>MU227511.1:1047645-1076002 GCA_018584345.1 Thuja plicata | reverse complement strand
TAATTAATAAAAGAATTAATTATTAAATGCCTAAAGTTTAGCTTAAGTAAAAGAGAGATAATAAGTGACTTAATAATTAAATCAATATGGTTTAATTAATAAGTGGAATCACTTTATTACTCTAACAAAAGGGAGGTTACAAACATGAGGATTTAGATCGGGTTCCCCTTTATATAGTTAGGGGTCGCCTAGAGGAGTGATCCCAACCACATCTATCTACCATGATTTTGATATGATGACATTTATTTATAGTGGATGATGGCTTGGCTTTAGCATGTATCCACTTTGAGTCATTCTCATGGGGTGAGTACTTTTTTCCACCGCAACAGGATCTCTAAGGTGAAACAAGAATGTAAAATGAATCTCAACTAAGGGTTAGGATTTATGATCAGCTCAAAGAAGTGAGAGCATATTCTCCTACTGCACTTAAGACTCCAAACTCATTAAAAAGAATTCATTCTGCTCTTACAACTTCACCTTTTTGGATGAAATCAAGAGTACGTATGGAGGTTCCCAAGCTAAGACAAGTCAAATGTGTTTCCAAATTTTTTGATCACCTCAAAAGAAGTGAGAGAATAATCCCCTAGCACAAGTGAAAGATCCTTCAGGTACTGACCAAATTAAATAGGTTCTTATGAAATCAAATCAAATTTAAATCATCAAACATAATGTCTAGTTGATTCTATTAGGAAACCTCTAAGATAAACACATTAGTAGTTTGGTTTAATTTTTCTTTGATATTTGTTCCACACAAACATGTTAGATCCTGCGCACTAAAAGCATGTGAGCAAGAAACATCATCAAGTCATTAGGGTTAATCATAAAATTTAATTGAAAGATTTTAATTCATTGTCAATTACCCCATAAATGAACTTTTTCCAACCAAAGATAAATAATTTACCAAAGACGAACAAATATTTACCAAAGACAATAATTCATACCATATAAAAAAATTTTCTACTGGAAACAAAACTTTTAAGACCATAAATGAACTTGTTTCTTGAAACGAAACAATGCTGATCAAAATAGAAACTTTAACTGGAAATGAAGTAATGATCACCAAATACGAAAAAAATGATCAAATTTAATTTCCTAGAAATAAAATTATAGGAACCAGAAATGAACTTTGCTTTATTGAAAATGAACTTGAAAAGACCATAAACAAACTTTTTCTTCCAGAAACGAACTCTGTTTGTAGAACCTCCAACCTGCAAGCACAAAATGTTAGAAAATGATGATTTTCAGATTTGAGCCCCAGGTGGACACAAAAAATGTGTGTATGGTTATTGTGCACATGTATCTACAACACAACACTTCAATAAATCATTATTTCAATTGGTTATTTCAAAAGAATCAATCTAATAACATCAAAACACAATTAAAGATGACTTATTACTTCCTAGTTGTGAAGATTATGATCTCATTATCAATGCTCTCAAATTTATGCATATTAGATCTGTGAATGACACTCATGAAATAGAATATTTCAATGAATTACAAATAAAATGAATGTAAAATTGATGATCATGATGAAGATATTGATGAAATTGAGACTAAGAATGACGCAATTAAGCATGAATGCAAGCTAAATCTAGTGAATTATGCAACTACGGGATGAATTCATATTGGAATTGCTATGATATACAATGATGGAATTCTTCTAAAATAAGATCTCAAATGCACAAATGAGCTGAGAATTAAAAATAGCATGACCTACTTGCAAAATGATGGATGGATATTAAGCTAGCAATATCTCTATGCTAAGGATGGATGGATTAAAATGCCCTGACTGAGATTGCTTTTATAGATTTTCCCTTAGAGGGAAAGTGATTCAAATTTTAATTTTAATTGAATGGAAAATATGAACCCTTAATGGATGGTTAAGATGTAAACCTTGAGTGATCCCTGTGATTCAATCTCATTGGTTGATGTGTTTACTTTATGTCATGTTGAGAGAATATTAATGAGACATTTAATTAAATAAATTTAACTTATTTCTTTAGCCATGGGGATTTTTGAATTTGAATTTGATTAAATAGATAAGGTAATTAATTATTTAGGACCTTTAATTAATGATGAATTATATAATTAAATTAAAGGAATTTATCCACACAATTATGCCTCTAATCCTTGATTTATTTTTTATCACTTGAAGTTGCCTTGACCAATTTTAGGTGATTATAGTCATATGCTCTCATTTGGCCACTATGATTTATTTCTAGTTTTAACATTATGTCAATATTTAATCAGGTCTTGAATGACCATTATTCATGTAATAAGGTCCTTGAGAGCAATTTGTAATGTTTGAGTCCAATATGTGGTCATGACTGTCTCAAAGTTGTCAAATTTGCTATTATAGGGTAAAAGTGTGTCAAAGGCATCAAATGGGGTATTTAATCATGTATGAACGATGATTGAGCCTATTTTTTTATTTATTCATAATGGTTTTAGGTCATATAGGTCCTATTTTGGGTTTGAAGTCAAGTTGGGTAAAAGTTCTCAAAATTGACAAAAACAAATCAATGCAAGTTTTGTTGCAAAAAGTGCATTAAAGGTGGTTAGATATTGGTTAACATTGAAATAGTGGTTATGGACATTGTGAGGAAGTAATAATATATATATATCTCTATTTGATCTACCAAAAGACCAGATGGATGATGTAATGAAGCACAATCAATAAATTATGGAGTTTTCCCTGTATTTTTAGAGTTTTTCAGGCGTAAAAATCTATTCTTTTGCATTTTTCATGAATGAAACATGTTTATTTTCTTTGGAACCTATTGAAAATTGTATACGGATTTATCCTATTTAATTTTATTTTGGTTTAATTCATTTTCAATTTTTTTTTGAGAAAGTTATTAAAGTCTTGGTGAAAACTATCACAAACCCTTGCTAGGGCAGCCAGTGGCATTAAATAATATAATTTTTGGTCATCCCACCATTAAAAAAACCATTCCAATGGATGGTATGACCCTTCTAAATTTATATATTTTCTCTCCTTTTTATGTAGGGTTCCATGCTCAAGTTGGCACGTACTAAGAGCGACACAAATTCTGATTTTTGTGTCTTAGACTGAAAAATGATTACAAGTTGGTGATTTGTAGGTTGATATAAGTACAAGAATGGGCTCCCAAAGGTTTTTTTAAGGCTTGGAGAGGTGTGAGGGGTTAGTTAAAACCCTAATAAAATGGTTGTGGCCCTTTATTGATCAAAATACTCACCATTTTGATAACTATCCTAAAACTTGGGACTGAGATTTTGAGAATATGATGCAATGGATAGGTATTTTGAGTGGATAAAACTTGGGAAAGGTGTGTGGGAGTCTTTAGTGATATTATAATGTGTTAGGAAGACCTAGAGTGTGGAGATGGTTCTTATTATTATGAAAATCCTAATTGCTTGTGACTGTCACAATGAAACAATGTTGCTATAATAGTTTTTATTTATGTCCATTTGGGGTGGAGAGGAGGGTGAAGAGTGGTGATTTTTCCATGAAGAGGATTTTCTATAGGTTTTTCTTTAATTTCCTTGGTTTTTTTTATATTTACTCAACATTATGATTTGTGCTTATGAACAAGTTAGAGCCTAGTTGGAGATAGGCTTGTGTGAATACGTGTTTGAGGGTTTGGTGTGGTCTAGTTGTGGAATATTTCAAAACTGATCTTTATAAAGTTAAATGAACCTTTTATAATGTATTCCAATGGTTTTATAAGTTTTGGGGGACATGAGTTCACTTTTTGGGTGTTTAAGCCATAAGAGCACCAGTAACCTTGTGAGGTTCCTGTAGCTTTATGAAGAGTAATCACCTATTTTAATAGTTGAGTTGGGTGAAAGATCTTCCCTAGGTTGTGTGTGTGTGTGTGTCTTGGATACATCTTTATTAGTACATGGTGATCTAGCATTTAGAAAAAAACATGAAGTTTCTGAGAAGAAGAGAGAATGAATGTTTGAGTTTGAGAAACCATTGTAATTTAGTTGAAGATTATGTTTTTTTTATAAAGTAATAGTGAGGCTTTTGTATATTTGTGAAGAGTAATCACCTATTTGAATAGTTGAGTTGAGTTAAAGATCTTCCCTAGGTTGTGTGTGTGTTTTGGATACATCTTTATGAGTACGTGGTGAACTAGCCTTTAACAAAAACATGAAGTTGCTGAGAAGAAGAGAGAACGAATGTTTGAGTTTGAGAAACTATTGTAATTTATTTGAAGTTTGTGTTTTTTTTTTTTTAAATTTTGGGTTGTTGAATCCATAAGAGCACCAGAAACCTTGTGAGGCTTCTATAGCTTTTTGAAGAGTAATCACCTATTTAAATAGTTGAGTTGAGTGAAAGATCTTCCCTAGGTTTTGTGTGTGTGTGTGTGTGTGTGTGTAGATGGTGAAAGCATATGTTAATATTTTTTGATGAATTAGGGCCTCCACTTGTTTGGCTGATTTTTCCTTCTTTGTTGTCTTGGTATCATGGGTTCTTCATAACTGATATCCATTCAGTTGTATCCTTATTCAATTTGTGGTTTTCCTCCCTTCATGTCTTAGTTAAGTGCCTAAATTGTAAATTTGTAGAAAAATTCTAAATGTGAGGTTGTTTGAGCTCTCTTGAATTGGGTGGGTTTTTGTAGTTTTGTCTACTAGCATGATTTTACTTTCTTCTCCTACATCCTCAAGCCTCTATAATTCCTTTTCCTTAGGGATTTTGGGTTCATAGGTCCTCTACTTGGTCATAAGTTTTTTTTTCATTTTGTTCTTCGAGTCCCAACCTTCTTTTCTCTCCAATTTTCCATGTTTTTAGGATTGCAAGTTTCTTGTTGCCTAAGTACCGTTTCCTTCTTTCTCCTACTTCCATGAAAATTTGTTCTCTAATGTTCACATTGTATCTTTTTGGATCTCATTTAGGGAACCAAATCAATATATGTCATGTAATTATATTCCTAGTGTCCTTCATGTTCTTTTTCCTAGTCCATTGGAATTTCCTCTACCTCCATACTTAGAAATTAGTATCATTGATTCACCACCTTTTCCATTTAGGCATGTTTTCAAATATACCCCCAATCACCTCACCTTAAGATATGGGTTAGTGTATATATCATACCATCATTTTCTACAAAGTAGGTTACACCATCATAAACTCTTGATGTATTCTATAAAGTTTTTCTAGCATCTTCTTCTAATGAATGACTTGGTGATAATTGGGTTTCTTAAAACTTGTTGAGCATAAAGTGAATATATATTACTTTAAAATTACTAAAATATAATTTAAAACTTATTCACCACAATTTATTAATGCTTCTAATGCTTCTAACAATTCTTGTGATTATATATCTCATATTGGCTTTGCAACTAATGACAATTCTCTCTCCTATAGAGTTGTAATCCTATTATATTTCTATCTCAATATCATATCTAAAATTAGGTATAGAGGTAATGACCATGGCTAAAAAGGGAGGTATCAAGTTCCTCATAGAGCCTAATCAACATTACTCTATTATAGGTCTTGAATATTGATCTTTCCCTTCTAAGGCTAAACACTCAAACTTTACATAAATATAATTTCTTTCTAGCTCTAAATTATCCTCTTCCTTTATTGTATCTAGAGCTTATAATGGGAGTTGCCCAATTTTTTTCCAAAGACATTGAAAACAACATTTTGAATCAAATTATTACTTTTAAACACCTATAAAAACTAGACCATTAAGAATTTGAGGATGATGTGAACTAATGTTTCTTGAGATTTTGTTTGTATGTTATAAATGTATTTTATTTACATTAAGAAATGATATATCCAAAACCTATAATAGAGTAATGTTGATTAGGCTCTATGAGGAACTTGATACCTCTCATTTTAGACTAGACCATTACATGTATATACCTAATTTTAGATATGATACTAGGATAGAAAAAATAGGATTACAGCTACATAAGGGTGGAGAATTACCATCAATGGGAATAGTCAATATGAGATGTATAATCACATGAATTGTTAAAAGTATTAGAAGAATTAATAATTTTTGGTGAACAAGTTATAAATTATATTTTAGGATTTTCAAAGTAAGATGGGTATAGGATGGTTTCCAAACTTCCCCCTATCACTGTTAGAATTATTAGGTACTAAGAGGGGGGGGTGAATCAGTACAAACAGGTAATGAAAAAATTCAACCACCAACCTGAATAGCAGAAATATAAATTTCCAAACCACAAAGCATATAAAAGAAGTAAGAAAATAGAAGTAAACAATATCAGGCATCCACAAACTCATCACATGACACATAAATTGTTTTCATGGAAACCCTTGGTTAGATGGAGAAAACCACGGTGGGGATGACACCCAAAAGCCCACTACTGCAGTAAATGAGTTTTCCCAGTTAGGAGCTACAAATACCCTTTCTGAGGGTTCACCCTATTAGGAGTACAATCAGATCACTTATAATATACCTCTCTAGAGGATTTAAAATTCTTTCTATGATTCCACCCAGTTAAGGGATTTAAAATAAGAACCTATTAGATTTCACCTGTTTAAGGGGATTTTCTTATTGCAACTATTAGGGAACAACAAGATGAATGATGGATGTAGCACTACTTGCCTATCAGATCCAATCTATTCTCTATAATCGGTAAATGCTCACTTCACTATCTCTATCAATTCTTTGATCACAACCCTAAATAACATTGATTGAAATCGCAAAGCCCTAATTGCACCACTAACAACAAGAACCATTTCAATATGAACAATTCCAATTATATACACAACTTGCACCGACATTAAACACACCAAAAATGAACTTCAAATACTTTCCCGCATAAGCACCACCCACCAAAGTGATAATATCAATATAAAACACATTTTATCATGACCGCGTTGGATCAAAATAAGGTTTGTAATTTATATCTCCAAGGTAGTCAAACACGTTTTGACTTCTCCAATGCATCACCATAAATCCACCTCACACAATTGCATCGATCCCGTAAATGCCAACTCAACACATCCATAACCTCTATTCCACATTATCGTATCACCAAATATCATCACACTTATCATACCGCTCACCGATGTGGGATATACCGACTATTTCTCAAGAACATAAGTGTTCTTGGGTAAAAGCACAATAAACTGTCACCCTCTTACAAAGGAAAATGTTAACAACAACAAAACTATAAAAATTCAAGGGCATAAAAGTCACATTTGTGTTGAGAATTTGAAGATGATGTAAACTGATGAAATGTGTGAAATAGGATGAATTTTATGCCTATAATTTTTATAAAAAAATTTGAAGAAAAATTAATATGTTTTTTGAATTTTTTAGGTCTATTTTTCATTTCCTGAAAAAATACTACAAATCAGGGAGTTTACTTCTCGCCAAATCATTATAAGTAAAAATTGTTTTTCCTCCAATTTTAGAATATATTTTAGATGACATGTATAACTAGTGCAAAAAAAATGAAAGAAGTATTTTTGATCTATATTTTTCCCATTGTAAGTATTCAAAGTCAAACTTACCTGAAATCAACAGTTTTTGTCTCCTGCTACTTTTCCCCCATCGAAACTATACCAAAAATCAAATAAATTACATATTATTGAATAGGACTCTCTTCTCCAATATTTTCTATGATTTTAAAAAATTTCTGAATTGATTTAGCATTTTTTTATATTTTTCGAATCAACGACTTCTCAAAGCTTTATATACCTACATGTAGTTTTTAGCAAATTTGTTCAACGTTTTGTTGTCGAAACAATATAAAATTTATATGTCAAGAATAGTTGTTCCCAGATCTAGAAAAGGGTACTTTTAGTTTTTTGACATTTTCTATTTTGAGTAGAGAATGAAATAGCAGAAGTGCAAACTTCTAGTTTTTTTGTGTTTTTGGAGGTTTGGCTGCCAACATGACATGCCACCTAGGTAGACTCAGTGGAGTCAGACTCGACCGAGTCCTACTGGCCCTCGCATTGGCTCACGCAGGAGCCTACTGGGCCATGTAGGAAATATTTGGTGCCGCGTGGCACCTATGTGGACTCAGTCGTGTTAGACTCGGCCAAGTTGGACTGGGCCGAGTCTAACTGGGCCGAGTCAATCAAGTTAGCTTAAAAGGTGACATTTTATTCTTATTTTACCCTCTTACTTGTCTTAATGTCCGTGACATCAAAAAATCTCTTATTGATAAACCAAATGAGTTATGGTAGGAACCAAACAAAAGTATAAACAAGTTGAGGTTGTACCTGTGACCACTCCTCATTATTTCACTGCTACCAATATTGCCACCAAATTGTTGTCCTCACTATCTACCGATCTTCTAGACTTAGCTAATTTCTTGCATTACTAATCACAAATCCTTGTTACCGATTGTGTCTACACTTCACCAATTGTATGGCTTGATTATTCTAACTTAGTTTCCATCAATGAAAACCAACCAAGTGACTCCCTATGACTACACCCAAAATTCATTAGAATGCTAGCAATCTCCCCCTTTGGTATTGATGGAAAACACATGCTAAATTCTCAAAATTGTGCAATCACAATCTCCATACTAGATCAGAGAAAAAGAATATATAAACCAAATTATCACTTCCCATCGGTATATATAACATGAATAATGCTCCCCCTATACAGATACTTTCCTATTGACAACAATTCCAAAGGTACAAAAATTGAAATATGTACAACAATACAAATCTTACTTACATCCTGTCAAACATCATCTCAAAATTTATCTTTACTGATTGCAAGGATGTCTCACATGTCTTCTGCAAGTGTCGCAAAGAAACAATTTTCTCAAGTAGACTAGAAGAAAGCTCTTCCATGTTGTCTAGAGTGCTCATGTGTGGTAAGACAAGTATGCCTTCTGCATTTTTCACATTCTGTTGCATGACCTCCAATGTAGGTGATAAATAGGATTGTAGTTCTAGTAGGGTAAGCATCTTGTTTTCTTTCTCATGTTGGATCTACTTCATCTTGTGTGAAATTTGTTTCACCTAACCACTGAAAATAGTGACTAAGCTTGAAATAGGATCAAACACACCAATTAAGCTCTCTAGCTCCTTTTGAGCTTCTACTCTGTTCTGTTCCAAGTCTTTGAAAAAATCAAAATGTAGTGATAATTTAGTAAACAATTGACCCACCTCATTCATGAAGACTTGACTCCCTTCATAGATATGTCAATTTGTTCTAATCTCTAGTAAGCTTTTCCATCAGCTTACCTATCATCTTATTCTCCAAGTTCTCTTCTGCAATTTTTACATCTGATGTCTGCAAATCTAGGCCTTGATATAAAATTTTGTTGATCAAAGTATCCATTTGATAAATCCTAGAATCTTCTTCATCATACTCTACCTTGGGTACTAACTCAACTAGAATGTCTCTAGCTTTCCTTAAGACTCTTGTCTTCTTCTTCTTAGATCTCATCTCATCTCTTTCATCCCTTTTCTTCAATTGTTCTAAGTATTTCATCACTTTCTTAGGCTTCAATTTGGTTATGTCCACTGGTGTGGTAATTTTTTCTTCCTCTTCTTATTCTTCTTCATCAATAGGCACCAGTTTCTGCCTCTTCTTTACACTTAACTCACCAAGAATCAATTTCCTTTTTATATTAATTTCTTCTTTAGCCTCTTTCAGAGTGACCTCTTGCTAACTTTCTACAACTTTTTTAGCTTCCTTCTCATAAATTAATTCCTCTATATGATCCATAGGAGATGGTGAGGGAGAGTCCTCTTTACCAGTGATATCTACTATCTCAACCTCATCTCCACCAGTTTGTGAAAATTTAACATTTTTTACCTCAATGTTCTACACTTATTTAAGGACATCAAGAAAAACATCCCTAATTAACTGATCTATAAAAACAGTATCATCTACTTGTTCATAAGATGTTGCTTGATATTTATTTGATTGCACTACTACCTCCTTTATCTATAATAACTTCTTTCATGCCTCAATAGTCTCATTTGTGTGTCATCAATCAGAATCCTAGCCACTCTTCCCTTTATTCTGAATTTCTTCTTGTTTGCTTCAATCATTATGTTGGCATCTTTAGAACATAGTTCTGGTTGCACTTGAATTAGTGCTCTCTCCATGATTTCTCTATCCAACTACAATGTTGCACTCCATCTAGCATCTATCAACTCATATAGTTCATCGGGAATGCATGATTAAATCACCAAAGGTGTTCTGCAAAATTTGTGAAAATGATACACAATGACATCCTCTAACTTATTGTTGTCTTCATCACTACCCAATATGTATCTTCTTCCAACTGTAGCTAATCTACCATTATCCACAATAACTTTTGCAATATCATCAATAGAAGGAGCCTTCTTTGTCTCTTCATTCTTTTTCAGTTCAGAGGCATCCTTGTCAAATTCTTTCCTTTCTTCCTCACCCTCCGTACTTTCATTCTAATCACTCTTCTCCTCTGTGTATTTTCTCTTCCTCTTGTATGTCTTCTTCATAGTAGAATTACTTTGTCCTTTCTTCGTTACTGGTTCCACCTTTGACTTAACTTCCTTTTCTACTAGTTTTATCTATTTTCTCTTCACCTTTGCATAAGTAGAAGCAATATTATCTAATGGGTCTTTAGTTTCAATTACAGAAGTGCAAGATGTTCCTGTTTCATCACTGCGCCCAAAATTCTTCTCTAGGTTAGATAAAATTTTCCTTTTTTTTTCCTCTCAGTGACCGATTTCTTTAGTTCCAGTTGCATTTTTCCAAAGGCTTCTTCATAGGTACCAAATATGTGTACTTATTTACCTAAAGGTTTTCACAGTAGTTTATCTGTGTGTAGACTTACTAAATCACCCTCTACTTCATACCCCATAGGTGCAAGCCAATATGTCTTAGGTGTAACTGCCTGCACAATACATGAATGTGTGTCTACTAGAAAACAAATGTCAGTTTTGTACTTTTCTATTATACTAGCTGGTATCCTTTTATATTTATGCATCTTACTTTGGAAGTCTTTGAAATATCCCCACATAAAAATGTTAAATCTATCACCCAATTCCTTTTTGAATTCACTTATCTGAACAACTACAAGTTTGTCCATTGACCATGTAACTTTACCTCTACCGAGGAATAAATTTTGGATATAGAAAAATATACATACTAGTAGGGCACCATACTTAAGTGACTCCTTATCTTTCTTTATTCTCTCCACAGTTTCCATAAAATGACTCCTGATCATTTCACATAGATCATACACCAAATCATCTTTGAAAAATTGATAAGAAACATAGATAGAAACATGAGGCACACTATTAACATGGCTTGAACTATAAAATATATAACCTATCACCATGGATACAAAGCAAAATTACTTATCTTCAATATGATCAATTATCATTTCTCTGTCATCTTGTCTAGATTTGGTTAGCTCAGTGACCAAATGTGTTTCCACCGTTCTCAATGTAAATTCTAGTCCTTGTGCTTGAAACCATATAACCCTATGGATCATCACCTTGGAAATCTTGTGTGGTTTGTACAGTCATATAAATTGATCATGAAATCTTCTTAACAAATAGTGAATCCAATTGGGAAGGAATTCAGTGGGAATATCCAACACATATGTTAAACCCTTCGCTTGTAGATGTTTATGCTCATCTCTCAACACACCATTGATGCACATATCATTATACTCTTCCTTAATTTATTTAGCTCCCAATTCTTTGATTTTTCAATGGATATAGGACCGAACATCTTCGATCAACATTGCTCTCAGAGGAATAGTGGATAGGGAACCTGTCATATCAATCTCGACCGCTTTGATTGAATGGAGTTTGAAAATAGGTTGAGGCTTCTCAATAATGTTAACTAGAATAGGAGTATCAACATTCTTTTCCATTTGAATCAACTACAACAACACACAAATCTAACAAAAAACCAAACTGATAACTTGAAATACACCATTTAGAGCTTCATAAAAACTCAATAACAATTTAGCTCAAAATATCAACTCAAAAGTATCCGTTGCATAATATTGCTCAATATAGCACTAAAATACTCGAATGAAAGTAAAGGTGCAACATGAAATCACTTTTCCTCTATTTATCATTTGAGAAATAGACATTGTGCAATTCAATGGTAGGAATAGTGTTATGTCACCGATTAAAGCATATCTACAGGTTGGTATTCAACCAATTGTTATAACCTATATCAAATGGATATATATCATTAAATCTTAGTGCGAACAATAGAGAATCACTAACAACCTCAAATTCTTTAGCAAAACCAAAATCATAGAAATTTACTCCCTAATGTGCATATAAATATTACCGCTCTTGAATCTACAGGTGCAGTAAATGATTTGTCTATAAGTGCTCCCCCTAAGAAAATAATATGCTTATTTTGAAGTAGAATCCTCTGTACCAAAGGATAGTGGATTCTCCTAGGTGACTTGACCTCTTCCTGTTTCTCTTTTTTCTTCACCCAAATCTTCTCCATCTCACGTCTAACTTCATAAATATTTATAATCTTCTTTCCCTTCCTATCCTCAGACTAGTTAGGAGATTGGTTCCTGAATCTACAATCTCTAGAAAGGTGACCAACCATATGGCATTACAAACAAGCCATACCAGTTGACCTCAAAGGTCTAACATTTCCTCTATGAGTTCTCATTCTGCAATGTACTGCAAGGTGACCATAGTTACCACATACCGAGCATGTAACATTGATTTTTCTTTCCCTTTTAACAGTGTTCACCGGGTTGATAGGAGATCTAGGTGTTTACACTCTTGACCTACAATCTCCAACTTTGTGTCCATATTTATTGCATGTAAAACAATATCCATCAAAAGTACCACTTCTAGGTCTAGGTCTACACTCATAAATAGTATGACCATACCTATGAAAATTGTAGCAATAACCATCAAAAGAATAAGGTCTATTCAGCAATTTCTCCTACACTCATTTGTAGTATGACTGGGCTTATCACAATTAAAGAAAATAGGTTTTTCAGGTTTCTTACCAGAATTGCTTGAATCTGCTTTTAGATATCTCTATGGCTTCTTAGGTCCAGATTTAGATGACTTGTTGATTTCAAATGTTCCTTGATCTATGTAACCAAGACTGGTTGTGTCTTTATTTATTCTTTGTCTTTTCAGTTGTTCATCAATCTTATGTGAGCTCTCATTGTATTGTTTCAACTTTTCATTTTCTTCTTTCTCAATTTGCAATTCCTTCTTCAGTTTCTCATTCTCCTCTCTAAGTATTTCATTTTTACTCAGAATTTTCTGGTTCTCCTGACTTGTTTCATGAAGGTGTTCATGCATGAAAACATTCTCTTGAGATATCTAGAAGAATGGTTTCTCCCTTTCCTTCAATGCATCCTCAACAAATTTCTTGGAATCTTTAGCTTTTCTTCTTCCTTCAAGGTCTTCACACATCCTGCCAGACTAACTTTCAAGATCTCTTTTCAGATTTGCCACTTCTTCTTTAAGTCCCTTTTTCTTATTCATCATATCTATAATTTCTTCCTTGGACTCTTTAGACATACTACCTCCAGATAGTTGATCAATTTAATATTGGATTTCACATAACTTCTCAATAAGTTCTCTCCTTTTTACAAGTGACTTTTTCATCTTTTCATGCAGCTCATTGATCATCTTGTTTACATTCACAAGTTGCATCTCATACCTATAGCCCTTAATGATAGTGGATCTTTTCCTCAAGTTGTTAGGCTTATCACCAAGAGGAAAAATGCTTTGATACCAATTGTTAGAATTATTAGGTACTAAGAGGGGGGATTGAATCAGTTGAAACAGGTAATGAACAAATTCAACTTCCAACATGAATAGAAGCAATATAAATTTTCAAACCACAAAGCATATAACAGAAGTAAGAAAATAGAAGTAAACAATATGAATCACCCACAAACTCATCACACATGACACATAATTTTTTGTTGAAACCCTTGGTTAGAGGGAGAAAACTATGGTGGGGATGACACCCACAAGCCCACTACTACAGTAAATGAGTTTTCCCTGTTAGGAGATACAGATACCCTTTTTTGAGGGTTCACATTATTAGGAGTGACAACTAAACTGTTAGGATTACAATTAGACCAGTTATGATCTACATCACTAGAGGATTTATAACTCTTTCTTGAGTCCACCTGATTAAGGGATTTACAATAATAACTTGTTACAGTTCATCTGGTTAAAGGATTTTTCTTACTGCATCTATTAAGGAACAATAAGATGAATGATTTGGATGTAGCACTACTTTCCTATCAGATCCAATCTTTTCTCTGTACTCTGTAAATTCTCACTGCACTATCTCTATTAGTTCTCTAATCACAAACCCAAATAATATTGATTGAAATCATAAACCCTAATTGCACTACTAAAAAAACAACCATTTCAATATAAAAAGTTCCAATTATATACACAAATTTCACCAACATTAAACACACAAAAAATTAAACTTCAAATACATTCTAGTCCAAGCACCAGGCACCAAAGTGATAATCTTTATATAAAACATGTTTTATCATGACCGCATTGGATCAAAATAAGGCCTGCAAATTATATCTCCAAGGTAGTCAAACATGTTTTGAATTCTCCATTACATCACCATAATTCCACCTCATACAATTGCATCAATCCCATAAATGCCAACTCAACACTTCCATAACCTCTATTCCATGTCATCATATCACCAAATATCATCGCACTTACTATATCACAAATCAATTTGGGATCTACCAACTTTTTCTCAAGAACACAAGTGTTCTTACTTTTTGAATAACTGAGAGGGGGGGGGGGGGAATCGGTGGCCNACTTTTTGAATAACTGAGAGGGGGGGGGGGTGAATCGGTGGCCTAAAAAATATTCCAATAATTTAACCCCAAAAATTATTACCACAATTATAAACCTCTAGTTATCTTCCGTCCTACAAGATCAATGCCTTCAAATAAACTCAACAAATAACTACTACTCAGAGTTCACCGTTAAACTTTATTCTTACTGTTTACCGATTAGCAATCTTTCATTTACCAAAATGTAGTAAATTGCTTAGTATATACCGATCAATCCAGATTAATTATGTGTAATGCAAAATAATAAAGTAATGACTCATAAACACATTGACACATAGATTTTTAACGTGGAAACCTTGTTAAGGGACAAACCACTTGGGATCGGTAACCCAAAATTTTCACTCTTCTGAAGTAAGCTCAGTGAAGAGCCAACCCTGTTAAAGGTTACAAACACATTGTTAGGTGTGACCTTGTTAGAGGATTCAAATAGAATAGTTTGTCAATTGATATTAGGTGTCTCTATGCTACCTTTTATGACCAAACCCAATGTAGTTTGTCAAATGGTATCTGGCATCTCATGCTATCTTCATGATCAAACTTTTTGATACTCCTTAAGATGTATCTCAATATAGAAAGGATTGTTAAGTCCTTCTCGGTTAAGAGACTTTCTGATCCAATGGTTAAACTAAAATAGTAAATGATTTGTTCATACATACAACTATACTTTGTAGATTTTTAGATCTATTGTAAGCTCATTATACCTTTCTGATCAATGTATATTTTCAATGCCTTTTCTCCACTTCTTTATACTTGGTGATGTTGTGCTTCTCTATTGCTCGGTGTCCACAGAAATATTTATCTCTTTCCTCAGCTTGATTAATCAGGACTGTTTGAAGTTGTTCTTCACCAGTTTCTCTCCAACATCCTTCTCCTCTATTCACCCCTAATTCACAATGAAGCTTGTCTCTTTATAGACATGATATCACCATTTCTCAGTTCTTGACTTTCTTGTTCTTGGCATGATCTGCAATTTTAGCCAATCTTGCTTTAAAGATTTACTTTAGTTTTATCTCGTAGATTTCTCTTTGACAACTGGAATAAAACAAATTTAAATCTTTCTCTTATCTCTGGCTTTAAATGTCAATGAAAACAATATTAACAACCAGTTAAATCCTTCTTTAGCTCTTGCCAGCTAAGTCTTTTGTCATTTCTGAACTTCAAACTCTTAGTTAGCTTCGGTCAAAACTTCATTTCTCCTTGGGCATCTCTATCGGGGTTGTCTGTCCATTAGGGTTGTCTATTCATTGGGCATCACTATGAAGTTCTACTCGTCGGTAATACTTGTAATTCTTCTCGTCGATAATTATTTTTGGGTTTCTTGCTTGAGCATCATTGTGACTTTCCTTTTGGGTTTCTCTTTCTATCAGGGTGCACTGCCCATCGGTGTTTGTAGTCACTTATTGAATACTGATCTTTTATGCATTAGTGAAAGCATAAAATTTATGATTCTAATTCTTTGAAGTCTTTGACACTTTGTATATAACCAATCATATTATATCAAATTGACATCAATGACAATACAATCCATTACCTGATTTAATGTCTTGCATTAACTTTCGGTAGCTTGGTGATCATCAACTTAATATCTTTAAACATTAATCAGTTATAGTTCATCAATCTCTTCCTTTGGCATTGATGGAAGCACACTACATTATCACACTATATTATTTCTAATATAATATTAAATATGATAGTTGTAGTTCATCAATCTACTAATCTTATTATTTTATAACAAACACAAATGTCTGGCTCTCGGTAAGCTCATATAGCTTAGATTTGTTTCGTGCAGAGTGCCTTCTTCAATCTTCAATCCCTTCACTAGGTAGATGTAGCAGCTTCTAATTATTTTTCTAATGTTGTCTCTCCCTCTGACTGTTCCTCTCCTTGATCATCTCTTTTCCCTTTGATAGCAAAAGTCATCTTTCCCTTTTGATATATTTCTCCCTTACATGTTACATCTAATATCTTCTCTCCCTTGTGATAGTCATGATGGATATTTCATATGTAATCTCTCCCTTTGGATATTTAGGATATTCTCTCTCTTTGGATAATGATAATCTCTCCCTTCGAATCCTTAGGAACTTCTCTCCCTTTGATAACAATGCCAAAGTAAACTTTGATTATGCCAAAGTTATATCCTTTCACCTTTTTATAATATATTCCTTAAATTTCCCTATCCATCAACAATATAGTGACTCTAGTTTTTGGTGTAGATATGTACCTTTTTGTGTACTGATGTATCTTTGCAGTCCATCTCTGTGCTTGCATCAAAATAAATGATCTTTTATTATCTGTGTGCTGATGCAGCCTCCTAGTCAGCTTACTGAGCAATAGACAAGGGTCGGACCCCTAGTCTATTTCTCAGGTACTCAAATGTATCTTTATGCAATGGCTTGGTGAATATGTCAGCTAATTATTCCTTTGATTGAACATATTGGAGGATCACCTCTTTTGCCTGTACTTTTTCTCTTAAGTAATGATACTTGATAGCAATATGCTTAGTCTTAGCATGCATGACTAGATTCTTAGAAATGTTAATTGCACTGGTATTATCATAATAGATAATCACTGGTTCAATAATTTTCATATTCATATCTTCCAGTAACTGTTTGATCCAAGAAATGTTAGAGTAGTTTGCAGCAACAACCACATATTCTACTTCTACAGTAGATTGTGAGATGCATCCTTGCTTCTTGCTAATCCATGTGACAAGTTTGTCACCCATGAAGAATGCTCCTCCAGTTGTTCTCTTTCATTCATCTAGGTTTCCATCCCAATTAGAATTTGTATAGACTTGAAGATCAAATTTTCCTTCTCTTTTATACCATAACCCATAGTCCTTAGTGTTCTTTAGATATCTCAAAATTCTCTTGACAAGAGTCATGTGTGATTCTATGGGATTAGCAAAGAATCATGCAACTATTCCAACTGCATGTGCTATATCTGGTCTGGTACAAACAACATAAATTAGTTTTCAAACCATTGATCTATACAAGGTCTGATTTACCTCATTTGGTTTGTCTTCTTTTGTCAGCTTACATCTAGTTTCCATAGGTGTTCCAACTGGCTTGGAATCTTCCATCTTGAATATCTTCAACACTTGATGTATTTGGCTAGAGTGATATATGCCTGCATCTTGTTTAAGAATCTGTAGAACAAGAAAGAATTTGATCTCCCCAAACATTGACATCTCAAATTCTTTTCTCATTTCATTAGAAAAGGACTTACATAACATTTCATTTCCCCCAAATATGATATCATCAAAAAATATTTCAGCAATCAGAATATTACCTTCAGTATCTTCTTTTAAGTATAGATTGTTATTTTCACTTGTTCTTACAAATTTAATGCTTATGAGATAGGAGTGAAGTCTTTCATACCATGCTCTAGGTGCTTGTTTCAATCCATACAAGGCTTTATGTAGTCTACATACCATGTTTCTCTTGTCTGGATCAACAAACCCTTTGGGTTATTCAATGTATACCTGTTCTTCTAGTATTCCATTTAGGAATGCATATTTGACATCCATCTGGTATACTTTGAATCCTTTGAATGCAACATAAGAAAGTAAGATTCTTACTCCTTCTAGTCTAGAAACGGGTGCAAAGGTTTCACCATAATCAATACCTTCTTCCTGTGCATACTCCTTGTATAATAATCTTTCTTTATTCCTTGTGACTTTTCCATTCTCATTCAACTTGTTTCTAAATATCCATTTGGTTTGGATGACATTCTTGTCATCTGGTCTCGTTATTAGTATCCATGTACTATTCTTCTCAATATATTATGTCTCTTCATTCATAGCACTAACCCATTCTTCACTTTCAAGTGCACTATTAACATATTTAGGCTCAAAATCACAAAGCAAACATCTAGTGTTTAGTGACTTACTTCTTGTTCTCATTCCAGCCTTCTTGTATCCTATGATCTGATTCTGTGGATGATGTCTTTTGACATACTTGACAAGTTTTGGTTCAGCTCTTTGTCCATCATTCTGATCATCTTCTTGACCTTCATTCTGATCTCCATCGCTCATAATATCATCTTGAGAATTGTAGCTTGATGCTTGGGTGCAATGTTCTATTGCTCGGGAGCCATATTCTACTTCTTGGGTAGAGTGTCAGGTTCTTCAGTGTAAAAAAACTTGTTGTAGTTTTCTAGTTCTCTTTTTCTTTCCTCATCATTTTTTTTTGCATATTCATCTATTTCGATAATTGCACTTTCAATGATCTTGTTAGAGGACTTTTTAAGACTTTTATAAGCCTTGCTCTTGGTGGAATACCCTAGAAATATACCTTCATCACTTTTGGAGTCAATCTTTCCATTTCTTTCATCTTTTAAAATATAACATTGACTATCAAAGATTTTGAAGTAACTTACATTGGGTGTGTAACCATACCAAAGCTCATAGGGTGTCTTTTTGGTGTCTTTCTTAAATTGTACTCTATTTAATGTATAGACAACAATACTGACAAATTCTCTCCAGAAAGTTTGAGTGATTCTTTTCTTTATCATTAGTGTTCTAGAACAATCAACAATGGATTTGTTTCTCCTTTCAGCAATCCCATTCTATTGTGGTGTTCTTGGTGTAGAAAACTATCTTTTAATTCCATGCTCATTGCAATAGTTAGTGAATTCATTAGAAGAACATTCCCCTCCTCTATCTAATCTTAAGAATTTCAATTCCTTACCACTTTGATTTTCTACCATAGCTTTATACCATTTAAACATCTTGAATGCTTCTAATTTTTGTTTTAGAAACATAACTGTCATCACTCTAGAATAATCATCTACAAAGAGAATGAAATATCTATCTCCATAGTAACTCTTTTTCCTCATAGGTCCACATAGATCAGCATGGACTAATTCTAGAATTGCATTAGATGTATGGGATTTTCTCTTGAAACTAGACTTTGTCATCTTACCTTTTTGACAATTCTTACACATGATATTCTTGGGCCTTGTCATGCTTGGTAAGCCTCTTACTTTCCTTTTATTTCTTATCTTTATCATGTTGTCAAAATTCACATGACATAATCTCTTATGCCACTACCATATATCTTTGTTTCTAGCCATCAACCAAGTAGTGTTTATATCATCAAGATAGAAAAGGTTACCTTCTGTCTGTTCACCAGTTTCGATCAACCTTCTTGATTCATTGAAGATATTTGCCTTATTATTCTCAAATGCTACTCAGTGACCTGTATTATTCAGTTGTGAAACACTAAACATATTATAATTAAGTCCTTTTACCCAGTATGCATTTTCACATTTGATCAGGTTGTTCAACATTATAGTTCCTTTACCTTCAACTGGACAAGGTGTGTTATTACCCATTCTTACTGATCCACCATTATAGTACTCAAAAGTTTCAAACATTTTTTTATCACCGGTCATGTGGTGAGTGAAGCCACTATCTATTATCCAAACATCATTTTTACTAACCTTAGATATGAGTGCAGTCTCTACATACCTTTCTTCTTTGTCTGAATCATCCTTCATGGCCACAAATACCATCTTAATGTCTTCATCAGATTTGGTGTCAGTAACTCCATCTCTGTTCTTAGCTAGGTAACAAGATTTATTCCATTTTTCCTTGTAGTCTTGGGTATCTCTTCTATCATATTGTCAGTTTCTTCGGTAATCTCTGTTGTCACTTCTATGAAACTTATTTTCATATGATCTATCATTACTTCTTTCATCTTTTCTTCTGTTAGGACATCTTGCAGCAAAGTGTCCAATCTCTTTACAATTAAAACATACAAGCAGTAATTTACCTTTGTATCTACCTTTGCCTCTATGAAATCTTCTAGACATTAGTGCTTCAATCTCATCAAGATCTTGGTCATCACTATCACTTTCACTATCATTTATAATAGTGTATTTATGACTTTACTTACTTATTTTCAAAGAATATTTGAATGTCGACTCAATAGATGGTAAGACACTATTATCAAAGTTATTCATCTCAAATGAAATCAGTCTACCAACCAAGCTATCTAGAGTGACATTATTGTTTGCTACAGCTCTTATTTCTTGTATAGAATATACTCTAATATCATATACATGCAGTAAGGTTCTTAGGATTTTACTTACCACTGTCTCTTCTTCAAGTATGCCTCCAACTCCTCGGATAGCATTGACTACTTTTATTATGCAGTTGTACTGAGTGATATTTTATCCTTCTCTCATTCTTAGGTCATCAAATTTACCACTTAGGTTTTCTACCTTAGATCTTAGTACATTAGCATCTCCACCATGTACTAGCTTCAATTTATCCCACATTTGCTTTGCAGAGGTGTAGTTTTTGACATCTTAAAATTTAGCATCGGAGAGAGAGGAAGAAAGTTCTATCATCATGCAATTGTGCTCATGCTTTTCTCTTAATTTCTCAAGTGTGTGCAGTCCTGTAGGTAACACAAATTCAGTATCTAAGTATTGAACAACATCATTTCCAATACCTGATAGGTGGAGTCTTATCCTACTTTTCCACGATGCAAAGTTGTCCTTGTTCAACTTGGACACATCTCATTTGCTCATCGTGTGATCTTTTGCTTAAACTGTTAAACTTCCTTTCTAAGCACACAAGCTCTAATACCAATTGTTAGAATAACTGAGATGGGGGAGGGGGTAAATCAGTGGCCTCAAAAAAATTCCAATAGTTTAACCCAAAAACTTATTACCAAAATTATAAGCCTCTAGTTATCTTTAGTCCGACAAGATGAATGCCTTCAAATAAACTCAACAAATAACTACTACTCAGAGTTCACTATTAAATTTTATTCTTACTATTTACCGATTAGTAGTATTTCATTTACCAAAATGCAATAAATTGCTTAGTGTATACCGATCAATCTAGATTAATTATGTGTAATACAAAACACTAAAGTAATGACTCATTAACACATTGACACATGGATTTTTAACGTGGAAACCTTGTTAAGGGAAAAAACACTTAGGACCGGTAACCTAAAATTCTCACTCTTCTAAAGTGAGCTCGGTGAAGAGCCAACCTTGTTAAAGGTTACAAACACACTATTTTTGATTGAGGTTAAAACAATTTTTTAAGGGTATCGTAACCCTGTACAAATTAGAGAAAAAGATAAGCAGGAAATAAAACAACAAAAAAGAACAAAACAGAAAAATGGAATAGTTGGGGGAAAGAGATGGAGACAATAGAAGCTCCCCCAGCATAAAATACCAGAAAAATGAAGCTAAGAAGGCAAAAAACTCACGAGCCTAAGGAACAACACAACTAGGTTGCTTTTTCCATAATCTATATAGAGTCATCCATCAACGAGTTATATTGGTGGATAGCGTCCCTGAGATTCTTGATTTCCTTAGTGTTAACAACTTTCATCTTTTTAGCACTAGCTCTAGTACGAGTTCTGGGGCCAGTATTGCTGGGATCTTTAGTAACATCATCATCCACTACAATGGGCATAGATTTCCCATCAAGCATAGAGAGAAGAGCCCTCAAATTGTTGCCAGTCACCTTCATACCCTCATAGTTATTCTTCATGATTCTATTGAGGGTGTCTTCAATACCCTATATACGGCTGGAAGTAGTCTGTAGGCAGAAATTAACAACCACATTTATCTTTAGTTTGAGCTTCTCCAACAACCTTTTTTAAAAATCTTCAGCTTGGGTCTCATCTTCATTTCTTCCCATATGCACGGGCTTAGCAAGCAGCAGATAAATTTTATTCACTCTGTCCTGGAGCCCATCATATTTAACATTTATGTCTTTGATTTCTTCAAGCAGCCAAGAATTCATCTGATAGTCCATCTCTACCCTCTCTTTCACCACTTGCATAAATCTATTATTCTCTTGGATCTTCTCTATCTCATTTCCCTGGCTACCTCCAGAATCCTCTTTATCTTCTTTTTCATTTCCCTCCTCTTTATTCACCTCAATCTTCTCAGATTTATCCCTAGAAATCGTGCCCTCTTTAGACAGAGAGTTAGCATAGTTCACCAGAATAGGTGCATTCTAGGGTAAGAAAGTAACCTCTGCTTGAGTCTTAGGTGGGGACTCTATAGAATTCTTCATAGGGGAGGTAGCTTTTACTTCACCTTGTATACTAATGTCCTCAGGAGCATTGTTATCTTCAGGGCCTTCCGTGTCCATATCCTCAGATTTGGCATTGCTAACATTGTCTCTTTCCATCTCCTGAGAGGACTCACTAATATCCTTTTACTGGGTATTAGTATCATCTTCAGTTTCCATACCAGCTTCCTTAGAGGAATTTTTCTGCTTCTTCCATGTTTGTATTTTTTAGTTTCCTCCTTGGCCTCAGTTTCATTATCTGTGTCCATACCAGTCTCCCTTTTGAGAATTTTTACAATTTCTACCAAATCCTCAGTTGATTTTCCCTTCCTCTTCTTTTTGGGACTGTTAATATCATTTATAATGGGTCTTTTACCCTTCTTCTCCTTGATCTTACCAGAGACCTGGTTGTTATCCTGAAGCTTGAATTTAGCATACTTGTAAATAAGAAGAATAAGACCGTCGTGAAGGATCGACTTCTCAACACTCTTCCTGTTTTCCATAATATTATTACCAAGAGATTGAAGTAGAAGGTAGGGGAATGAGATTTTCCTCGTGTAACAAAAATGATTTAAAAGCATAATTAGAAGTTATAAACCCTATTATAATGACCCTCAAGCGTAAAATATTGCATAAGGGCTTTGACAAGTTTTGCCCAGTAGAGCTCCATATGACAACGCATGACATAATCACTAGACTATTTCACAAGAAAACCTCTTTCTCCCTAAGTCTTAGGATACATTATAGCTTCATTCTAGGCCATAACCATACCTCTATAGTATTTTAACCTAGACATATCAAGACCCGTAATATCAGAATTAACTTTCTCAGTTACATAGAAGGACTTACCACAAATAGTCACATTCCCATTATCCCAGCTATCAACAAACTCCTTGGAGATGTCTTTTTCATAGCCAAAAATAATCTCCATGTAATTAGTGATCCCACCTTCCTTTTGTTTATCCTAGATCATGGCCTCTTTCTTACATTTACAGACTGTAGGCTCTTCACGTTTCAGTTTACCTCCCATTTTACCAATTAGCCAACCTTCAAAATGTCGCACATGAGGGATACCACAATTGAAAAAAAAATGAAGAGAAAGTAAATTGTGACAGTGATATTCACTTTGAAGGGTTTGATTATTTCGTTCCCACAATTGTATTTATTACTGCAATGACCTCGGAGCGTGTGAGGCACATGTTTAAGGCAACTACATAAACTATCCTTTTTTATCATCATCATTAGTAGTTGATCTAAGATTTTGGTGGATTTGGTCATACATTATAAGACTAAGGACTTCATTACTTAATCCTTGATTTCCTTTCTAGCTTCTGAAATCATCACTATACACTCCCACATTCGCTAGGCTGTCAGCCACAGTGTTCAATTCTCTGAACACGTGAGTGACATGTGTAACATCGAAATCTGATAAGAGATTTTTAATCTATGATATGATGTGACTCGTATTCCATGATGGGTTATGATTACCATTAATGAAATCAATATTATTCATGGAGTCACCTTCCAGCCATAATTTGGAGCAATTCTGACTTTTGGCCAATTTACAGGCATAGAGAGCAGCCATAGCTTCTGGTACATGGCTTGTTTGGGAGCCAACAGGGATAGCATAAGCAACCATATAGATACCTTGAGATTTTCTAACAATGCAGCCACATCCAGCAATGTTGGGGTTACCTTTATCCACTCCATCAAAGTTAACTTTGTTCCAGCTAGGAGGAGGGGAGCTCCAAACCGTTCTCTCACAGATACTAGGAGTAGGCTTAGCAATAGAGGAAAATTTATAATGCATAATAACATCCTTATCAGAGATTCCTTCCATGATTTTTGGTTTAATTTCACATGCCATTTTATTTTTTTCAACAATACTTCTTATAGTTTTAGAACCAATTACAAACACACTGTTAGGTGTGACCTTGTTAGAGGATTTAAATAGAATAGTTTATCACTTGATATCGGGCATCTCTATGCTACCTTTTATGACCAAACCCAGTGTATTTTTTCAAATTGTATCTATCATCTCATATTATCTTCATGATCAAACTTTTTGATACTCCTTGGGATGTATCTCAATATAGAAAGGATTGTTAAGTCGTTCTTGGTTAAGAGACTTTCTGATCCAATGGTTAAACTGAAATAGTAAATGATATGTTCATACATACAACTATACTTTGCAGATTTTCAAATCTATTGTGAGCTCATAATCCATTTTTTATCAATGTATATTTTCAATACCTTTGCTCCACTTCTTTCTGCTCGATGATATTGTGCTTCTCTTTTTCTCGGTGTCTGCAGAAATCTTTATCTCTTTCCTCAGCTGGATTGATCAGGACTGTATGAAGTTTTTCTTCACAAGCTTCTCTCCATCATCCTTCTTCTCTATTCACCCCTAATTTACAATGAATTATCTCATCTCTTTATATACATGATATCACCGTTTCTCAGTTATTGACTTTCTTTTTGTTGGCATGATCCACAATTTTAGCCAATCTTTCTTTAAAGCTCTACTTCAATTTTATCCCATAGATTTCTCTTTGACAACTGGAATAAAATTGCTTTAAATTTTTCTCTTATCTCTGGCTTTAACTTGTCAATGAAAAGAATATTAACAACTAGTTAACTCCTTCTTTAGCTCTTTCTAGCTAAGTCTTTTGTCATTTCTAAACTTCAGTTCCTTTCAGTGTTTTAACTCTTAGTTAGCTTTGGTCAACACTTCAGTTCTCCTTGGGCATCTCCGTCAGGGTCATCTGTCCATCGGGCATCACTGTGAAGTTCTTCTTGTCGGTAATGATTTTCAGGTTTCTTGCTTGGGCATCATTGTGACTTTCCTTTTGGGTTTCTCTGTCCATTGGGGTGCACTGCTTGTCGGTGTTTGTAGTCACTTATTAAATGCTGATCTTTTATGCATTACTGAAAGAATAATCTTTATCATTCTGATTCTATGAAGTCTTTGACACTTTGTTTATAACCAATCAGATTATATCAAGTTGACATCAATGAAAATATAATCCATTAACTAATTTAATGTCTTGCATTAAATTTCTGTAGCTTGGTGATCATCGACTTAACATCTGCAAATATTAATTAGTTATAGTTCATCACTTACGTGTATCAATGTTTATGACATCAAAAACTCTCTTACTGATCAACCAAATGAGTTGTGGTAGGAACCACACAAAATTCTGAACAAGTTGATGTTTTACCTGTGACCGCTCCTCATGATTCCACTGTTACCAAAATTTTCACCAAAGTGTTGTCCTCACTATCTACCATCTTCTGGACTTAGCCAATTTCCTACATTAACGATCATGAATCCTATTGGCAAAATGGTTAGTTCTCCCCCTGATATTTGTGAAAACGGACTAACCCCCTCCTATGGATTCTACTAGTCTAGTGATTGTATTAGGCATTGAAAAGTTGATCTTTTGGTGCAATGGAAACTACACTTGTAATAAGTGGTATTAGAGCTTGGTCACATGTTTGAATCCCCTCGGGTAAAACTGAGGGGGAGATTGTTGAAAAATGGTCAGCACTCCCCTCGAGATTTGTAACAAGGGACTAAACGCCTCCTATGGATTCTATAATTCTAGTGGTTGTATCAGGCATTGACATTTCAATCTTTTGGTTAAAAGAAAACCACACTTGTAACAAATCCTTCTTACCAATTGTGTCTATACTTCACTGATTATATGGCTTGATTGTTCTAACTTAGTTACCATTAATGACAACCAAACAAGTGACTACCTATGACTGCACCCAAAATTCATCAGAATACCAACAATCAACTCATCTTAAGATAGGGGGTAGTACATATCTCATACATTCATCATCTCCAAAGTAGGCCACCGGATCATAAACTCTTGATGTATTCAACAATTTTCTTTTTGTATCTTCTTTCAAGGCATGCCTTGGTGATAAATGAGTTTCTTCAGACTTGTTGAGCATAAAGTAAACTTTTTACATGATGAAAAGTTGGATCATTTGTGCATACCCATATTTTCCAACCCAATCTCAAAGAAAATATTCAAGGGAAACTCTAACCACAAAATAACTAATTAGAGTAGAATTTTCAAGGTAGGTTAGGGGACTTAGATTGTGCAAGACCTTCGAGATGAATTTTTTAGGGAATTTTAGTGTGGGTTCCACTAGTGGTCATCACCAAGCTTTCAACTCTAGTAGCAATAACTATTGAGGAATGAAAGGTTGAGGCCATAAAAATAGGCAAAAAATGCTCTCAAGCCTACCATTCAAATGAAAATGTACCACAATAAATGCAAGAAAGCATTGAAAGAATCTTATAGATAATTTTAGTATGACATTCATTGGCCAATAAAACCTACTAGAGATCTATCCCCTAGATTGAAAAACTAATAGTAAGTAAGAACATTTATCATCTCTTCCTAAAAGACTTTTTCATAATAATTAAATAAGAAAATTAATTATAAATCATAAGATTATTATTCAATTTTTTATAATGATCATTGGCTAAATAAGTTTTTAATTGTATGCAAGGATGCCTTAGTATTCTTGCCTTCGGAAAGAACTAATAATTTAGGCCATATGCATGCATTTTTAAATATTGGATTAAAAATATCACAAAGAGAATATACAATATAATTAACATGAAACAAAGATCAACTGGCATAACAAGGACATATATGTATGCTTGAGAATGTTGTCTTTGGACGTTAACCTAGGAAGACTTGATCCTATTTATCCAACAACTTTTCAAAAGTATTTGAAAAATATCATCATCCCTTCAAACATATATATGCCAAAGATCAAGGTGTAGCAATTTTTAGAAGTCTACATTTATGCCAAATTAATCTCATGAGTTACAAATCAATTCCATAAATATATCAATTCCACATGCTTAGGGTTAAATGAGAGAGACAACATAAAGCTTGATTCATCAGTTATAAAAATTCATCTATAGATAAATAAATTGTGTACTATTAACATCAATTCTTTATCATTATTCGAACATTAAATATTTTCTCCAATACTAATAATTCAATTTATTAGATCTTAATTCATATCCAAATCTAAACTAATTATATACTTATTTATTTATATTTATTTAATTTAACAAATCAAAATTAAAGGATTTAATTTTGATTATTATTTATACAACTTAAATTTTATTTATTTTTACTTTACAAAAATGATTTTAAATAATTCCCACCTTGATCTTTTACACTCAATTTTAACTCTCTTCAAAAAATTAATATATTATTAAAAAATATAATTTCTTATTTTAATTATTATTAAAAAATAAAAATTATTACTATTTTGGTCAATGTTTTGAGAATCCCTGAGGTCAGAAATAGAAAACCACATTTAAACCATTATATTGTATCAATACTAGAATTTATGCAACTAAATTTTTAAGAAAGAAAATTATATTTTTCCTTACAAAAATAACTCCAAATTATTCACACTTTTGATCTTTTACACTCTATCTTAATTTTTTTTTTTTAAATAATTATATTGTGT
>MU227511.1:1031709-1044488 GCA_018584345.1 Thuja plicata | reverse complement strand
AAGCATAAGTAAATTGAAAAGGGTTAGAGGGCTACCTAAGTTAAAGAAACCTAAGAATGCAATGTGCAAACAATGTCAACTAGGAAAGATGACTAAGTCTAGTTTCAAGAGTAAAACACATACTTCAAAGGAAATTCTGGAATTATTCCATGCTAATCTCTGTGGTCTCATTGGAGAAAGAAGCTACTATGGTGCTAGATATTTTATTCTGTTTGTTGATGATTATTCAAGGATGATGACTGTAATGTTTCTCAAGGAAAAATCTGATGAATTCCAGTTATTTAAATGGTACTTAGCTAAAGTTGAAAAGGAAACAGGAAAAAGTTTGAAATGATTAAGATCTGATAGAGGTGGAGAGTTTATTTCTAATGAGTTCAATAGGTTATGCAATGACCAAGGCATAAAGACACAGATGTCCGCACCCAGGACACCTCCACAAAATGGTATTGTTGAATGCAGGAATAGATCTATTATGGACTGTGCAAGAACACTAATGATGGAGAAGAATGTTGCACATAAATACTAGAAAGAAGCTATAAGTACTAAAGTCTATACCTTGAATAGAGTACAAGTCAAAAAAAGGTACAAATGCTACACCTTATGAACATTGGTATGGTTATGCACCTAGTGTAAAGTACTTTAAATTATTTGGAAGCAAATGTTTTATACTGAAGGACAACATAAATGGAAAACTTGATGCTAAAGGTGAAGAAGGTATATTCCTTGGTTATTCAACAAAAAGAAAAGCATGCAAATGTTTGAATTCTAATACTAACAAAGTTGTGGAAAGTGCAAATGTTAGAATTGATGAGTTTGCAGAAAGGAATGAAGCTGAAAGTACACAAGAGCCTGAAAGCTACAGATAATTCATATATCTGGATGAGGCATATTCTAATACATTACATGAGCCTACTGCTGAGCAATAGCCTGCACCTGCTGAGTCACAGAGTGGAGTTCCCGAGCAATAGCAAGTGAATGTCAAGCTATCTGATGGAGATGATGAGTCTCAAAATCAACTAGAATTGAACACAAACAATGAACCTAAAGCAAGGCCTGAGCCTACTCTAGAAAAATATGTGAGGAGACACCACAATTCTGATCAAATTATTGGATCGAAGGATTCTATAGTTATGACACAAATTAAATTGAGAGATGGCACATGTCTGTTATGTGAATTTGAGCCCAAGACAGTGAAAGATGCTTTAGAAAATGAAGATTGGATACAGACAATGAATGAGGAAATTGAACAAATTGAGAAGAAAAAGACTTGGACACTTGTACCTAGGCCGAAGGATAAAAATGTAATTGGTACAAAGTGGGTATTCAAGAATAAACTAAATGAACATGGAGATGTGACAAGAAACAAAGATAGACTAGTATGCAAGGGTTATGCACAGGAGGAAGGAATTGACTATGGTGAAACATTCACCCCAGTTGCAAGATTGGAAGGAGTCAGAACCTTACTTGTATATGTAGCCTATAAGGGATTCAAATTTTATCATATGGACGTGAAGTCTGCATTTCTCAATGGTATCTTGGAAGAAGAAGTGTATATTGAGCAAGCTGATGGTTTTGTTGACCCAAACAAAAGGAATATGGTTTGCAGATTGCACAAAGCACTATATGGACTGAAGCAAGTGCCAAGAGCATGGTATGAGAGATTGCACAATTATCTGATCAAGATTGGATTTGCAAGAACCAATGACAACAACAACCTGTACTTGAAGACAAAGTAAAGCAAAGGTACATTATCAGCTAAAATGTTTGTAGATGAGATCATATTTAGTGGACAAGATGTGTTTTGCCAAACATTTGCAACAGAGATGCAAACTGAATTTGAGATGTCTATGTTTGGTGAGATAAAATTCTCTGTTGGCTTACAAATTTATCAAATGAAGAATGGTATCTATATCACTCAATCTAAATATATCAAGGAGATACTAAAAACTTTTGGAATGGAAGAGTCCAAACCAGTGAGTACACCCATGGCTACTAGACAAAAGCTGACAAAAGATGATGACACAAAAGAAGTGAACCAAACACTCTATAGATCAATGATTGGAAAACTCCAGTATGTTGTACATAGTAGACCTGACATTGCCCTAGATGTTGGAATTGTTGCAAGGTTTTCTTCTAACCCCAAGGAAACTCATATGATAGTAGTAAAAATGATTCTAAGATATTTTAAAGGAACTGATGACTATGGTCTATACTACAAGAAGAATGACAAGTTTGAACTCAGAGTTTACACTAAATCTGATTGGGCTAGAAATGTTGATGACAGGAAAAGCACTACTGGTGGAGCATTTCTTTTAGGAAAAAGATTGATCTCATGGAAAAGCAAGAAATAGAACTGCACCTCACAATCTACAGCTGAAGACGAGTATGTGGCAGCAGCAGTCAACTCTTCTAACATTGTGTGGTTGAAGATACTACTAAAAGGTATGAAGGAAGAAATCATTGAACCATTTGTCATATATTGTGATAACATGAGTGCCATTAATATTTCTAAAAACCCTGTTATGCACTCAAAGAAAAAGCACATAGCTATCAAGTATCATTACTTGAGGGAACTAGTTCAGAATAAAGAAGTGAGATTGGATTATGTGAACACTAAAGAACAATTGGCAGACTTATTCAGAAAGGCACTACCCAAGGATGCTCATGAGTATCTATGAGGTAAGTTGGGGGTGATTCCCCTAACTAAGGCTAATTAAGTTTTGTATGGTACTATTGCATCAAATATTACATTCAGAATACTTGACACATTGATGCACAGTAAGTCACACTTTAGGATGCCGACTAAAGTTGTGAAATTGGACAAGGACAGAAAAGAAGATTAGTCATAATCAAGATGACAGAATCAGCATGATACTGAAGATCTACATGATAAAGATATCGAAGTCTTTGGCATTTTTGTCAAAGAGGGAGAGATTACCTATATAGAGGAAGAAGTTACTATTGAAAACAATGAAGTGATTATCTACTCAGAGGGAGTCTATAGATGATCAAGAGACAGATGATTACAGTGTGATTACAGACACAGAGGGAGAAATGTTTTACAGATAAGAATCAGAATGAAGCTAAAGACATTAATGAAGATTTGTTCATATCAAGGAACACAGGTGATATTTTGGATTGTATGGTAACTATGCTTGTTAAATCATTGTTTTAATATTTTGTGTTGCCATCAATGCCAAAGAGGGAGATTGTTGGAAAGTGACAATGCAAACAATTGTTATTTTTTCATTGATGTCAAACCTTAACTGGTGAGACTATTGTTATCTATTTGAGTACCATATCTATTGATTGATGAAGAAGATTTAACAAGAAGACCAAGTGAATGGTTGAGTTAAGGAAAATAAAAGGGTACTTGATCAGTTGGCACTCTGGCAAAGTAATTAGTTGTTTATCTTTCAAAGATAGTTTTTCTGGCTATTTTGTGCCGAGCAAGTCTGGCTTGTGCCAAGCAAATTTGTTCAGTGCCGAGCACCAGTGAAATTTCTGAGTGGAAATAGTGATTGTCGAGCAGATCACAGATGTTGGTCGACTTGTAGTATTTGGATTAATGATGAGATTTGAGATCTCTGGCCGACTTAGTTAATTTTATTGAGATATGTAAAGCTAATTAAAGATTTATCCACGTTATTTAATGTATGGATAACCGTAATTAATGCATGGATTCAAGATTTAATTAGATACTACTTTGGAGAAGTAAATGTAATGTAATGATGGAATGATCTGTTGGATCTGACCTAACCTAACATCTACGATCTTGATTAAGTGGCAAAGATTTATCTGACCTAGATAGAGAGGTATATGATAACCTAAAGGGGTTATTCATTGAAGTGTGGATGTACGGATTGATGTACATGTGTGTATGCAAGAGGTTTTCATAGTTGATTTACTGATTGGCATGACCTAGCAGAGAAGGCTGAACACAGAAGAAGAAAGTTGCATGTGTGATTGCTTGACGGATTTCCAAGCAGATCAGAAGATTGAAATGACAATGTAGGCCACTCAGTAAGTTAGCATCAGAGCTATAATTGGATCTGAATTTGTAAAGTAAGTTGTATGTATCAAATCAAAATTTCTGATTACTTTCCAACCATTGTATCAGTTAAATCCTTTAACAAGGTTGACCTAACAGTCATTTGTATAAATCCTCTAAGTAAGGTGACATTCAGGTGGAATTTTCTAAGTCCTCTAACAAGGCCACTCCTGACACGGTGATTAAATCCTTTAACCAGGTCACACCTAACAGTGTGTTATTGTAACCTTTAACAAGGTTGGCTCCTCACAAAGCTCACTTCAGAAGAGTGAAACTTGGTAGCATGTTACTGGTGGTTTTTCCCATATTGGGTTTCCACGTTAAATAATTGTGTCAACTTGTGTGAATGCTTATGGTTTGTTTTACTATTATGTTTCTACAAGCTAATTACATTAAACAGTAAACTGCATGATTAAGTTGTTGACATATGCTACTGCTGCCGAGTAGATCTGAATTTTTTAAAATATAGAAAGTTTTATTTGGTACATCTAGACTTGAGGATAACTGATTCACCCCTCCCCTCTTAGTTATTCTAAATTCATTCTAACAGACTCTAAGTGAAACATTTTTTACTCAGAGCTATTTACTAGTGAGGCCACAAACGAGGGACCTCATCCCCACACTTGTTCAAACCCACAAGTTCAATGACCTAGCAAAGGAACAAGGCTTACGAGTACAATTATTAAATAAATTAAAATTAGAATATTTTTAAATAATTAATTTTATATTATGCTAAATAACATTATTCAAAATCATATTATAGGGAAAGTGCACTATTAGTCATTATAGATAACTTCGTGCACCCAAATATCCTAAACACGTAGGATTACAACTGCTTATGTGGGATCTATTATGCAAGCAAGGTCAAAATGTGCACTACAACCACCTAAAACAATGCCAATTGTTATGCACAAATGCCCTAATAGTAATGTGCTATGGGTACCAATAAAGTTGTAATCTTATCTAATTAAAGTCTATAAATTCTAATACTGGGGTACAAGTGGGTGGTTATTAGTATATGAAAAATTTATTAATGGGTTTTTAGTAATGTGATATGGGTACCAATAAAGTTGAACATCTCCTCCAATTAAAGTCTACAAATTCTAATACTGGGGTACAAGTGGGTGACTATTGGTACTTGTAAAATTTATTAATGGGTTTTTAGTTATCATTTTTTATGTTTTTTTAAAGTTAGTAATTGGAGGTGAGGCCCAAAACTTATTAATAGACTTTTAGTTATCACTTATGATAATTTGGTCATTTCAAATGCCTTTGATTAGCCGTTTTAAGAAAAAATAATAATAGTTATAAAAAGACTTTTAATTTATGAACAATTTTAAATATTTTTATCAACTTTAATAATGCAACTAATCTAGTTAATATTTTAAAATATATTATTGTGTATAGTTTAAATTTTATTGATAAATAAAAAAAATTAGAACATAATTGTATGAATAATGAAGTTTATATCTTAAGCTTCACCTATAAGAAAGAAAAGATTGAAGTTACAGTAAAATGATGCATATATTTTTGATATTAAAAGCAATTAAAAACAAGGGTGATGTCCCTTAATTACAACACCTAGAGGGTGATTATAAGAAAAATTACCATTGTTAGCACACTGACAACACTAAGAAAAATTAGATAGACATCAGCTACTTAATCTCAAAAACATAACCCACTTTCTAGTTAGAGACAAACACTCCATAACTAACACCTCCAAAAAAACTAAGCACACAGATGATAAAGTAAACTTACTATCAACACACACCATAACATTCTTAACCATAATAAAGCAGTTAAAAAAGTCTTGTTTAGAGGCCTCACATGGCCATACCAATAAAGTTTAGATAAAAATATAGAACCTATCATAAATAAAAGCCAAATTAAACCTTGGCTACCACAACCATTAACAAAAAACCACCAAAAAGGAACAAGGGCCAAAGAGATAGAAATTCTTTTTTAGCACACATGACTTTGACAACATCATCTGATCCCTGTCCTCCGTGAGGAACTTAAAGAGGTCTTCAAGTCATCATCCTCTGAGTTCTTCACTTCAGCCCTATCTTCTTGCAGTAAAAAAAGGGTGGTAGCAGAGGAGTGCATCACCTTGAGGGCAAAATTTGACAGCTCCAGGAACCTATTCTCCAAGCTTTCAATGTCATTCCCGATTTTACCAACCTCCCCCCACACAACCCCATAGTTATTGCACACATCTCCTGCAATAGTCTTCTTGTCAACAGTGGCCCTGACCTTCATTTTGATAGGGGAGGTTGAAGGATCTAATAAATAATGATCCGATAACACCCAAGAACACTACATGCAAGTACCTGTTATAAGAAAGAAACAGAAAGGAGGAAAAAGAAGAAGAGCTCAGAAGCTCAGAGAAACTCAAAAAGAGTAGAGAAAAAATATATTCTAAATTAATGAAAGAAGAATTACAAGGTTCAACCTATAAAGGTGAACAAAACACTAAAGACTAAAAAGCTAGGTTGCACATTAATAATTAATAAAAAGAATTAATTATTAATGCACCTAAGAGAAATCTTAAGCACTAAAGAATAATAAAACAACTTAACTAATTAAATCAACATGATTTAATTAATAAGAAAAATAATATTTACTCTAACACCCCTCTTAAGCTAAGCTCAAGGGGTAAGCTAACCTAGTACATCTATGAAAGCAGGAAATGGGTCCTGACAACAAGGCATGATCAGGTATGGTCCAATACAAGGAAATCTCTATAAACTAGAGAAAAAGGAGAAAACCCAGTGGGAAAAACTCCTCTCCAAAAAGAGATAGAAAAATGTAGGAAAGAAATGGCTCAAGAGACTCTCAAAACCATAAGTACAACCAGACCCCCCATGAGAGAGGGATGAGACACCAAATCCCCCTAGAAAGATATAATCCCTGTGGAAATGATCGAACGAATGGAACTCCAATGTGGAAGAAACAAAGGCACAGAACAACAAGGAAACCTCTAAATGAGAGGTGAAATTGGAATTCCTAACTGATGCTCAGAGGAGAATGCATGAGACTCCTGTAATGGAATCTCCAATGAAGGTGGGCCAATAGATGGGCTGAATCTGTCATCTGGGAGGAGATGAATATCCTCGGATACCTCAACAACTTGAGTAGGTGGCTCGATGTGAGGAGTGACCATAACAGGTAATGCTAAAGAGGAATCATGTTGAATAGATGCAAACTAAATAGGAGGAGGAGGTGTAGAAGCCACAACACTGATCTAAGGAACAACACATAAGTTTAGGTGACCTAACTTCTCCTCAATAGGCACTCGTAAAGTAGGAGAGATATTCTCTAGTAATGGAGATGGTGGACCAAAATGAGAGGAATACAAGAGGGTGGCATGATCAACTATCCCTGTAGCAATAATATTGCCCGTCACACTATCTCCTATGTGCACTGAATCTAGAGTGAACTCAACTCTCTTCCCTGTCCCACTGTGGGTAATCTGATAGATAGAGAGAAGGTTAAAAGACAAGGATGGAACACATAGTACATCATGGAATGCACCATCATCAATGTCAATAGAAACCTTCCCACATACAATCATAATAATGTTATTCCCCATCAAAATGTGTGGGGTAGATGAAGCCTCAAAAGATGAGAATAAATTCTGAGAAGATGCCATATGGTGTGAAGCACCTGAATCTAGTAGCCATCTAGAAGAGGGAGCGATAGAAGATGCACATAATGCATGACCCTTTCTATTTTCTGACCCATCTGTGTGAGAAGATGATGAAGAAGACCAGTGAGAAGAGGAAGAAGGAATATCAATCTTTCTCTTCTGAAGAAGAGCTGTCAAATCATAAATCTGTTGGGCATATCCATCTACCTTCTTCTGAAAGCACCGAGACTCATCATGATTGGGATTATTAAAATAAGCACACTTAGATTTTTTGGTCTTCAATTTCCCCTTATTTGGAGGAGGTGGGCTAGAGGAATGCTGAGAAGGAGAATCCTTCCAAAACTTTGTGGTTGGTGATACGTGTTTCTGCTCTAGCTTCTGTGAAGATGGATGAGTGACCAAAGCATGGCTCATAGAGCCAGAAGTATCATTCAACTATTGAATCTTTGACTTCTCTCAAGTCAACTGATCACAGAAGGCCTCAAATGAAGGCATATTGTTCCTAGCATCCATAGTGGAATATAAAGTGGAGGAGAATATTTGGAACTATCCTCGAAGCTTTGAGAGTATCAGAAAGATGCACTCATTATCTGATTTGGTCTTCCCACATCCCTATAAAAGTGAACGAAGAGTATTGAACTTCATCAAGAATTCCTCAATGGTGGGAAAATTTTTAGGAGACAATGATGTCAACTCTACATCAATATGTAGTTCCCGAAACTCATTCACTATGCCAAACAGATGTGCAAACTTTCCCCAAATGGCCCGAGGAGTGTGCAAATTCTCCAAATGAAACAAGAGGCTGTTAGAGATATTCAAAGTAATTAAGCCCATGTATTCATCCATCTTATTCCTATGCTGAAGAATCTCAAAAGGAAACTGCAAAAAATGTTGGTTATCATCCAAACAAGACCATAACCCACGTGACATAAGCAACCTGGTCATGTGTGCTTTCCAGGTGTGGTAGTTATGTGGTGTCAATCGAGCAACTGAAGGGTCTAACATTGAGAGAAAAAAGACAGAAGTAGAAGGGTCTTTTTGAAGTAAATGATAGAAAGTAAAATACACCCCCCACAATGTAGTAAACTATCTCCCGTACACCAAAAAATAACTTAGAGAGCACAAAACATAAGAAGAAAACCTGGTGACCTAATGCAGTGATGAGGGAAATAGAATCCAATACTTTGATGCTAAAAATAGGTACTCCAATGGAAGAATCAAGATATAAAACCTGCATGGAGGTCTCTGGCTCAGAAAGATCTTTCCAGTGATATCTCATTTTCTGAAAAATGATATCATATGCTCAATTTATGAGCAAAAGACTGATAGGAGGTTAGAATGTAGAACTCTCTAGAAAAAAACCAGTCACAACAAAAAATTTGACGTCCAAATGGTCGTCGCCCGACCACGGAAAAAAAATTGACGATCGTATGACTGCCACCAAGCCGTCATTCTAAAAAAAATCTAGTCACAGAAATGCTGACGTTAGCTGCAAGTATGCTAACATCAACAAGATGTAGCAGTCGGCTCCCGGGAGGCGCGGTGGGGCACGGGCAGGGAGCGGGTGGTGCATGGGCAGTGCCTTGGTGGAGCACTGGCCGATGGTGGCGGGGTGCGGGCCACGTGGTGGTGGCTGTGCTATAGCTACGTAATAAAACTCAATTTTTGAGTTTTTTTAATTTTTTTATTTTGAATTTTGCCTTGAAAAGCATGCCTAGAGGCCAATTTTTTTTTTCCAGAGGTCATGGATGCCAAAATTGACAAACCCTATATGAAAATATAGGTTTTTGGGCCTTCTAAGCATGATGGTGAGGTCTGTTTGGGAAAAAAAATTTCAAAAAAATATTCACCTTCAGATTGAAGACAAAAACCCCCAAAAAAGATGAGATTTTCTCCTTTGAAACTCACTTCAAACACTCTAGAACAGGATGTAGAGGAGGGGCTCTGATACGATGAAGGATCTGATAAAAATTGATCCGATAACACCCAAGAACATTGCATTCAAGTACCTGTTATAAGAAAGAAGCAGAAAGGAGGAAAAAGCAGAACTCAGAAGCTCAGAGAAACTCAGAAAGAGCAGAGCAAAAATATATTCTAAATTAATGAAGGAAGAATTACAAGGTTCAACCTATAAAGGTGAAAAAAACCCTAAAGACTAAAAACCTAGGTTGTACATTAATAATTAATAAAAGAATTAATTATTAATGCATCTAAGAGAAAACTTAAGCACTAAAGAGTAATAAAACAACTTAACTAATTAAATCAACATGATTTAATTAATAAGATAAATAATAATTACTCTAATAGAGGTGTCGTCAACAAGAGAAATGATCTTACTCACCACCTCAATTTTCTACGTGAGATCAAGAGATTTATGTGTATGCTGAAAACCTACCTGTTGGGATTACTCTTAGACACGCAAACATTAGAACATATAAATCACATTAACATATAAAACGCATAATAAAAAAAAGCTTCCATCATAACCTTCGATGAGCCAAACAAGTGCACCTAAGCCTTGTTGATTTTCTCTTAGAGAGAAATGTGGGTGTGCTCTTCCAACACAATAAACTAAATCCCACTATGATTGAATGATGATTAAAATGAAAACTAATGAATATGACAAAGAGCTCAAGAACAAGTATGACAAGTCTCAAGCCTTCACCAAGATGATGATGCAAATGTAAAACTAAGCTAAAATGTTATGGACATTCAAGAGAGAGATTACGATTCATTTCCATTATCCTAACATGTAATATCTAGATGATTCAAACTTGAAATGAACTAAAATGATAAAATGCCAAATAAATCTAGAGCTAAACTAGCATGATAACAATGCAAAAACCAAAGAGATGTTTTGCTCTTGGAAAGAGCCTCTATTTATAAATTTTTGGAGGGAAGGGAAGCGCTTGGATGAGGTGGAGAACACGTGGCATCCACATAGATGCCACATGGAGGACAAAAGGACAAAAGTACATGTCATACAAAAGTCAAACTCAAGCCTTTAAGATTTGAGTGGCTCAAGGTTTCTCACACGTGTGAGAAAACCTTGGAGAATGGAGTGGGGGACAAAAAGGTGACTACATTTAAGGAAGTTGGGTGCCTTCCTTGGGACGGGTTTCTCACACAAGTGTGAGCATCTCATTAGCACTAAAAAGGTGTAGGAATCACCTTTTTAGTCTAATAAGTGGGATTAGCAAATAGTTTTATTAGGATGAGTGTGATGGGTGGTAGGGTAGGAATAGAGTAGGTTTCTAGGTAGGATTAAAGACTAACTTAAATAAAATTTAAATTAATCAAGGTTTAGAAGATTGTTAGAAAATGTGAGGAATAAATAAATTAAAATTTATTTAAAAGGGGATTTATGGAGGCCATGTATTAAATAAAATTTAATACATTAGAAAGGGGGATATTATTTAAATTAAATTTAAATACTATAGAAGGTGGATCATATTTAATTAAATAGATAGAATATAACAAATATAATTAATTAATTAAAATTAACTATAATGTTACATGGATATTAGTTAAATTAATACAAGAAAATTTTTAGACGTCTACAATTTCATCTTTAAACTCTCCGACACATGGGAAGAGCTACTTCTAGTCAAATGAGTTTCCTTCCTAGATATATTTTCCTCATGTCTCTTAGACTCACTAGTATCATCAGCTAACCCTCTCTGGATCTTTGATATCCTCAAGTTCAAAGTAGTCTTCCAACTCCCCTCTCCAATCTATCAAATCCTCTGAAAGCAATGAACTAGAAAAGATAGAAACCTCCATTCTATGACCCTTGCTGATGAAGTCAAGGTCGGAGGATCCAATAAAGGGCTATCCAAACTTGCAGCCAACAACAACAATGGAAACACAACAAAAAAAGATATAACAACTTATATCAACTTATGTTATATATGAAAATAAATTACATGCAACATATCAGGATTTAAGGCCTTCTCAGATACGACCAATACATTCAAAAGATCTCTCAGGATCCAAATTTACCAGTCTACTGATGCAGAGGGTTGGGTGATGATGATAAAATAAGGTTGCAAAAAAAGGATTTCCCTTAGGCTTCAAATACCTAAATGTCAAAAGATGACCCAACAACTCTCCCAATGCTAAGGATGAATGGTTTTTATGTTCTTAAGTCATTTAAAAAAAGGATTGATCAATGAGATGGTCTGCAACCCCACCCAACACTCACATCTACAAAACACTCCTATTAGGCCCCGACTCCTTGTAGCCCAACAGTGACCTTTTTAGACACTTAACTTAAAAATTCTCCAAACAACTCTCTGAACCAAATACCCTTTTAGATACCCTTTATCCCCTTACAAAACATACTAAAATCTTTTGTGATTTTCCTTTGGAACAACTGTCCCAAAACTAGACTGTACCCTATTTTTAGAGAGGGCTAAAACATTCACTTTACAAAGAAATTATATAAGGATATCACTCCCAGACCCCAAGACTCTCAACAGTCTTCAAAATTGACCCCAATGTAAGGAAAAACCAACCAATTTGGCCCTCAAACCCCTGCAACTATGAATTCCTCAATTTGGCTTCAAACAACCCTTAAAACTAGGGCTTTCTAAATCTCCCACTTCCCAACACTTCTGACACTAACCATTGATGGATTCACCATGTCATTGTCATTCTAAGACAACCCAAATCAACAAACATAACCCTCCTTAAGGTAGATTGTTGGTTGTTGCTCCAATCCAAGCAACCTCAACCCTTCATAACCCCCAAACTTGGTGATCACCTTTGCAAAACCTCACCTTAAAATCATAGTATACATGTTAAATTTGGACCATTCCATGAGAAATAGATTTAAAACATTCATGGAATGGTCACATTCCTTCACAAAATCAGTATTTTATAAGGAAAAAATAGTGAATCCAAAAGTACAGTCAATATAAAGGATGTAAATCTGAAACTATTGAATCCTCACTGTGTGCATAAATGTTGTCACACTTCTATGAATCCTTACATTCAAGAACACTCAAGAATGAGGTCTCAAAAATTGATCCATAGCTCCCTAGGCATGGAGTGCAAGGGTTTTTAGAATGCTCTCAG
>MU227511.1:1003065-1013823 GCA_018584345.1 Thuja plicata | reverse complement strand
TTTAATGTTTATCTATAATTAATGATTATATTTACTATTTAATATTTAATGTTCATCAAGCCAAATCTCGTAAGGCTTAATCTTTAGGACTTAGGCAGGAACTAGACGCTATGCGTCCTTGTTTTTTTAGTCATCATACTTATTTGATTACTCTCGGAACCAGCCCCCCTCCATACTGAGATCCTCTAGGGCCAAAGAACTACCAACAATAGAGCCACCAAATGAGGGTTGAAGAGATAAATTGCAGAGCTTCAATCACTTCAGAATAAGTTTATCAAAAAAGCTAGACACAAAATACAAAATAAAATGGCAATAAAAGATGTAATGATGATAATTACTGCTTTCATTCGGTGCCAACTCACGGAAGCCGTAAGTTTTGTGCAGATGGTCTTTTCTCTCATATGAGATGTGGCAAAAAATAATCAAAAGCCAATGTCGTAATTTGTAGAGATCTATAAGGCCATTTTTCAAATAAATATCACGTTACCCAAATATCTTACCTTTTCAAATACTCATGGCCATTGATCACCACCATGACCCCTCGGAATTAGGCATGGGGTGACACGAATATGTCAAGTACAGATTACGTGGTTGTATGCAAAATTTTTATTAATAGGGTGAAAATGAATAGGAATTCAAATTCAAATTTTATCCTACCCTGCCAGCCAGAGCCCAAAGAGTCCAGTGAAGGGACCAATACACCATTTTAGCACCTTGCATTAGGAAATTATTTTATTTGCTCCTTCCCTAACAACGTAAACCCTCCTTCTCGAACCCAATGGTGGCTATGAAATCAACAACGACTTTTCCATCTCTGAAGATGTGTGAAGATGTGTTGCAGAGTGAACTCATCAAAACTAGCCAAAAGTGATCTATGTCTTTAAGTATTTCCTCCACCCTTCAACCAACCCTCATGGTTCCTCTAGTGACTTCAACAATTAGTCTTTAAGTATGTTTATTAATTATCTTTATCATATTTATGTGTGTATCAATATTAGGAATAAATGCAAAAATCACATATTTATTAATTAAATTTCTAATTCATAATAAAATAGAAATTATTCCAAAAAAATGCATATTAAAATATTCAAAAAATTAGAAACAATTATACATAATTTTTAATCGGTTAATAATAATGAAAGTATATATATATATAGCATGTCAATCTATGCGACTAATAAAGTTTTTGTTGTCATATAGATTCAAAAGCCATCATATAGACCATTAAATTCTATAATTCACCTTTTGTATCCCCTTTCTTCCTTATCATAATTAATCGTTGCTATTTAGAAATCTACAACAAATTACTTATCTCAAATATGATTTGTTGAATTGGTTTGGTGTTATATGGAATAGTTTCTATTATATTATTTTAACCATAGGTATGTAATGTCTAATTCATACATCATTTAATTTATTTTGAAATTGTATTTTAATTTAAATATAGTATATTTTTATGAGATATTATATTTTATATTTTATTACTATATTATAATATATAACTATTATATATTCTAAAATATTTACTATATTATATTTTCAATATATATATTATAAATAATTATTAAAATTTCTAATATATATAATATAAAATACTATTGCAATATTATAAAATTTTATCCTTTATACAAAATTTCTTAGTTAAATTTTAATATATAATAATTTTTATTAATTAAACAACTATTAATTAAAATATACTTGATATTTATAATAAAATTAAAATTAAATTTACATATATAATTAAAATTAAAATTAATTAGGCATGACACTTGTTATCATGTTGCATATGGGGCATATATTGACCATAGCTGATGTTACCCTCTCAAGTTTAATTAATTGATAAAAAAATAGTTTATTATGTAATTAATTTCTTTGTTTAATTCAAAAAAAAAAGAGAGTCAAATGTGCAGACAGAATAATTGGAACAGTCAAAGAGCAGCAGAAGGCAGAAATATGAAACAGTTAACACAGAAATCCATGGCGAACAGCTGTAATTAGTGGGGACCACCAAATTATATAATATTAAATAACGGTGTTTTTTGTGCTGCAAGTGACGGAAAAAGCGCAAAAGTTATAAAATTTCAGACCTGTACTTCCGTACACTTTAATTCTGATCCTTCATTTTTAATTAATTTTTATACGCTAACTTAACGAAAACGATAGATCTGGACTATAATGTGCCTCTTAAATTTATATCCCAACATTTGTTTTTTTAAATGAATGAATGTGAAATGATTCTGACGAATATTCGAGAAGCATGATAAATGTGCTTTCGAAGATTCCACCCATTCTGTCGCTGACCATCATTTTAGGCTTGGCCTTACGTTGCATGTTCCTTTGGAATAATTCAATTATTAAATATATAAATGAATTTGGAATTAAAACAATATAAAATATGAAAATGAACTTGCAAAAACAACATATCCTTGTTGATTATGTTTGGTAGGATGGCCAAACTGAATCTTTTGGGACAAGGTACATATTTCCAATTTTTTTTTTTTTTTTTTTTGTCTTTTATTTAGTTTAATATTATCGTTTATTAGATGTTTGCAAGTTAAAAGTCTATTAGAAAATTAGTTGTGAGTTAATAGCGGCTCAATTTTTAGGAAAAAAAGTTAGTAATTAGATCAATTGTGAAAGTTTATTAATACTAATAGTTGTGAAAGTTTATTGATACTAATAGTGCATGGTTATTGGAGCATTAGTGTAAAAGTAATCAATTGTATGAAGAATAAATGGTGACTACTTTTTTATCAATGCACACATAACAAAGTCCACAACATTTGTGTTTACTACTTAGAAGATAGGACAATATTTACTCTATAAGTACTTAGTTATATGTGAAGACAACTAAATAAAATTGTCGAAATTTGATGTACCGTTTAGGATCTCAGGGTGTGCAAAGTTAGCTATAACAATTATTGGCACACTTAATTTATGTTTATGAGACATAGGTTTGTGTGAGCGACACCATTTATAAAATGCGAGTGAATGAGTTTGACTCAAAAGTTATGTAGTTGAATTGCAATAAAACAACGTAATTATGTTTAATGTTTTAAGTTGAGCTCATGTTACTTCACTCACTTCTTGCAATTATATTTAAATCATTTTTTTTTTAAATTAGATAGTACACCATACAATTGTACTCTAAAACAAGAATGTGAATATTTTATATCGTTTATTTGTTTTAGATGTTAGGTAGTGCACTATACAACTATAGCATAAAAGAAGGCTAGATGCAATAGCGTCCTTTGATTTTAAATTTCTTTTTTACCTTATAGTTTTTATTTAATAAAATTTTAATATTAATTAAACTTGGAATCGGATCTACGTCGACGGCGTCTGCTCTCCTCTGCTCTGAACCTCTGCGTTCCACGATTTTTGATGCACGCGTGTCATATCTCCAACGCCAGGTGTGTTTGTTCTAATTTAATACTTTTATTTTGCAATGTCCATTCAATCCCCTCTCGGCTCCTCAGCAGAGGTCGTATCCTCTGCCATTAATTCCACTAGGGCTCCCATGGAGCCCAACTTGGTGAGCGCATTAAATAAACCTAATGGCTCGCAGTCTTCACCTCCTCCACTCAAGACATTCTTTGAAGCAGTCTCAAATTCCTCCTCTGCCATCTGCGCGGGTGCCAAGTTCAATTTATCTGGCCCTAATGAAACGCGTGAACCAAGTAAGGGTTCTACGAATATCTTGTCATCTTTCTCTATTTCTCCAAATTTTGAAATGGCTAATGAAATTGCGAAGGAAAAAAATAGGTTAAGGACTTATGCTATCTTCTTTGTTGCAGTTGAAATTGATAAATGCCTTGCTCGAAAGTTCATGGATGATTGGTTCCATTACTACTGGAATTTGAAACTAGGGCACCATATTTCATTTTGTAGGCAATTACAAAAAGGGCTATTTGTTGTTTTCTTTAATAACCCTGAATCTCAGGAAGCTGTCATTAGGAGGTAATATTGGAATGTGGGTAATACTTCATTTCGTGCCCTTTCCTGGATGCTGGAGGCTATCCATGAAGAAGTACTTGCCCTTTCAGCCCCGCGCTGGATTCTTGTAAAACAATTACCTCCTTTTTATGGCATTTTCTCCCCCAACTTCTTGAACCATTGGGAAAGGTCATTAGGTTAGATGATACCACCAGACTCGTCCCTCACATGGACGCCATAGCTCTTATCTCCTTAATGCCTAGAATAGATATCCCTTCCGTTCTGGACATTAACATCTCAGAAGGTTCCTACTCCTACCCAATTGAGATTCTTGGTGGGTTAAATGCTTGTTTTCTATGTAAAAAAGAGGGTCACCTAAGAAAGGAGTGTCCCATCATTAAGCGTAAAACTAATTCTGTGTTGCCATCTCCATCCTTTGCTGCACATGTCCTAAAGAATTCTGATCAGGTTTCACCCACGACATCTAATGCTCCCCAGACTGCTACTCCTAAGGCTAATATTGATGTTTTCCCTCCTTCCTGTGTTCTCCATGACTCGCAATCCCTGTTGGTGACTCCCCATGTTATACAATCTAATACAAACATGATTCAACCCAACGGATTCCAAACTGTTATTAAAAAAGCAATAAAAGGAGAAGAAAGACTAATAAATAGGCTACCGTGGCTGAAGTGAGGTTTCCTACTTCAACCTCTTCCCAATCTTCTCCCCTGGATACTCTTTATTGTTTCCCTCCAGGTTACTCCCCCATTGGTACTTCTTCTCATAAAGCTGTGACTCAAAATGTAGACAACGAGTAATTTTAGAACCTCCCTCCGAAGGTCTTTAAGGAGATAGATGATGACTATATACTTGATATCGTCCCCACTTCCTTCAACCAGTCTCAGATTTTCGTACCCACAGGTAAATCCCCATCTCATGATTCTTCGACCATGATCCCTAATTTTGTTGTCGATATGGAGGTCACAGTACCACTTGTGTCTGACAATGATGACTTCGATTGGAAAAATGATATCCCCAAATCCAAAAGAAGAGGGCGCCCTTTGGGTTCAAAGAATAAAATATCCTCTGCAAAATGTGTTGAGGACATCTCCTCTACGCCTACTATTATCAATGATGGGTCCATGAACCTTATGTGCTCCCCTTCCTCACTTGTTTCCTCATGAATTGCATCTCCTGAAACATTAGGGGACTCGAGTCCCCGGACAGGAAGAATATTGTTAAACGATACCTTGACACTTTTAAATCTATAGACATTCTTATGCTACAGGAATTAAAAGCTGTTGGCTTCATGCTTGAAGTTAATCTTAATTTCATCTGGAAAGATGTCATTAAATTTTTTTCTAACCATCCGAAAGGTAGAGGTGGGGTGGGATTGTTTTTTATTAAGGAAAACAGGTTTTGATGGGTTCCTGAAACCCTACAGAATATAGAAAAGAAACTAAAGCATATAAACGTTACATAACAACCAACAAAAAATAGGCAGACCTAACAAAACAGTCCCAAACAACAAAAAGCCAGGGATGCACACCCAATAAAGCCAGGTCAAAAGAACCAGGGGTGCAAATCAGGCTATGTCTCTGAGAATCTCCGCCGCCCGTATCTCCAGCTCGGTCATTCTCCTTGCAGCTTCTCTAAGCTTAGCCAACTCTTTGTCAGCTTCCTGGTTTTCCATCTGCTTGGCTTCCTCTCTTGTTCCCTTCTTATTTTCTTCTTTAGGAAGTAGGAGGTGGGGTGGGATTGTTAATCAACCCTAAATGGGTCAGTTTCATTACGAACAAAGGTGTTTCCCCTTGTAATAGAGCCACCTGGGTTACTATTAGCACCACTACTCTTACTTTTGGTATCTATTTGTTATATGCTTCTAATGATTTCAAGGAAAGATCGGCCCTCTGGTCTTGGCTGACATCCCTCCCTGATATACTGTGGATCTTTGGAGGAGACTTCAATATGATAGAATCCCAAGTTGACAAAATGGGCAAACTCCCCTTCTCCTGGAAGGATTTGGAAAAAGTGCAATGGAATAGGATGAAACACTCTAAACTTCTATTTGACCCCTTAGTGGGCAATATAAACTCTAATCATGTTCTCTGGCATACTTGGTGCAACTTTCAGCAAGGTCCTTCTAGGATTTATGCTAGACTTGATAGATTTTATGCCAACAAAAACTACTTCACATTCCCTCCTAATTTGTAGGGGAACATGGTCACCATGACTCCCACCTCACTATCTAATCACCATCCTATCTCTATGTTTGTTAAGTTTAATAACTCCCCTGTTCCTTCTAAGTCTAGGAACCCGAGATTCATTCTTAACTCTACTCTGCTTCAGGATGTAGATGTTCTCTCCACCATTAATCTTATTATGATTATTAACAAGAATAGTTCCTCCTTCCTTACCTATATAGATATGTGGGAGCACATCATCCATGCTTGGCATGCTCTTCTCCAAACCGTTGGTCAAAAGAAAGCCAAAGACTATAGGTTTACCGAAAATATCCTCTCCTCTAAATTGAGATCGGCCGAGGTTGACATTCAAACCAATCCTTCTAATTATAACCTTGTCCCTATTGTCACAAGGGATAGGGATGATCTTAGACAGCACCAGCAGGTTAAGCTCAGGAGAGCCAAAATTAGATCCCGTGCTCACTGGCTCCAGTATGGTGACGGGGGCTCCAAATTCTTCTTTAACCTTCTCAAATAGAAACATACTAATGAATCTATAAACAGGATTGTGGTTGATAACATTGAAATTGACAATATGGATAATATTAAAGAGGCCTTTGTCACATTCTCCCATAACCTTTTTACCTCTAAGGATACCGAGGAGGCCAACTCCCTTAGAAATGAGTATAGAACCATCATTCCCAATAGAAATTCTATTCAGGAATCAGACCTTCTCAGTCAAAGCATCTCTATTGAGGAGATTGAGAAAGACATTAATACCTTAAAGAATGACAAGGCCCTTGGGCCCGATGGTCTGCCTATGGAATTTTATAAATCCAACATAAGTTGGATTTGTAATGACCTTCATGACATATATGTTGAAGCTTTTGCCAAAGGCACTCTGGGCAGTTTTATCATTAGAGGCATCATTAAACTGATCCCTAAGGATGGTGACAAGGCACTTATTAAAAATTGGTGCCCCATTACTCTCCTTAATGTTTTCTATAAAGTCCTTGCTAAAAAGAATATTCTGCCCAAGTTCATATGTTCTACCCAAACTGGCTTTATTAAGGGTAGATTTATTCTCAAGAACCTCATTACCAGCTAGGAAGCTATGAATTGGTCCATGGCCTCCCACCAAAAATCTTCCATGCTTCTGCTGAACTTTGAAAAGGCATACGACATGATTGAATGGGGCTTCATTTCCATGATGCTTGAGGCCTTTGGTTTCCCTAAAGTTTTTTGCAACTATATTAAGTTATTTCTCAATGATGCCTCTGCTCAAGTGGATGTTAATGACTCTCTATCTGACTCCTCCCTTGGAAGATCCATCAGGAAAGGTTTCTCCCTTGCCCCTTCTCTTTTTGTTATTGCCTCTGGTGCTCTTTCATACATTCTTAGAGATAATTCCCTCTCCCCGACGGTCAAAGGCATCACCTTGCCCAATGAATCAGACCTGATTAATTGTCAATTTGCTGATGATACTGCTATCTTCTTTGAAATGTTTGAAGAGAATTTTGATACTCTGCAAAATAAACTTAACTCCTTCTGCTCTATATCTGGTACTCGATTATCCCAACCAAAGTCCATCTGCCTTGGTTGGGATGATAGACTACCTGATTGGTTTTATAAATTGGATTTTCAGTGGGGTGTTCCCCATAAAATTGTTTGATATTTGGGCATCCCCTTCTCTTTTGATCCTTCACTTAAAGATATGTGGTTTTGGGTGAAGGATACGATTACTAAAAAACTTGATAAATGGTATAACATATCCCTCTCATTGGCTAGTAGGGTTCAGGTTTACCAAAAAATTGTTAGTAATAACTGAGAGGGGGAGGGGGGAATCAGTGGCCTCAAAAATTTATCCTTTAAACTTTAATCCACCAATCAATACACCTCATATTATTAAGTCCCTACAAGATGTATGCCTTTGAAATACTTGAAATAAATAACTGTATGTCGGTTTACCTTGTCTTTCCTTATTCTCCTTGATTACCGATAGGCAGTAAAACTTATTTACCGATGCTCAGTAAATATGCAGAGTATACCAATCAATCCAAAAATGCATATGTGAAATGTAAAACAATAAAGTAATAAACCATACACACATAACACATGGATTTTAACGTGGAAACCCTGTTAAGGTAAAAACCACTGGGACCAGTACCCCAAATTTTCACTCTTCTAAAGTGAGCCCTGTTAGGATCCAACCCTGTTAAAGGTTACAAACACACTGTTAAGTGCAACCTTGTTAGACAATTTTTATACATATATTGTCACTAAGTATCTAGCATCTACACTACCATCCTTGAATCAGCCTCTAGACTATCAATAGGCTTTATGCTAATCTTACTGCCATCCTTGAATCAGCCTCCTTCTTAGACTGTCAATAGGCTTTAGGTAAGGCCAATGCTACTATCATGAATCAACCTTTTTGGTAATCTTTTAGGATATACCTCAATTATAGAAGACGGTTAAGTCCTGCTATGTTAAGAGACTTAATGCTTCAATGGTTAAACTAAAACACAATGACCTATTTCTAATGCAACTTTAAATTGCAAATATTTAGATCTATTTACTTACAATACCTCTCTGATCAATGTATCAATTTAGTTCTTTTGTACTTCACACTTTCTGCTCTGTGATGCTATGCTTCACTATTCGTCGGTGTCTGCAGAATTCTTTAGCTCTCCCTTATCTTGATTGATCAGGACTGTATGAAGCTTAACCTTCACCAGTTTCTCTTCAGCATCTTCTTGCAATTCACTCTCCCATGTATCTAATTGCATACAAAAATGAATTATGTTTGTCTCTTATATAGACATGATATTCCTTAATTCTTGATTCTTGGCGTGAAAATCAATCCAGCCAAATTGATTTACGGCTATAACTCCTAATTTATCTCGTAGTTATCTTCTTTCCAGCTGTATAAATCAATTGCTTAACTACAGTTGAATAAAACAAATAAAACAACCAATTAAGTCTATCCTTAAGCTCTGCCAGCTAGATATTTTGTCATTTTCTGATCTCTTTGTTCTATCGGTCAATTTTGTAGTTCGTCGTTGGTGACAACTGCCAGTTCTGTCGGTGCAACTTCAGTTATCCTCGAGAGCTCCATCCATCGGGCATCATTGGATCTTTCTCGTTGGGCAACACTGTTTTCATCTCATTGGGCATCCTGTGATTCTATCTCTATCTTTATCGATGGTGTACACTCCGTTGGTGTTGTCTGTCACTTAGTGAATACATGACTTTTATGCATTGCTGAAAGCATAACCTCTGTTCCATTGATTCTCTAAAGTCTTTAACATTATGTATATAACCATATAGATGATATCAAGTTGACATCAATGACAATACAAACCATTAATTGATTTAATGTCTTGCATCATCTTCAACTTAACACTATCAAACATTCAATCAGTTACATGTCATCAATCTCTCCCTTTGGCATTGATGGCAACATACTATATTATCGCACTATACTATTTCTAATACAACATGAAATACAATTGTTGAGATTCATCAAATTATCAAACAATTTGTTTTGATAACTGATAAAAATGTCTGACCGTTGGTAAGCTCTGTGTTAGCTTAGATTTGATTCTTGCAGCTTTCTGTGTTCTGTGTATCTTCTTCTGATGTGTTGAGTCCTTTGTTTGTGTCAATTTCTCTCTCTTCTTCTTTGATGTATCTGTCTTTTGTTTGCAACTTTTATATCAATTCTCTCCCTATGGATATGATCTCTCCCTATTTGGATTAATCTGATAATCAATAGTTTCTTATGATAATATGGATATATTCTCTCCCTTTGACAACAATGCCAAACAAATATTTGTCAAATAGCTGACATTCTGTCAAACAATTTCTTCTATCCATAATATATTCCTTGAATTTCCCTTATCCATCATCAATATAACAATATATTTTGGTGCTCGGTTCTGATATATACCTTTATGTATATAGATGTAGCTTTGAAGTTCATTTTCTGTTTGCATCAATCATGAATGATATTCTAATAATATATGGCTGATGCAACTTTCAGTCCATTTACTGACTGATAGACATGGGTTTGACCCCTAGTCTTTTCCTCAGGTACTCAAATGTATCCTTGGGCAGTGGCTTGGTGAAGATATTAGCCAATTGTTCTTTTGATTGCACATATTCAACTATGACCTCTTTTTCTTGAACCTGTTCTTTCAAATAATGATACTTGATGGCAATGCATTTAGTCTTTGCATACATGACTAGATTCTTGGAAATATTTATTACACTGGTGTTATCACAATAGATAATTACTGGTTCTTTGATCTTCATATGCATACCTTCCAGCAACTGTTTGATCCATGCAATATTTGAGCAGTTTGCAGCAGCAACGACATATTATGCTTCTGTAGTAGATTGAGAGATGCATCCCTGCTTCTTGCTAATCCATGTGACAAGTCTGTCACCCATAAAGAATGCTCCTCCAGTTGTGCTCTTTCGGTCATCAATATTTCTAGCCCAATCAGTGTCGGTAAACACTTTTAGTTCAAATTTGCCTTCTCTTCTATACCATAAGCCAAATTCCTCAGTATTCTTCAGATATCTTAGAATTCTTTTCATAGCAGTTATATGTGATTCCCTAGGGTTAGCAAAA
>MU227511.1:978444-1000630 GCA_018584345.1 Thuja plicata | reverse complement strand
TGAGTGCAGTTTCTTCATACCTTTCATCTTCATCTGAATCATCCTTCACAGCTACAAACACTATCTCAACATCATCATCCGATTCAGTGTCAGTATCTTCATCTTTGCAAGCAGCTAGATAGCTAGCATTCTTGCCTTTGTCCTTGTAATCTCAGGTATCACTTCTTTCTGATCGTCGGTAACCTCTGTAATCTTTGTTATCACCACTATTAGATTTCTTCTCAAAAGATCTGTTATCACTTCTGTCATCTTTTCTTTTGTTAGGACATCTTGAAGCAAAGTGTCCAATCTCTTTACAATTGAAACATACAAGTGGTAACTTGCCTTTTTATTTACCTTTGCCTCTTAGCATTCTTCCTGCCATGAGTGCTTCAATTTCATCTAGATCTTCTTATTCACTTTCGCTTTCATTGTCTCTTCTAGATGAGTGTCTCTGACTAGATTTGCTTATTCTCATAGAAGACTTGAATGTAGACTCTAAACTTGGTAGGACACTATTATCAAAATTATTCATCTAAAATGAAATCAGTCTACCAATCAGGCTATCAAGAGTGACTGTATTATTTTCTACTGCTCTCATTTCTTGAATAGCAGAGACTCTAATAGCATATACATGCAATAAGGTTCTTAAGAATTTACTTACCACTGCCTCCTCTTCAAGTGTACCTCCAATGCCTCGTATAGCATTGACTATGTCTTTTATTCTTGTGTTGTAATGAGTGATGTTTTCACCTTCTTTCATTTTGAGATCATCAAACTTTCCTGTAAGGCTTTCTGCCTTGGCTCTCAGAACTTTTTTATCACCTCCATGTACAAGCTTTAGCTTATCCCACATTGTCTTTGCATTTTTTCAATCTTTGACATCCTCAAATTCAGCATCAGAGAGTGAGGCTGAAAGCTCTATAACCATGCAGTTATGTTCATGCTTTACTCTCAATTGATCTACCATCAATGGTCCTGTAGGAAACACATATTCAGTATCTAAGTATTGAGTAATATCATTTCCAATACCTGATAAGTGGAGTTTTATCCTACTTTGCCATGAAGCAAAGTTGTCTTTGTTCAACTTGGGCACATCTTGTCTGTTCATCTTGTTCTTTACTTAGGTCTTGAAACCTTCCTTCTAAGCACACAAGCTCTGATACCAATTGTTAGCAATAACTAAGAGGGGGGGGTGAATCAGTGGCCTCAAAAATTTATCCTTTAACCTTTAATCCATCAATCAATACACCTCATATTATTAAGTCCCTACAAGATGTATGCCTTTGAAATACTTGAAATAAATAACTGTCTGTCAGTTTACCTTGTCTGTCCTTATTCTCCTTGATTACCAATAGGCAATAAAACTTATTTATTGATGCTCAGTAAATATGCAGAGTATACCAATCAATCCAGAAATGCATATGTGAAATGTAAAACAATAAAGTAATAAACCATACACACATAACACATGGATTTTAAAGTGGAAACCCTATTAAGGGAAAAACCACTAGGACCGGTACCCCAAATTTTTACTCTTCTGAAGTGAGCCCTGTTAGGAGACAACCCTATTTAAGGTTGCAAACACACTGTTAAGTGCGACCTTTTTAGAGGATTTTTATACATAGATTGTCACTAAGTATCTGGCATCTACGCTACCATCCTTGAATCAGCCTCTAGACTTTCAATAGGCTTTATGCTAATCTTACTACCATCTTTGAATCAACCTCCTTCTTAGACTATCAATTCTTTAGGTAAGACCGATGCTACTATCATGAATCAACCTTTTTGGTAATCTGTTAGGATATACCTCAATTATAGAAGATGGTTAAGTCCTGCTCTGTTAAGAGACCTAATGCTTCAATGGTTAAACTGAAATACAATGACCTGTTTCTAATGCAACTTTGAATTGCAGATATTCAGATCTATTTACTTACAATACCTCTTTGATCAATGTATCAATTCAATTCCTTTGTACTTCACACTTTCTGCTCTGTGATGTTGTGCTTCACTGTTCGTCGGTGTCTGTAGAATTCTTTAGCTCTCCCTTAGCTTGATTGATCAGGACTGTATGAAGCTTAACCTTCACCAGTTTCTCTTCAGCATCTTCTTTCAATTCACTCCCCCATGTATCTGATTGCATATGAAAATGAATTATGCTTGTCTCTTATATAGACATGATATTCCTTAATTCTTGATTCTTGATTCTTGATTCTTGGCGTGGAAAACAATCTAGCCAAATTGATTTACGGCTTTAACTCCTGATTTATCTCATAGTTATCTTCTTGCCAGCTGTATAAATCAATTTCTTAACTACGATTAAATAAAACAAATAAAACAACCAGTTAAGTCTATCCGTAAGCTTTGCCAGCTAGATATTTTGTCATTTTCTGATCTCTCTATTCTGTCGGTCAATTCTGCAATTTGTCGCCGGTGACCACTGCCAGTTCCATCGATGCAACTTTAGTTAGCTTCAAGATCTTTGTCCGTCGGGCATCGTTGGATATTTTTTGTCGAGAAACACTATTATCAGCTCGTCGGGCATCTTGTGATTCTATCTTTATCTTTACCGATGGTGTGCACTTCGTCGGTGTTGTCTATCACTTAGTGAATACATGACTTTTATGCATTGCTGAAAGCATAACCTCTGTTCCATTGATTCTCTGAAGTCTTTCGCATTATGTATATGACCATATAAATGATATCAAGTTGACATCAATGATAATACAAACCATTAACTAATTTAATGTCTTGCATCATCTCCAACTTAACATTATCAAACATTCAATCAGTTACATGTCATCAAAAATTATGTCATTATATAATATATACTACTCCTTTGCTTGGATGTTTGATAATTATCAAATTTTAGAGATACAAAAAGCCATTAGAAACTTTCTTTGGTCTGATGGGAAAGGTAATAAAAAATTTCATGTAGTTAAATGGGATTGGTGTCGCATTGACAAGCACCTTGGGGGGTTGGGGCTAAAAGACCTTAAGACTCAAGGGATTGCCCTTGCTGCCAAATGGATCTTTCACTCTCTAGATGGAGATGAACCTTGGAAGGTTCTTATTAGGTGTAACATTGAAATAGGTGAAGACATTAAATTTTTACATTAGTATATGCAAGGAAAACCATGATCTACACCACTGGTTTACACTACACCGACAGACAGGGCACAACACTACCTGACGCCAAGGTTATCGATGTTGTCAAGTACAAAGCATCCTGACAAACATTATTCAATGTTACCCGATGAAAAAAAGGACAAGGGAACTCGACGAGTAACCAACAGTGCAACCCAAAAAAAAATCAAAGAGTAGAACCCGACAGATGAAGGGAACGCTACAATCAATTCAACGATGAAACACCGACAAACTTTCACTTCACACCGACGATCAAGAACCGGTAGTCAGTTACATCCCACAAGAAGTGGATCTGACTTTCCACATCAGATGAATCACTGAATTTGTATATTTAGCTTCTTTATTTGTATTAAATCCATTATGTGTGGAGAAAGATATGTCATTATTATTGTTTTAATCACTTTAACTATTTTAAAACATGCAAACTAAAAGATCAAGGTCAAGTTGTATACCTTGGATCTAGAGTTAACATTGTAATGCGTAATTATAGAATAGGTCAAATACTTGTATAAATAGATGCTCAATCAATTGTGAACATGTCGTTCAATGATGATTGTAGCCACTGAGAGCATCCTAAGGATTAGATAAGAGAATTCATGTAGAAGGATAGAAAAGGATCAATTCAGTTTCAAGAACAAGAACATAGGCTACCGATGAGAAGGAAAAGGTATTAATCAATCACTATAGGTGATATTCATATTCTGTGAGCTCTATGATCAGCAATTATAGCTTGCATACAGTTAGGTCAAACAAATTGTGCTCATTCTAACAAGTGTGGTACACTTAAGAAATCCTTTCAAGGAAGGTGGACTTAACAGTCCTATTGTAAATCTCTTAACCGAGTGCACACTTCATTAGTGTTGTTAAAATATCTTAACAGAGTAGATATTAATAGGTCTCCACTTTAATACTCCTAATAGGGTAGATCATCAGAAGTGATCAATTATAAGCCTTTACCGGCTCCCTTCCATTCTGCAGATAGTGAAGTTTTGTGGGTGTCATCCCCACCACAGTTTTTAGTTCCTAACAGGAGTTTTCTGCAATATCATATCTTGTGTTATGTGTTTATTAATTTCTTGAATGTTTCTATGAATGTTGCATATAATTATGGTTATGAATCAATACTACATACATAAGAAAGAACATCAGATATGGTCTATAATACAGTAAAGAATGATTACTAATGATGAAAGGTGAAAAGTATTAAAAGTTTTAGAGGTATTGATTCACCCCTCCTCTCTCAGTACTACTTCCCATTAATACCAACAATTGGTATCAGAGCTAAGTCTCTTCTTGGAAAGCTTAAAGGCTTAAGAGAAAAGATCATACAATGGAGAAGTACAAACTTGATAAAACAGATATTGAGAATGAAAAGCTTGAAATTCAGATGTTCTATGAACAATATAAAGAAGCGAGAATCAAGATGAGAGAGTTGTTGGATGAGAGAAAAGGTATGGCAACTTGGAGCAATGAAAAAGATTATCAAGAAGAAGAGATTCCAGATTTCTTTGAGTCTTCAGGATCAAACACAAGTAATGCATCAGATACATTAGAAGAGAACATCACAAATCTAAAGGAGATCAATCAACAACTGACAGAGAAAATAAAGATGTTGCAAATCGGTCAAGAGACCCAGATGGTAAGAATGACGAGTTCTGCTAGACAAGATGAAATAGAAAGAACACTAGCTATTGATGAAAAGAGGAAGATTACAGAGAAGCTACAAGAAAAGGAGTTAGAAATTCAAAGACATGCTGAGCATCACCATGAGATTTCAAATCAGATTATTCTTATGAGTCAAGAAGAAAATAAAATGAATATACAACTCATTGAAAGAATACAGGCTATCGGTGAACTAAGAGAAGAGAATGAAAAACTAAAGTATGAGGTTAGAGTTCAGCAACAATATAATGAAATTATCAGAAAGGTTGAAGAAAGCAATAAAAGAATGGATGATTTTCTTAAAGGACAATGAAGAGTCAACAAAAACAACGGTCTAGGCTTTACCGAAAATGGAGAATCATCAAATCAAGCCAATCCAAAGAATGTCTAAGAAAATCCAAGACCAAGAAAGCTTACATGAAAACACTGTGGAAATCAAGGCCACACATCAAATGTATGAAGAGACAAAATGAAAGGTATTCCTAAATCTACATCTTGATTCATAGGATTCTGTTATAAACGTAACAAGAAAGGACGTAAATCATATGAATGTAAGTCTAAAATGGATCAACCAAAGAAGGAAACCCACATGGAAAAATATTGTCCTACATGCAAAATGAATGGGCACACAAGTCTTGAATTCTAGAAAAAGAAAAGGCAAGCATGGAAGCCTAAAGGTCAAGAAACTCCCTATCAACCAAAGAGAATCGGTAATCAGTATGTATGGGACTACAGTACATGGACAAATTATACAACATGTGGTAGATATGGTCACATTGCTGCAAACTGCATGAGAGCATGGACCAAAAGGTCCAGAGTCTGGACAAACCCCGGAATGGCATGCTTACACTTTCATAAAGTTGGTCATCTCAAGAAATACTGTAGAGACCGAATGACAGAGACAAGCATATATCCCAATGGAAACACCATTGAAGATATCCGGAGGGCTAGAGACAAAATGTGGAGAAAAGATTCAAGCACTGAAGAAGCTGGACCAAGCAATGAAAATGGTGACACCCCATCCAATGGATCCAGTGACATCACCACCCCCACTTAAGATGAACAAGTAAGTATGGAACTGCACTACACCAAGTCATATTTTGCATCAGTTCCATTATACAAATTGATAGATAGTCAAAATCTGTATAATAAAGATGCATATTATGTTACTTGTTACAATTCTGAGAAATCAACCCCATCGGTAAACACATACTGAAAATCATCGATGAATATTAAAAGGATGAGTTGTTTACACTTACCAAGAATTGTTGATCAACACATAAAAGGGATAAGTTGCTAATGTAACCCGACACCTATCGGTAAGGAAGCAAAGTTATAAATTTGTCATGATAGAACACCGATATCCGTCAGTGAAAGAAAAAATCTCAAAAGCTATTTCAAGCATCTTGTCAACACCGATAATGTTAATTGAGAGTCTTCCCGATGAACTCCATCTTCATGACTCGACGAGTCGTTGAGAATTTGTGACAGACTTAGGGAAAAAGTCTATAAATACTCGACGAGAGCACTTCATTTCTCACACGCAATTTGAGAAGAAAGAGCAGAGTGAAAACACAGTGATAAGAGATCAGATAGCAGAGTGACCTCGACTTGATCCAGCGCACTCCAAACAGATCACTCACCAGTTACACAGATCAAAGTAAGTACCAGAAATACCAAAGAACTCTGTTATCATTTATGGAAAAGCCCTAAATTTGAAATATGATGGCAACCACTTCAAGAACCATAAAGATTAAGAATGATAAGAAGAATGTGGTCAAGTTAATAAAGAACAACACCTGTGTGGATCCTAAGTACAAGATATGCCCGGAGATCGCATCACAACCCATGATTCTAGAGCATTTTCAAAAATTCTACCTAGGGTTTTGCTGATAGAGGGTGTAAGGTCCTACATTCACTGCAAGATCGCTAAAATAGGTGATCTAGAGATAGACCAAGCTTACAAGAAGTTGTGTGATGCAGAAGGAAACCTAATAGAAGAACACAAACATCTGTAAGTTAAAGGGATAACTAATGCCCTATATTTTCGAAGGGTTTTCAAAACTGACTAGATTAGGTTAGTTTTGAGCAGAATGCACGACCAAAAGTTATGGTTGGATGAACCTAAGTAGATCACTAAGGATGTGTTACATGCTATAACTGGTTATCCCATAACCAAAAAGCCTATGACACACAAGCATCCCTCCTGGCCAGAAGTTTAAAAACTCACCAAAGCTATGTGGGATAACAGAGTTATCAAGGTAAACACCATCACCGATGAAGAACTAAGCTTTGGTGCATGTGTGATAGGTTACAAGATCTTTCAGGAAAGCAGGCTAAACAACATAGCTTCAATAGCAGTAAGCACAACTTACAAGATAGTGACAAAGGGAATACAGATGGATCTATGTGAGATCCTATTGAAACAATTTGATGAGAACATGACAACAATCAGGTCTACAAAGACAAACACATTTAAGTTCATTTCACTTATCATGTGTACATTCTTTTACTTTCAAGAATACTTTCCTTCAGTAGGCAAAGTGAAATGGGATACTACGAAACCAGCCACATTGAAAATTAGTGAACTTATCAAGTCACTAGGTGACAATTTTGTTTCCGTGATGACTGTATACTTCCTTGACTTCAAGGAAAGGATGATGGAAAGAGTGAGGATCCCTGAGCAATTGATTGAGAAACATAGGGATGAGATATGTTTTATGGTAGATACAGATTTCACTCACATAAAACCGGTTGTACCAAGAATAGCCTGGTTAGCACCTATTGACTATGAAATTAACATAGATCAAGCTACAAATGCCATTGATGCATTCATCAATGAACCACTTGACAGTAAACAACCAATATTTGGAACTTATGAAGAGGCCAAGTCCAAGATAAAAATAGGCCTAATAAACTGCCAACAAGAAGAACAAAATGGTAAAGAATCTTGAAAAGATTTGATCGGTTAATGAGGAGGAAAAATAACACACAAAGGAAACCAAGGAACAGGGTACCATCAGTGTAGAGGAAGATAAGCAAGGATCATATTCTAAGGCCACTGAATCTGATACACCTCCACCTCCTACACAGAAACCAAGAACCACAGTGGCTCAGGGAACAAGGAGCCAAACAACAAAAGATACTACACCTCTCAAGAAAGGTCAAGTGAGGACCTACAAGAGGAAGCAATAAACAAAGAAACAAACTGTGAAACCAACACCTACAAAAAGGAGGAAAAGATTGGTCAGGACCAAAGCTGACATAGAAGATACAAAAGATGATGATCCTGATGTAAATAAGAAAAGTTTTCTCACTAGAACAATTGATGAAATTGCTGAGTCAATTGCTACTATAGGTACAATGACGGATAGGAAAATCAGACAGTGGGATAAACTTGACCTAGAGGACCAAAAAAAGATATAATATGCAATAATCAGGGCAATGGTCAAGTTCAAATACGTACCAGTAGAATTGATAGGCCAAATACCCAAAGAGTTGGGTAACATAATTTCACAACAATGGTCATATGCTCTACACACCGAAAAGGAAGCAAGGGAGAGTGTACTTGTCACAATTATGCCTCCCGAATCAAAGATGGACCAGATCAAAGAAATAATGAAAAACCACTCAAGCAAATTTGTAGCAAAGGTAAGAGCTTATAAAATGCTAGAAGATAAATTTATAGAGCTGGACAACATGACTGAGACCAAATGGAGACAACTCCTAGATCTACCTACAGAGTCAACAAGTTGTGAGAATCAATTACTTCTCACCGACACACCTCATGTAGAGGAGGATAAATAAATTCCTAAACACATTTCTTTGGACAATGCAAATAGTAATGAGCCAATCGACTTAGATCAAGTAATGGATGATCTTGACATTCAAGACATCGCTCATTATGATTCAAATAAAGATCCACAGAAAGAAGATGATGTGAATTTTATATCTCTTAAGGATCAAATCAAGCAACAAGAATCAGAGATAAAAACAAATAATGACATGGATGTTGCTGATGAAATATGGCCAGACACTTCAATTATTGACATCACAGGTTTGGACCCTGCCGATCAACTACAAAAAGATGAAGATGTCACTGCTCAACAGGATCAAACCGATGAGCAGGACACAAATCAAGATGCAACACAGGTGAGCACTTAGGATAATATGCCAGTGTTGATAAAGGCAATAAATCTACTAGAAGGAAATGAAGAGTCAAATGCAACAGATTCAAGCATACTCAAGGACAAGGGTGATGTGGAAACAAAAGACACCATAGATGAAACAAAAGATACAACTGTAGAACAAGATGGAACCGATGATCAGAAAGAAAAGAGTGAAGAAGCAAAAATAGATGAGCAGGAGAAGAAAACGGAAGAGAAATTTGCAGAAACACCCAAGGTTGATGGAGAGACATCTTCACCAAACTGACAGGTGCACCCTGAGCAAAAAACATAAGAAGCATCATCTAAAAAGCCTTCACCGAGCACCTCATAGAAGACAAATGAACTAGCAATGGTAGTTCATACATCTGCTTCTACACAAATCTCAAGGAAGAAGAAAAGCAAGAACAAGAATCCAGTGACTCTGGATGAAATTATTGAGATTCCAGTTTGTGATCCTAGGACATTGGATCCAAATGAATTGACAAATTATGCAAGACTTTGTGAAAGGAAAGCCATGCAAGACAAGTTAAGAAAAGCCACCAAGGAAGCTAAGGTACTTGAAGTTGCATGAGGAATACTTCAACAAATTGTACCTGATGTAGATGTTGATCAAACAACCCCAATGATTGATCAATTAGTGGTTCTCACTGATGCAATTACATCTCAAAACATAGATGTTGAGAAGGCCATGGAAGAAAGACTTGAACAAAAATATGAGTTCAAGTTAGCTGAGAAGATAAGCCAAGAAGTGGCATTACAAAAGGTAAAACTTTCTGAACTAGTTAGCACAGTGGACCCAATTATTTCAGAAGCAATAGCCTTAATTCAGAAGTTATGCACATTAGATCAACTCACCAAGGAGTATACTGAAAAGATAACATAGATAGATGTTGTTCTTCAAACAAGTGCACAAAGTCTCAAAAATATTGAAGAGACAATCAAATTGCACAATGACCAGCTCAAGCAAGCTTGAAAGCTGAGACAAGACATCCAGATTGCAGAAACCAAGTTCAGAGATGAGGTAAATCAGCTTCAAGCTCAACTCTTACCGACACTCTCACTACTGCAAAATCATATGATAGAGGCAAGAGCACTTATTGCCACCCCAGAAATGTCTGTCCTAGACAAAATTTATGATATGCATGCCAAAATTGAGCTAGAGCACATGGCACTAGAACTCCTCAAAGAAAAATGGGAGAAAATTCTCGAAGATATCAAGAACACCCACTCACACATTCTCGACAGATTGTAAGTTACACATTTTTGTCGCATTTTTGACAACTTATAAGGTGTACATTTTTTTCATGAGTATCAAATAAAGGGGGAAATTATATGTACAGTCAATCAGTAAAAGGGGAAAGGAAAGGAAGAAATGATATGTACAGTCAATCCGTAAAAGGGGAAATGAAAGGAAGAAATGATTTGTACAGTCAGTCATTTGAAAGAGCAAAGAACGGGGAATGTATAGTATAAAGGCAAGTATACATGTACATATAATTATACTATACCGATGCATACAGTTAGGGGGAGTCATATAATGCCAAGGATATATACATGGTGTAAATACTAAACACTTTAGTATTATGCACATATTAGTTTTTGATACTAATATCAAAGGGGGGAGTTTGAAGACATTATATTTTTCCATTAGTATATGCAAGGAAAAACATGATCTACACCATCGGTTTACACTACACTGAAAAATAGGGCACACCACTACCCGACGCCAAGGTTACCAATACTGCCAAGTATAAAGCATCCTAAAAAACACTATTCAGTGTTACCCGATGACAAAAAGGACAAGGGAACCCGATGAGTAACCAATAGTGCAACCCGAAGAAACAATCAAAGAGTGGATCCTGACAGATGAAGGGAACCCAAAAATCAGTTCAATGAAGGAACACAGATAGACTTTCAGTTCACACCAACGATCAAGAACCAACAGTCAGTTACACCCCGCAAAAAGTGGATCTGACTTTCCACGTTAGATAAATCACTGAATTTTTATATATATCTTGTTGATTTATTTTAAATCCATTATGTGCAGAGAAAGTAATGTCATTATTATTTTTTTAATTAGTTTAACTTTTTTTAAACATGCAAACTAAAATATCAAGGTCAAGTTGTATACCTTGGATCTAGATTTAACATTGTAATGCGTGATTCTAGAATAGGTCAAATACTTGTATAAATAGTTGCTCATTCAATTGTGAACATGTTGTTCAATGATGATTGTAGCCACTGAGAGAATATAAGGATCAGATAAGAGAATTCATGTAGAAGGACAAAAAAGGATCAATTCAGTTTCAAGAACAAGAACACAGGCTACCGACGAGCATGAAAATGTATTAATCAATCACTATAGGTGATATTCATATTCTATGAGCTTTAATGGATCTGTGATCAGAAATTATAGATTGCATACAGTCAGGTCAAACATATTGTACTCATTCTAACAAGTGTAGTACACTTAAGAAATCCTTTCAAGGAAGGTGGACTTAACAATCTTATTGTAAATCTCTTAACTGAGTGCACACTTCATTAGTGTTGTTAAAAGCTCTTAATAGAGTAGATCTTAATAGGTCTCCATTTTAATACTCGTAATAGGATAGATCATCAGAAGTGATCAATTGTAAGCCTTTACCGACTCCCTTCCATTCTGTAGATAGTGAAGTTTTGTGGATGCCATCCCCATCGTAGTTTTTACTTCCTAACAGGAGTTTTTTGCAATATCATATCTTGTGTTATGTGCCTATTACTTTCATGAGTGTTTCTATAAATGTTGCATATAATTAAGGTTATGAATCAATACTACATACATAAGAAAGAACATCAGATAAGGTTGGTAATACAGTAAAGAATGATTACTAATGATGAAAGGTGAAAAGTATTAAAAATTTTAGAGGTACCGATTCACCCCTCCCCTCTCAGTACTACTTCCCATTAATCCCAACAAGAGGTCTCCCTTAGAAGGCTAAGTCCTAGAAAAATATCCCTTTCTGTGACCTTCTTACTGCAGACTTTCTTGTCACTGTTCAGGGATCTATTATATTAAAACTATTTGGAAGGCTTGGGATTATATTAAACAATTTATATCTAATAATACCTTCTTTGATCATAACCTTATGCATGGTGAAAGGTCAATTTGTTGGAATCTTCATCTCTCTGGTAAGCCTCTTTCCCTATCCCAAGGTTGCTCTGCTAAAATCTAGAATAATTTGGGCATCTCTCAACTTATATGCCTCTTTGAGAAGGGGTGCCTTATTAGTTGGGAAGAGCTCAGAAACAAATTCAACTTACCCTTGTCCCAAAATAATACCTACAATATGGTTTTCAAGGCATGTAAGGATCTCCCCACTACCTACCATTTTGATTCTCATAGGTTTCTGGATATAAAATGGTCGAATGGTAATATTTTTTCTAAACTAAAAGCCAAGAACATATATAGAATCTTGGGTTACAGTGCTGACATCATTAACCATGTCAATAAATTCTGGTATACTAATCTGGATGTTAGCATTTGGAAAAAACACTTTGATAGTATGTGGAAAACTGATATTGACCCTAAAATCAGATGCTTCAAATGGCTTACGTTTCTCAACAAGCTTCCTTTAAGGAAAAAACTGTTAGTAATAACTGAGAGGGGGTGGGGGGTGAATCAGTGGCCTCAAAAATATTCCAATAATCAACCATTAAAACTTAGTACCACAAAATTATACCTCTAGTTATCTTCAGTCCTATAAGATGAATGCCTCCAAATACTTATATCAATTTACTACTGCTAGGAATGCTTTGTAAAACCTTTTACTGTAGATTTACTAAATAGCTGTCTATTAATTTATCGAAAGACAGTAAATTATCTAGAGTATACCGATCAATCCAATTAAGTTAAGTGTAATGAAAAACACTAAAGTAATGACTCATAAAAACATTTACACATGGATTTTTAACGTGGAACCTCTATTAAGGGAAAAACCACTTGGGACCAGTAACCCAAAATTTTCACTCTTCTAAAGTGAGCTCGGTGAAGAGCCAACCTTGTTAAAGGTTACAAATACACTATTAGGTGTGACCTTGTTAGAGGATTTAAAAGTTTATTCTGTCACTTGATATCGGGCATCTCTATGCTACCATCCTTGATCAAACACTCACTTGGCCTGTCAATAGGTATTTGGCATCTCATGCTATCTTCATGATCAAACTTTTTGATACTCCATTGGATGTATCTCAATATATAAAGGATCTTTAAATCCAATCCAGCTCGGTTGAGAGACTTTCTGAATCAATGGTTAAACTGAAACAGTATGATTTGTTCACATATACAACTTATACTTGCAGATTTTTAGATCTATTGTAATCCCACAAAACTATTCTGATCAATATAACTATGTTTATACCTTTGCTCCACTTTGATTCTTCTCGGTGATGTTGTGCTCTATTGCTCGGTGTCTACAAAATTCTTTAGCTCTTTCCTTAGCTTGTTGATCAACACTATATGAAGTTACTCTTCACCAGTTTCTCTTCAGCATCCTCTTGTTCATTCCTTCACCCACACCAATTCGTAATGAATTTATTTGTCTCTTAAATAGACATTATATCACCATTGTTAGGTTCTTGATCTTCTTGATCTTGGCGTGATCCACAATTATTGCCAATCAGATTTAAAGAAAAACTCTTGTTTTATCTCATTGAGATCTTTTTGCCAACTGGAAAAATCAACTTCAAATCAATTACTTATCTCTGGCTTATCTTGTTGATGAGAACAATGATAACTACGAGTTAAATCTATATTTAGCTCTGCTAGCTAGATATTTTTTCATTTCTGAACTTAAGTTAATTTTGGTTTAACTCTCTGATAGCGTTGGTCAACACTCCAGTTCTCCTCGGGCTCATCCGTTGGTTTACACTATGTTTCTGGCCGTCGGGTTTGCTTGTGATTCTGCTCATCGATAATTCTCATCAGTTTTCTTGGTCAGGCATCACTGTGACTTGACTGTTAGTGATCTCTATCCATCGGGTTCTATTGACCATCGGTGTTTGTAGTCACAATGTGAATGCTTGTCTTTTATGCATTACAGAAAGCATAATCTTTATCTCTCTGATTCTCTGAAGTCTTTGATACTTTGATTATAATTGATTAGATTATATCAAGTTGACATCAATGACAATACAATCCATTAAGTGATTTAATGTCTTGCATTATCCTTCTGCATTTCGGTGATCAACTAAACATCTTGAAACATTTAATCAGTTACATGTCATCAATCTCTCTCTTTGACATTGATGGCACCATACTACATTATCATACTATAATATCACTAATACAATATGAAATATACAGTTTCATCAAGCTTTCCTAATGTAACTATTACAAATATCTGGATCTCGATAAGCTCAAAAAAATAGCTTAGATTTGTTTCATGCAGAGTGGTTGTCTTTAATCTTTAATCCCTTCACTGGATAGATGTATCATCTGATATCTTTGTTCTGATATGTGCTCTACCTTGACTATTCCTCTTCTTGATAATCTCTTTTTCCTTTGAGAATAATATTTCTTTTGTCTGAACTCTCTCCCTTTGTTAATTCTCTCCCTTAGATGGATATTTCATATGTAATCAATTTCTTATCTATTAGAATATTGATTAACTCTTCATTTCTGATTATCATAAACTTCTCTTTATGGATAATGATATAATCTCTCCCTGATGGTAATGAGAAAATCTCTCCCTTTTTGTATGATAATGAGATATTTCTCTCCCTTTGACAACAATGCCAAAAAATAATTCTCCTTATTTTATCATCTATATCATCTTCCATCTCTTTGCATAATATATTCCTTGAATTTCCTTATCCATCAGCAATATAATGTCTGATTTTTGGTGCATATATGTACCTTGCAATGTATAGATGTATCTGTTGCTTCCAATCTTAGTGTTTGCATCAACATGACTGATCTTCAAATGTAGTATAGGTTGATGCAACCTCCTAGTCAGATTACTGACTGATAGACAAGGGTTGAACCCCTAGTCTCTATCTCAGATACTCAAAAGTATCCTTCGGTAATGGCTTGGTGAATATGTAAGCTAACTACTCCTTTGATTGAACATATTCTAGTGTTACTTCTTTTTCTTGCACTTGTTCTCTCAGATAGTGATACTTGATAGCAATATGCTTAGTCTTAGCATGCATGACTGGATTCTTAGAAATGTTTATTGCACTGGTAATATCACAATAGATAATTACTAGTTCAAAGATCTTCATATGCATACCTTCCATTAATTGTTTGATCCATGCAATATTAGAGAAATTTGCAGAAACAACCACATATTTTGCTTCTGCAGTAGACTGAGAGATGCATCCTTGCTTCTTGCTTATCCATGTGACAAGTCTGTCACCCATGAAGAATGATCCTCCAATTTTTCTCTTTTGGTCATCAATGTTTCCAGCCCAATCAACATCTGTATAGACTTGTAGCTCAAACTTTTCTTCTCTTTTGTACCATAAGCCATAGTCTTCAGTGTTCTTCAGATATCTCAGAATTCTTTTGACAATGGTCATATGTGATTGTTTGGGATTAGCAGAGAATCTTGCAACTATCCCAACTACATGTACTATATCTGGTCTGGTGTGAACAACATACATTAGTTTTCCAATCATTGATTTATATAAGGTCTGATTTACCTCATTTGTCTTGTCTTATTTTGTCATTTTCCATCTAGTAGCCATAGGTGTTCCAACTGGTTTGGAATCTTCCATCTTGAATATCTTCAACACTTCCTTGATGTATTTGGACTAAGTGATGTAAATGCTTGCATCTTGTTGAAGAATCTATACACCAAGAAAGAATTTGATCTCTCCAAGCATGGACATTTCAAATTCTTTTCTCATTTCATTAGTAAAGGATTTTCATAACAATTCATTTCCCCCAAAAATGATATCAACAACAAAAATTTCAGCAATGAGAATATTACTATCGGTATCTTCTTTTAAGTACAGATTGTTATTTTCACTTGTTCTAACAAATTTTATGCCAATGAGATATGAGTAAAGTCTTTCATACTAGGCTCTTGGTGCTTGTTTCAATCCATACAAGGCCTTGTATAGTCTACATACCATGTTTCTCTTGTCTGGATCAACAAACCCTTCTAGTTGTTCAATGTATACCTCTTCTTCTAGTATCCCATTACGGAATGCAGATTTGACATCCATTTGGTATACCTTTAATCCTTTAAATGCAGCATAATCAAGTAAGATTCTAAGTCCTACTCGTCTAGCAACGGGTACAAAGGTTTCTCCATAATCAATACCTTTTGTATGCACCCTGAACTGCCTCACAATAGGTGTGGAATAATCATGCTCAAGGCCTTTCTTAGGAATGGTTTATCCAATCTAAGGACTACTTATCCCATTATGAGGTGCATTTAACTTGTCAACCTAGGGATGTATACTTGAAATGGTCGGTACGATATGTGCACTAGGTTCCTTAAGGAGTCATTTTGCTTATGCTGCAGGAAGGTAAAAATGCATAAAAGAAACCTACGCTAGTGCTGCAGGAAAAGAATACATTTATCTCATCACTGAAATGAATGCTAGAAATTGCAACTCTACTTAAACCTATACTTTCAGCCTAGAACATCCATTATAACTATTCTTGCAGATGCTGTAGGAACATTCATAAGGTACACTGCTGCAGGAAGAAATTGTAACTTCTATCTGAAATGCTGGAAATGCTGGAAATGAAATCTATTCTATTCTAACATATTCCACCTCCCAAGTGGGCCCTCTTGGTCGGTTTCTGCTAAACTATTAACATAGAACGTAAACCAAGAACTACTTCATTGTATTTCAAAAACTCATTACATAGAAATAATACATGGAACTTGAAATAGATTGTTGTATAACAGTTTTCTTCCAAAAACTTCTGTCTCTATCTTTTCTAGCTAACTTCAAACTATCGGTCCAATCCCTATATATAGAGGATCGAACACTTATTACAAAACATAAAAGAAACTATCTTGCTGAAAACATGCCGGAGAAGAAGATGGAAATGCAACAGCCCGTAGTGCGGGTAATAAAGCTCGGGTGACCAGTTCAACATAATAAAGTGAAGAGGGAATATAGGCACACTACATCCCTGCATCCTGGAATAATGGCTCCATTGTAGTAGCCATGTTTCCTGGTGTTGTAATGATAACTCCGCTGTAGCTGGTCCTCAACAGTCTTCCTTGAATGTTGTCGACCACTCTCAAGCCGCTTTCTCTCTTGTCAAGTTAGTTATGATGCAGCAATATTCATGCAACAAGCTTAATCAAATTAAATATCCATATATTAGAACATATATTCTTATGGTTTTATGAAATACTGCACTATATGTATAATATTAGCAAAATATGTCACAAACATCTACCCATGGTTTATCAGTTCTATCTAGACTTTATCACAAGTTTTGACTAGCTAGGCTCTCAAATGTTTTGTCAAAAACTAGAATAGAGTATTTAAAATTATACAAAATAAAGGCAATAATTTGGCCTTATCATCTACCCCTTGGTTAATCAAATGCTTGTGCTCAAGCATTGCACCTTCTAGAAATTGACCTAAAGTCACCAACTTTAGTTCTTCCTCACCTCTGGCTTTTGAAGGAGTAGTAGAATCCTCTTGTTCTTTCCCCAACTTCCCTTCTGTGATCTTCCTACAGCCTGTCAAGTTTGGTAGTGTTGATGTCATACAAGGGCCAAAGGAGCATGGGCGGCTGCATTGTGAGCGGACACCAGAGCTCCTGCCTAATTTTCCTACCCAGCCCTATGTATTTTGGTGTTCGGTGTATAGATGCTTCAAGGTTAATGGGGTTGTGTGGTTTTGACCTTTTGAATACCTCTAATAATCTACCCCATCTACTTCTGGCACCAGTTGAGGCTCTTTGGAAGAAAAAATAGGACATGCTATCATATTCTACATACACATCTGCTCTGAGTTTAAAATTTTTATCTCTGATTTCCTTTTTAACATTCCCATATGTTAGTCTAAACCAATCCCTTAGGAATACTTCTGGTTGACTGCTTTCTACTCTTAAGGGTAGGGGTTCTATTTTCTCAAGTTCTCTGTAATTCTCCAATTGTTTATCATAGTTAGCCTCATTGTGCATCCATGAAATCAGGGCCCTTAGGTGTATATCCCCTATGTAAGGCAGGGGATTCCATTCAGTCTCTGTAGGGATGATGAAATTATGCACATATAACTCACAGAGTAGGTTTTGTTGCCAAGATGGAAGTGTCTGGTATAAACCATAGAATTCCTGGGCTGATTTGAACTCTGCGTTTACATCTTTGAGGGTCATCATCAACTGAAATAGGAGGAATTGTTCTTTTAGACAGATGGTATAGACCCTAGGTGGAGTTCTACAAGAAATTACCTGGTCATTTAGTTTAAGGGCATGTTCCATTCTCTATTTCTGTCTTGCCAGTTGATATTTTAATTCTGCAATTTCCTCTTCTTGTTCTGCTATTACTTTCTGCAATTTATTTTTCTCTTCTCCATATAGAGTGGTTGTCAGCACATTATTATTATATAACTGGAAGAGAATAATTTTCAGAGTAATCAGACCACTATTTTCATCTTGGTTATTCTTCTTCCTTTGTTCTCTCCATAACTGCTCTAAGAATTTTATTAACCAAGTTTGCTTATAGGAAACTAAAGCATTTCTTGTGCAAGCTAGCTGGTGAGTTATAGGGGTTTCTTTCTCATGGGTTGGAATATCCTAATGACTAACTCCTAGGTCATTTTGATATACATTTTTCTCATCTTCACACTCCTCATCCAGATTTTGATGAATGTCTGGGATCTCAGACTGGCTAGGAGAATCATCCGGAACAATATGGATAGGAGTTTCCTCCTCAAATTGTTTGGGGGAAGTGGTCTGACTTTTGGTGGGTGATTTAGGAGTCTTCTCTCTCATCCTAGAAATTCTTCTTATAGGGATTTTCTCAACTTCTACAGCCTTTTTCTTACTAACCCTTTTTGTTTTCTCTGTTGTAGGAGTAGTGGCTGCAGGAACTGACTTCATTTTCTTCTTTCTTGAGACTTGAGGGTTTCGTGGTTCAGCTGCAGGAACCAAAGTTTCTCCTACTAACTTTCATTTTTCTTTTGTTTGGGTGGCAATAGGTATATTGCTCATGTGAGTGGTTAAAGACACATTTTCTTGTAAATTTTTGGTTTCTGCCCCTTGGTTATTTTGCTCGACAACTGGGTCAGGGGAAACTGCATTATCTTGGCTAATTTGCATATTAGGGGCAATTTGAGGTTGAAGGGTTATATGATGGATGAACTCTGCCCATGTCATAGGGGAGGCATCCCTAAAAGATCTTTCTATGAGTAATTTAATCAGGGCATGGTGAGTAACAGAGTTGTCTTTCCCTTTCTGGGTTTCTTCGACACTAATGCACATCATATTAAACAAAAAATTGGGTGCATTCATTGGGCTATTATGTCGTACATAACTAGGAATCTTAAAATGATGCACATGCAAATTAGAGAATCGTCCCTCATAGGTGAAATACCTAATAATGTGCGTGGATAACTCCTGATATGGTGGAGGAATGGACCTTCGTTTGCACCCCTGTTTAGTGATCTCCAGTGGAGGGTCTCCTGGTAGGGTGAATTGAGCCCTGACTGACCTGGCATCATGGGCATTGGGATAGTGTTCCCCTGCTGCTGGCAAACTGGTCACTTCTGCTATTCACTCCTTTGTTGCAATGACTGTCAACCCCCATACCCTCGTTTGGCCTTCATCAAATGTGTTTGCAAATTCTAATGCTGCTTCCTCATCAAACTCTGTCAATTTTAAGAAATATCCCACCCATGCGCAGGCATTAAATCTTCTCACTGCCTCAAAATCAGATAGTAAAATACCATGAACCACTAGTTCATACCACTGTAATTGGCCCCCCATTTTTACCAAATTCAACTTCTGCTTTGTTCAACCTCTGCTCTGTTCTTGATAATTACCTTCTTCTCTTTTGAATTTCAGACTACCTCTTGTAAAACTATAGACCCTCTTTCACATTCTTCTGGTATTCTTGATATGAACAATAATAATATACTTTAACAAAATGAATCATATATATTCATGTGAGAGCAAGAGTTATGTCATGGTTTTAATACTGGGTCACATCTAGTCTGACAGTTAGGCATTTATTCAGAATAAAGGTATGACATTTGACACTTGTGTGATGTGGCAGCTAGATTTTAATTAAGAGAAGGCCGAAGTACAGATTTGAGGATCTTTAACGAGTAAATAGAAATGACATTTTTAGAAATTGGCACACTTCCCTGCCCCCTATGAAATATTGACAAGTGTCCTCACTTGTCAGACTTGGCAGAAGGTACAAAACTGGATTAAGGCGGCAACGATACATTTATTGCAGTATTTGATATAACCAACTAAATATATGCGCTAAAAATGAAAATAAATTTGAAAAGCTCGTACCTGTTAATTGATCATCACACGTGCTAGGAAAGATTGGCGAGAGTGGAATGACGGCGTCGGTGGTCAGCATGCGTCAGCGCACTATCTCTTTATTGAAAGCATAGAAATATGATGACGTGGAAGGTGGGTGGATGGAAGATAAAGAAATGAAGTGGGTTGAAAAAGAAGAATGTAGAAAGTGAATGGAGAATTTGAACTTTATGTAAACATAAAGTTTTTATTATGGTCATGCTTTGAAGGAATTCTTATTGAAGAGTTGCAGGAAGAAGGTTGACACCCTCTGCTACAGGAAGTGTTACCTGTTGATCCTTTAAAACTAGCTGGTTGAATTGTTGCAGGAAGCCTTCTTTTGTCTGTGGCTGGTGATACAACTTTAGTCTATGTCCATTGACTAGTAGCTTGAAGTCTACAGGGTCAATTATGGTCAACTGGACTGCTCCATTTGCAAATATATGGCTTATTTCATATGGACCCAGCCATCGTGTCTACAGCTTGCCTGATATCTCTTGGTATCTGGAATCATATAATAATGCCCAATATCCAACTTTGAACTACTTACTATTAATATGGGTATCATGCCACTATTTTATTTGCTTTTGGACAATTTTTGTGCGCTACAGGGCAGACTTGCGCATTTTATCCAAAGAATTGAGATGCAAGAAGCGCTCTCTCTGTGCTGCAGGAAGATCAATATTTAACTCCAGCGCTGTTCTTAATGTTTTTTGTTCAAACTCAATCGGTAGCATTATTGTTTTACCATATAACAGTTTGAACAGAGTGAACCCTGTGGTGGTCTTCCATATTGTTCTATATGCCCAGATGAATTCTGATAGTCTGCTGCTCCAATCTCGGCGATGCAAATAAACTGTCTTTGTTAAGATTGCTTCTATTTCCCGATTTGTAACTTCTGTTTGTCCATTGGCTTGAGGGTGATAGGGGCCTGGTTTCTGATGTCTGATATTATATTCCTTCATGAGCTCTGTTATCAGATTGGAAGTGAATTGTGTACCTTGATCAGTAACAAGTTCTCTTGGCACGCCATATCTAGTAAAAATTTCTTCATACAGAAATTCAACAACTTTATGATCTCTAGCGTGCTTCATTGCTCTGACTTCGACCCATTTGGTAAGGTAATCTGTGCACACCAGAATGTATGACTTCCGATTGGATGGAGTATCTATTGGTCCAATAAATTCCATGCCCCATTTATCAAATGGTGTTACCACCACCTATGGGTTTAAGGGCATTTCATCTGATTTTGTTGGTCGGCCCATTCTTTGACATTTGTCACATTTTCTTGTATAACTAGCTGCATCTTTGTGAAGTGTAGGCCAATAGTAGCCAGTTGTTAAAATATTTTGTGTTTTTCTTTTGGATGCAAAGTGTCCTCCACATGGTTCATTATGACATGCATGAAGAATGTCATATGTCTCATCTTCTCTCACACATCTCCTCATGACTTGGTCAGGTCCAGTGTAAAATAATGTGCTATCAATCCAAGAGAAATGGAAGCTTTTCTCTACAAGAAGCTTCTTTTCCTTATAAGAGAAATGTGTTGGCATTTTATTAGCTGCTAGATAATTAGCTATATCTGCATACCATGGATTTTGGACAGTGATATGCACTAGTACAAAAATAGCAATATATGACCAAATAAACTACCAAAAATTGTAGATAAATGACCAAATTTGGTCACGTGACCAGTGGTAGTTTATTGCCGGTCATTTATCTCGTGACCAAATTTATG
>MU227511.1:950185-963974 GCA_018584345.1 Thuja plicata | reverse complement strand
CCCTTTTAATTAAATAAAATTCCTCTTATTTAATTAAATTCAATTTCCCCCATTTAATTAAATAAAATTCTTCTAATTTATTTAATTATAAAGAAAACCCCTCTTTTAATTAAATAAATAAAAATTCTCACTTAAAAGCACTTTATTTGTTGAAAAAGGAAATAAATTAAATTAAATTAAATTAAAATCTCTTTTTCATCACATCTTCCTAAGTGGTGTATTTTTGCCTATTAATCTCAACCATTGATCAATTCTTTTTGCCTCTTAATCTCAACCGTTCACTTTTCTTTATAAGGAAATCTCTCCTTCTCATTTTCATAGTATTCCTATGCTGCATGTTTGGAGAGCAATTTTGGAGGAGAATTTGAGCACTCAAGCTTGGATATTGCAACTTCTCTCTTCTTGTCTTCTTCTTCTTGCATTCATGGCTCCTCATGTAGATTAGATTCATGCTTATTTTCATAGATTAAACTTGCATTTGTATTTCCTTTCATAGAATAATCATGCATTATTATCATTTAGATTAATTTCCTTTTATGCATTGCAATCATATAGAGTAGATTTCATTTTCATGCAATTGAATCTCTCGTTTCATGGTGTACTTGAATAAGCACTAACTAGGTCAATCTGAGGGCCTCCATTTTAAACATTTGCACTCCATGACTAGAGAGCTATGTATTGATATTTGAGGCCTCATTCTTAAGCAACCTTGGATGAAATTATTCATAGAAGTGTGTCAACATTTTAGTACACACCTTCTTCTTGTGCATATCCCTTCCATACTAATCTTTCTTTGTTTCTAGTGACTTCTCCATTCTCATTCAGCTTGTTTCTGAATATCCATTTTCTACCGATGACATTATTGTCATCTGGTCTCGGTACTAGTGTCCATGTATTGTTCTTCTCAACCTGTTCTATCTCTTCATTCATAGCACTAACCCATTCTTCATTCTCAAGTGCATTGTAAATAGATTTAGGCTCAAAATCACAAAGTAAAAATGTGGTGTTAAGTGACTTACTTCTTGTTCTTGTTCTAGCCTTCTTGTCTCCTATGATTTGATTTTGTGGATGATGTCTTCTGACATACTTAGCAAGTTTCGGTTAAGCTCTATGTTCATCATTCTAATTATCTTCTTCACCTTCATTTTCATCTCCATTATTAGGAACATCATCTTGAGTATTATCCCGATCGTCAGTAATTGCAGCCTGATGCTTGGGTGCAATGTTCTGATGCTCAGAAGCGACACACTATTGCTTGGGTAGAGTGTCAGGTTCTATATAAAAAAACCTGTTGTAGTCTTGTGGTTCCTTTTTTCTTCCCTTATCATTCTTTTATACAAATTCATCTATTTTCCCATTTGCACTTTCAATGATTTTTTTAGGTGACTTGTTAAGACATTTATAAGCATTGATTTTGGTTGAGTACCCTAGGAAGATACCTTCTTCACTTTTGTAGTCAAGTTTTTCATTTCTATCATCCTTCAATATATAACATTGAATACCAAAAATTTAGAAGTAACTTACATTGGGTGTATGACCATACCAAAGCTCATATGGTGTCTTCTTTGTGTCCTTCAGTTGTACTTTGTTTAGTGTGTAGACAACAGCACTGACAACTTCCCTCCAAAATGTTTGAGTGATGCTTTTCTCAATCATCAATGTTATTGCACAGTCAATAATTGATCTATTTCTCCTCTCAACAATTCCATTTTGTTGTGGTGTCCTTGGTGCAGAAACCTATCTTTTAATTCCATGCTCATTGCAATAGTCAGTGAATTCTTCTAAAGTAAATTCTCCTCCTCTATTTGACCTTAAACATTTCAATTTATTTTCAATTTATTTTTCTACCATTGCTTTGTATCATTTAAACATCTTAAATGCTTCTTATTTATCCTTTAAAAACATGACTGTCATCATTCTAGAGAAATCATCAACAAAGAGAATAAAATACCCATCTCCATAGTAGCTCTTTGTCCTCATCGGTCCACATAGCTATGTATGGACTAATTCTATAATTGCAGTAGATGTATGGGTTTTTCTCTTGAAACTAGACTTTGTCATCTTACCTTTTTTAAAAATTCTTGCACATGATATGATCGGACTTAGTCATTGTCTGTAAGCCTCTAACATTTCTTTTGTTGCTTATCTTTATCATGTTGTCAAAGTTCACATGACATAATCTTTTGTGCCACAACCATAAGTCTTCGTTTCTAGCCATCAAACAAGTGGTGTTAGTGTCATCAACATAGAAAATGTCACCTTTTGTCTGCTCACTGGTACCAATCAAACTTCCTGATTCATTGAAGATCTTTGCCTTCTTATTTTTAAATGCTACTCTGTGACATGAATTGTTCAACTAAGAAACACTTAACAAATTGTAATTCAGTCCTTTAATCCAATAAGAATTTTCACATTTAATCAGGTTATTCAACATTATGGTTCCTTTACATTCAACCGGACAAGGTGTATCATTTCCCATTCTCAATGAACCACCATTATAGTATTCAAAAGTCTCAAACTTTTGTTTATCACTGGTCATATGATGAGTGCAGCCACTATCTATGATCCAGACATCATTTTTACTAACTTTAGATATGAGTGTAGTTTCTACATACCTTTCTTCATCTTCATCTGAATCATCCTTCATGGCTACAAATACCATCTCGATGTCTTCTTTTGATTTGGTGTCAGTGTCATCAACTCTATTCTCAGCTAGGTAACAAGATTTCTTCCCTTTGTCCTTGTAGTCTCGGGTATCTCTCTTTTCATATTGTCGGTTGCTCCAGTATTCTCTATTCTCACCTTTATCAAACTTCTTCTAATAAGGTCTGTCATTTCCTATCATCTTTTCATCGGTTTGGCAATCTTGCAGCAAAGTGTCCAACCTCTTTATAATTGAAACATACAAGTGGTAATTTACCTTTGTATCTGCCTTTGCCTCTCTGAAATCTTCTAGCCATTAGTGCTTCAATCTCATCAAGTCCTTGATCGTCATTATCACTTTCACTATCATTTCTAACAACATGTCTATGACTTGAGTTACTTATCTTTAGAGAAGATTTGAATGCAGATTCTATAGATGGTAAGACACTATTGTCAAAGTCATTCATCTCAAATGAAATTAGTCTACCAATTAGACTATCTAGAGTAACTATATTGTTGGAATCTTCTCTCATTTCTTGAGTAGAAGAAACTCTAATAGCATAAATAGGCAATAAAGTTCTTAATATTTTTCTTACCACTGTCTCCTCTTCAAGTACACCTCCAACTCGTCAGATAGAATTTACTACCTCTTTGATTCTGCAGCTATACTGAGTAATGTTTTCTCCTTCTTTCATCCTTAGGTCATCAAAACTCCCTCTTAGGCTTTCTGCCTTTGCTCTGAGTACATTGGCATCTCCTCCATGTACAAGCTTCAACTTATCCCACATTTTCTTTGTAGAGGTTAAGGTTTTGACATCTTCAAACTCAGCATCGGAGAGTGATGATGCAAGTTCTATCATCATGAAGTTATCCTCATGCTTGACTCTTAATTGCTCAAGAGTATGAGGTCCTATATGCAACACATATTCAATATCTAATTATTGAAAAATATCATTCCCAATACCTGATAGGTGGAGTCTTATTCTGCTTTGTCATGATGCAAAGTTGTCTTTATTCAACTTGGGCACATCTCGTTTGTTCATCTTATGATATTTTTCTTGAGCTGTTAAACTCCCTTTCTAAGAACACAAGCTCGGATACCAATTGTTAGTAATAACTAAGAGGGGGGGTGAATCAGTGGCCTCAAAAATATTCCAATAATCAACCCTTAAAACTTAGTACCACAAAATTATACCTCTATTTATCTTCAGTCCTATAGGATGAATGCCTCCAAATACTTATATCAATTTACTAATGCTCGGAATTCTTTGTAGAACCTTCTATTGTAGATTTACCGAATAGCAATCTATTAATTTACCAAAAGATAGTAAATTAGCTAGAGTATATCGATCAATACAATTAAGTTAAGTGTAATGCAAAACACTAGAGTAATTACTCATAAAAATATTGACACATGGATTTTTAACATGGAAACCCTGTTAAGGGAAAAACCACTTGGGACCGGTAACTCAAAATTTTCACTCTTCTGAAGTGAGCTCGGTGAAGAGCCAACCTTGTTAAAGGTTACAAACACACTGTTAGGTGTGACCTTATTAGAGGATTTAAAAGTTTAGTCTGTCACCTGATATCGGGCATCTCTATGCTACCATCCTTGATCAAACACTCACTTGGCCTGTCAATAGGTATCTGGCATCTCATGCTATCTTCATGATAAAAAAATTTGATACTCCATTGGATGTATCTCAATATATAAAGGATCTTTGAATCTGGCTCGGTTAAGAGACTTTCTAAATGAATGGTTAAACTGAAATAGTATGATCTATACACATATATAACTTATACTTGCAAATTTTCAGATCTATTGTAATCTCACAAAACTATTATCAAGATAACTCTGTTTATACCTTTGCTCTACTTTGATTCTGCTCGGTGATGATGTTCTCTATTGCTCGGTGTCTGTAGAATTCTTTAGCTCTTTCCTTAGCTTGTTGATCAACACTATATGAAGTTTCTCTTCATCTGTTTCTCTTCAGCATCCTCTTGTTCATTCCTTCACCCACACCAATTTGTAATGAATTGATTTGTTTATTAAATAGACATGATATCTCTATTGTTAGGTTCGTGATCTTCTTGATCTTGGTGTGATCCACAATTCTTTCCAATTAGATTTAAAGCAAAAATATTTTTTTATCTTGCTGAGATCTTTTTGCCAACTGGACAAATCAGCTTTAAATCAATTACTTATCTCTGGCTTATCTTGTCAATGAAAATAATGATAACTACCAGTTAACTCTATATTTAGCTCTGTTAGCTAGATATTTTATCATTTCTTAACTTAAGTTAATTTCAGTTTAACTCTCTGATAGCATCGGTCAACACTCCAGTTCTCCTCAGGCTTCTCCGTCGGTTTACACTATGTTTCTGGCCATCTGGTTTGCTTGTGACTCTGCTCGTCGGTAATGCTCATCAATTTTCTTGCTTGGGAATCACTCTGACTTGACTGTCGGTGATCTCTATCCATCGAGTTCCACTGACCGTCGGTGTTTGTAGTCACAATGTGAATTCTTGTCTTTTATGCATTACAGAAAGAATAATCTTTATCTCTCCGATTCTCTGAAGTCTTTGACACTTTGATTATAACCAATTAGATTATATCAAGTTGACATCAATAAAAATACAATCCATTAACTGATTTAATGTCTTGCATTATTGATGAAGGGTGCTCCCCTTATTAACACAAAACACAACAAAATCGAGAATAACAAGATTTGCAAAAGACGGGAAATAGGCTTTCTATTATCCACCATGAAATGAAATTACAATATTCTAAAAAATAACACACACCTTCAGATATGCAACATGCACAATTACATGGGAATTTTATTACAATAATCTGCAAGCTAGAGCCACCAACTGCATAACCCAGAACTGCCCTAGACAACCCTATGGGCCTTCAATATATAGCCAATTGTAACTACCCAAGAAGACTCTAGAAATCAAACCCTAAATTTTGAGGCCGCAAAACCCTAAGATATTATTATTCATTTTTATTACATTATAGTAGGCCCAAACAACTTTGAAACCCAAAAATAAATTTTGAAAAAACTTTAATATTTTCAAGTTCAGGTAGCGCAACTTCCGGAGACCATAACTCATCAACCGTTGATCTGCTGGACCCCCGTAACCCCATTTCAAAAATGCCACGAAGTGCTCTACAATGCTTGACTTGGGATTGCCTAGTCAACCAAGATTTTGACTCTATTCGGAGCCTCTAAAGCCTTCAAAACTGAGTTTGAAGTTTTTGTACCCTGCTGCCAATACCAAAAATATCCGATATCTACAAAACTAGACTTGATCTGGCAATGAAACTTTACTAGTAGGCCGATACAATCAAAGTGAACCTCCAGGGAAGAAAATAGAATATTCTAAGCTCAAACGGAAAACTTACTAAGAATAGTAACTTTCCAAAAATAGTAACTCTACACAAAATAGCCCTTATTGAAAAGAAACCAGAAAATATTTTTATTTGGTGATGCAAGATTGCTCTTACACCCATGATGCTCCTGTATCAATTATCCTTTTGCATTTTGGTTATCAACTAAACATCTTCAAACATTTAATTAGTTACATGTCATCAAGACCCTTCTTATACAAAATTCTGTAGTATTTGCAAACTCCCTAACTCCTGCAGGCATATCTTATTTGATTGTACTTTTTCTAAAGAAATATGGTGTATGTTTTGTATCACTTATCCTAAATATCTTAATATTTTTGAAATTATCAGTGGACATATTCATGGTTTAAATAAAGATACTAATCTATTTTGGAGAATTATGTCTTCTAACATTCTTTGGTAGATTTGGAAATGTTGAAATGAAGAAAGGTATCAAGACACTCCTAGAACCCTTATTGAGTCTTTTTTAAAAACTCATATACTCTAAAATTTCTTCACGGGTCTGTATCAATATGTTGATTGAAAGGGAGAAGCTGAAAAGGTTCCTCCAAATGGGACACTCACCCATGTTCATTTTTTAAATGAAAGATGGTTATGAATGGCAAAGGCACATGGAAAACCTTGCCATCTTTGAGAAGATTGTGAAGAGGAACCATAAGGAGGTTACAAAGAACAAGAACACCACTAATGATCATATCTATATGCTGAACCAAATCCAAGCAAAGAAAAGCATTGTTTGGATGGAAGGACCTTTGGACTGGACTGCCTGGGTGGAGACCCATGATGATATTATGCACTAGTGTTTATTTTCCCTCTTTATGCTTTTAACAGTTTTGATATTTAATTAAACTCTGATACTTTGACTCTCTTCGTGTGAGGCTCTGCCTCTTTGTGTACATTTTGATGTAATTTTTGATCTCCTTATAGTTAATACAAAAAAATATTAATTAAACTATGAAGAAGATTATAGAATAAATAAAAATTACTAAGAGTATATCTAGCACAAGAAAACATTCATATATTAGTTAGGGTGTCATAGACACTTTGATGCAGAGAATGATGGAAAACCCATCAAACTTCTATGATATATCTGATCCAACAACATTTCAAGATTCTTTATCTTTCAAATGAAGCATCTGTAAAGAAGAAAATGGATAGCGAAAGGAGAAATGAAGATTTGTCAATGAAAGATTCCCTATGTCACTATTAATCCTTTACATTTAATTATAATTGATAAGGGGTGTAAATCTGGAAATGTTTGTAAAGGAAAATGGAATAAAATACATACCCCTAAAAAAGAACCTACTGAAAACCCTGTCAGACGGTCTCATAAATTGTTGATTTCTGGGATCTTGTACTGAAACTGTGAGATCTACAAAACCCAAAAATCATTTTTTGATCTGACACAGTTTCAATTTTGACCCTCAAGTCAATGTCACCATTGACCCAAAATTTCCAATTCCGACCTAGGGTAGAATCGACCTCCAATTCAGACCTAGGGAAGAATCGACCTCCGATTCTGACCTAGGGAAGAATCGACCTAAAAAGTTTGAAAAAAAATCTATTTTCAGATCCCAATAGTTTTCTGAAAAGGGTATCCAAATCTGCACTCTGATCTGTCGTTCCGAACCTATAACTTCAAGAAGAATGGATTTTTTTTGGGGGGGAGGGGTTTTCCTTGGTCAAACCCCAGTTTTGAAATTAACCTTATAATATAATTGAAATTGAATAAATAAAGAAAGAAAATAGAAAAATTCACCTTGCTTATGTAGAAGCCCTTGTAGCGGATTCGAATCTATGGATCCACAAGTATGTGTGCACCAAATGGATGTAGAATGTAGAATGTCAGATGTAGGATGTCTTAAATCAATTTCTTGAAGATCTTTAACACCAATATTGAATGGATCTTGGAATAGGAAGAGGCTTGGAGGAATGTGGATGGATAAATCTTCAACAAGAGAGCTTCGTAGAGCTTGAATCCTTCAATATCTACCAATGGATCACCTTGATGAATTGAATTCTCGAACATGCTTGAATGCTTGGATGCTTGAGTTTAGATTCTTGCTTGAATAGATCATGCATAGAGTTGTCTTTTTTCAAGTCTTAGATGGTTAGAGAAAATGAGAGGAGAAGGCTTCCTTATATACAAATCTAGGGCACAATCTCCTAGAGAGGCCTACATAGGAGAATTAAATTCCCATTAGATGTATACCCCTAGAAATGGACCTATATTAAATATAATTTAAGAGTCATCATCTTAGAACCCAAAATAGTCGACCCAGAAGTGGGAATTAAATCTTTTCGAAGCCCAACATCCAGAAACCTTAGAAACTTGAAATCTTGACCTTGGGCCAGAAAAAGGTTGATTTTGACCTAGGTCAAGGTCAAGGTCAACCTTGACCTATGTCAGGGTCAAGGTCTACCTTGACCCAGAAGGCCGACCTTGACCCTGAAGTCAAGAACTTCAAATCTGCAGATCAGGGTGCCAAAAATAGGGTGGAAAAAGTGGGAAATGGGGTAGAACAGGGGAAAAATATAGATCCAAGTTAGAGACCCATTCAAGGCACTTGAAATGACCCAAAACCACTTACTCGGAAGGCTAAAGTAGTCTACAATGGAAGTGCTTCCATTTTCTGACTATACATTTAGCCCCCACTTTAGTAAGAGTATGGACTCAATACAAACTCTTTGTAAAGGAGATCACAAAGAACAAGTAGTCTCATTGAAATCAAAAGGGACAAAAGAATCCTCAAGCCCCCAGGGACTTAAGTCTTTATCAACCCTAAGATCATGATAAGAGAGACATCACCAGTCAAATAGAAAGAGAGAGAGAGGAGTGGTTAGCTCACCCAATAAGATGTGTGTATCTCACTGTGAACCACAAAAAGAATAGGATGGCCCACCAAGAAAGCACTTGATAGTCACCCCATAAAGTTGTGCACCTTCTAGAGGCTTTGTGCATGTATGTAGTGTGTCTTGTGACAACTTTTATGAAGTACCCATGGATTCATATCCTTATATCACCATGGAATATATTTGTAAAGTGAGTATCTCTTCAGGATTTAGCACCTTATGTGTGTTACCTTCTAAGGATTTAGCATATTGAATTGTAATTGAATTCTTATCTCTTCAAGATTTAGTAAATTATGTGTGTTACTTTAAGAGGATTTAGCATGCTACAAAACAAAAGGTTAGTACAAAAATGCATAATATAAAATGAGGGAGGCCGTATGTATGCCCCCCTCCTTAAGATGGAAAAATACATACTATTTGTTCATGTTAAGGAAAGAAAATAACAAGGATAAAGTCTTCTTCAACATCAAGACAATATCAATAGGCAACACCTAGTCCAAGCCAAGAAGGTCACAGCTCCTATGAGGCCATGGAAGGGATGAATGCAAAGAGATATCATGCAAGAAGTGAAAAAGTAACCCTTGTGAGGGATAGCATACTATTCAATTTCCAAGGTGAGAGATTTATCAACCATGGAAAACCAATGTCAAACAATGAAATAGGTTATGATCAAGGACATAGATCCTCAATTCAAACCAAAATTTTCATGTATGATTTGATATCACATAATAGATAGATGCTACTTAACCAAGGGAAAAGTGGATCCCGAAAAGGTAGAAAAGAAGGAGATGGCATCCTTGCCCCCCAAGCGTAGGAACAAGGATAAAAGGGGACCTATTATATCACTCACAACACTATGAAAGACAATGAGCCCCCAAGTATTAGGCTAACATTGTTTACATAAGGTGGAGTTCCATAATAAGAACATAAATGTTATTTAGAGAAAATAGGATTGAAATATAACTCATTGCCACATGATATATAAATAAATTTACTATCAATGAGCTGCCTAATATTATAATGTAAATATTGACATAAATTAGTAGAGTGATCATGAAATATATGATACAAACAAAAAGGAAGAGTCTTCAAGTGTGGACTATGTTTCTTTTTGCGTTTGGGTCTTGTAATCATCTTAGCACAAAGGATTTTAAGAAAAAGAACTTCTTGGTCAAATTCCTTTATAGGTTCATCATGTTTTGCATTTTTATTTGAGATGTTGGTAAAATTAATGTGTTATTGAGGATTAAATCCCCATCCATAAGAATGCCCATGCCCCCCATTCTGTAAGAGCGTTTGAATTCCCTGCTTATGTTTACCACATCCTTGATCATGGAATCCTTGTTTAACTAGTAAATGATAACCAGGACCATAATGAGAAGCCATATCAGAAGGAGGCAATGGAACTTTAGTAATCACTATGTCATCATTAGTAGGTTTGACAAATTCATAGTGGGTAGAAGTAGTGACAAAGTTATTATGAAGGGAATGAGAAGTAGAAGCAAAATCTTGTTGTTCAAACTCTCTTTGTTGCTTCATAAAATTAAGATCAAAAACCTTATACTCTCCAATAAAGGTAGGATTAAAATTGAAGGTTCCCCAATCATCTCCAGGAAGAGCATTAGAGGAAGAAGGATTACTATTAGTAATAGGAATATTGTGGGTTTGAAAATTCAAACAAGGATTTGGCGCAACATCTGCATGACGTGTATACACCATGTTGTTATGAATAAACTTGACTTTACAGTGAAGGGTGGAAGGAACGACATGCATTTCATGCAACCAAGGTATACCCAAAAGGAGGTTATAATTAAGAGATCTAGGCATAACATGAAAAGGAGTATTTAGGATGACCAAACCTACCTTAATAGGTAAGGTAATGATGCCCAAAGTTTTCTTATCAATGTTATCAAAGCCACGTATAGGAGCATTATCAGGTTGAATAGTTGAAAGATCAACTTTAATCGATTTGAGCATGTCCATGCTAAAAATATTAAGCCTAGATCCATTATCAATCAAGGTCCTATGAATGATACTCTTATTGATAGTAACAACAACCATAAGAGCATCATATTGATTCTGAACTTCTTTAGAAGGTAAAGCCTTTTGAGTAAATACAATGTTAGGAGGACCTGGGGTAGCATGTATGCACTGTAAGAAGGAATTGATGTTCTCTTGATTAGGAGGTGGAGTGGAAAGAGTTACTAGAGATTTTTGCAAGGCTTCATGGTAGGTAGGTGAAGTTTGAATAAGATCCCATAAAGAAATCTTGGCAGGGGTATTGCGCAATTGGTTTATCAAATCATACTCCTTCAAGGAAGAAGGTATCCTAAGTGCTTGAGTAAGCACGGTTTGAGAAGGAGGTAAAGAAGTTGGAATAGTAGGTTGAGGACTATTCCATGTGTGATAAGCATGTGAAATGGAATCCATGTTATCAAATAAATCCAAAGGATCTCTAGGTTTACCCTTGATAGTAATGTGAGGACAACCTTTGATAGTCAACAAGGGTTTTGGATTAACCATGTTAGTTGTCTCAACACTACAAATAGGTTCACAAGAAGGAAGCAAAGAATACGTCCTAGGAGGAGATGAGGTAGGATGTTGATTCTCCATGAGATCATCACTAAGAGGGAGAGCATTAAGGGAATTCATATCATTCTCCGCTAATGCCTGATTACTAGTAGGAATCACAAATGAAGGTAAAGCATCTATAAGGTCTTCTTCTTTCTCTAAAATGTTTGCATAAGGGGAGTGTTTTTTAGAAAAAGAGTCACCATCATGTATGAATATGTCATCCATTAATAAACCACCCTATTGTATCAAGGCATCTTCACAAGGGGGGGATAAATCAATGTCTTTATCCAAGGGTTCATCCCAAAAAGGAGGATCATCCACAATGGCTTCATGAGGAAGAGAGTAATCAACATCCAAATCCAAAGGTTCATCCCAAATAGGAGGATTATCATCCCTATCAATAAAGAACCTTGTAGGAGCATCATAAATCACTAAAGCTTGATCCCTAAAGGGGAAAGAAGGTAAATTATATTCTAAAGTAGGCTCATGGAAAAGACATATATTAGGAGAATAATTAACATCAATCCTTAACTAATCTCCATAAAGAGAAAAATTAGAGTCATCTTATTTCTCTAATATATCCTTACAAGGAAATACAAGAGAGGAAAAAGCAACATCACATGCACTAAATGAAGTCTTTCTAGGTGTATCAATGTTGTAAATAGTGGAACATGAAGGTAACCATGCACACACCCTATGGTAAAGGTCAATTGGAGAGGTTGTGGAGGAGGATGAAATAGGAATAGGTGTTGGAATTGTATTGAGATGATGTACTGAGAGGGGAGGGGTGAATTAGTACCTCTAAAACTTTTCTTGGTTAGCCCATTAACCCTTAGTCATCATTTTGTAAAACAACTTATCTATTTGTTCATCTTTCTTTATGTATATGAAATCATATCATACATTCCATTTGATGTGTAACAGTAAAATAAACATGAAATTTGATAACACATAACACAAGATATGGTATCGTAGAAAACTTCTGTTAATGAAGTAAAAAATGCGGTGGAGATTGTTACCCACAAACTTCACTATCTGCAGATAAGAAGAGTCGGTTAAGGCTTACAATTTGGTCACTTCTGATGACCTACCCTATTAGGAGTATTACAGTGGATACCTGTTAAGATCTACTTTGTTTGAAGCTTTAGCAACACTGTTAAGTGTGCACTCTGTTAAGAGATTTACAAAGGATGGTTAAGTCCACCTTCTACAAAAGGTTTTTAGATGTGATGCACTTGTTAGAATGCAACTACATAAGTATTTGATCTGATGATAAATGCAATCTTTAATTGCTGATAAAATAGATCCTATGAAGCTCCAAAAATACTGTTAATCATCCTTCCATGATTGAGTATTACCTTTATCTGCTCGTCGGTAGCTTCTGTGTGTTCTTTAATAACTGATGTATTTTGTTTCTATTATTTGCATGAATTCTACCTTCTTCTCTTTAGATGCTCTTCGTGGCTATCAATAATTAAGAATTCATATCCTCACAATTGAGTACGAACATCTATTTATACTAATCTAGGCTCAATTCTTGATACATGCAATTACACATTAACTCTAGATTCAAGATATACAACTTGATCTTGATCTGTAGTTAGATATGCTTTAGATCTGTTAGGATGCTTTAAAGCATTCACATAAAGCATGCATGACCATCTAATCTGATTTAAAACAAAAATAAAACTCTATAAATAGATTTACATTGCTTTAATTGATGTGTAAAACTTAGATCCACAATTTGTGGGTTCTTGATCTATCTGTCGGTTCTGATGGTTGATTTTCTTTATCGTCGGTGTTCCTTTCTCTGAACATGTCGTCGGGTATGCTTGTCTATTCCTGTCGGGTTGATTCTGGAAACTGTGTTGCCGGTAATGCTTGTGTTCACCGATAATGCTTATATTCACCGATAATGCTTATGTTCACCGGTGAAGCTTGTCATATTTATACTTAGCATTTTTTCTCAAAATTCTTTATGCTTTTGGGTATGCTTGCATTTCACCGGTACTGCTTGTGTTCCACCGGTGATGCCTATTGTCTGCCGGTAATGCTTTCTGACTGTGTTTTTCCTTTGAGTATACTAATGGAAAAATAATGTCTTCAATCTCCCCCTTTGACATTAGTATCAAAAACATGATATGTGCAACATACTTAGTATATTAGTATGTACACCTGTGTATACTGCTTCCTTAGTCATTAGAATGACTCCCCCTATGTATATGTCGATAAGTGTAAGTATATATATATATATCCTTTATCTTTTTGTTTCTTTTTTTGATATATATATATATATATATATAT
>MU227511.1:923717-944068 GCA_018584345.1 Thuja plicata | reverse complement strand
TAAAACAACTTATCTATTTGTTCATCTTTCTTTATTTATATGAAATCATATCATACATTCCATTTGATGTGTAACAGTAAAAGAAACATACATGAAATTTGATAACACATAACACAAGATATGGTATTGCAGAAAACTCCTGTTAATGAAGTAAAAACTGCGGTGGGGATTGTTACCCAAAAAATTCACTATCTGTAGATAAGAAGAGCCGGTTAAGGCTTACAATTTGGTCACTTCTGATGACCTACCCTGTTAGGAGTATTACAGTGGAGACCTGTTAAGATCTACTTCGTTTGAATCTTTAGCAACACTATTAAGTGTGCACTCTGTTAAGAGATTTACAAAGGATGGTTAAGTCCACCTTCTACAAAAGGTTTTTAGATGTGATGCACTTGTTAGAATGCAACTACATAAGTCTTTGATCTGATAATAAATTCAATCTTTAATTGATGATAAAACAGATCCTATGAAGCTCCAAAAATACTGTTAATCATCCTTCCATGATTGAGTATTACCTTTATCTGCTCGTCGGTAGCCTCTGTGTGTTCTTTGATAACTGATGTATTTTGTTTCTGCTCTTTGCATGAATTTTGCCTTCTGCTCTTTATATTCTCTTCATGGCTATCAATAATTAAGAATTCATATCCTCACAATTGAGTACGAACATCTATTTATACTAATCTAGGCTCAATTCTTGATTCATGCAATTACACGTTAACTCTAGATTCAAGAGATACAACTTGATCTTGATCTGTAGTTAGATATGCTTTAGATCCATTAGGATACTTTAAATCATTTACATAAAGCATGCATGACCATCTAATCTGATTTAAAACAAAAATAAAACTCTATAAATAGATTTACATTGCTTTAATCGACGTGTAAAACTCAGATCCACAATTTGTGGGTTCTTGATCTGTCTGTCGGTTCTGATGGTCAGTTTTCTTGATCATCGGTGTTCCTTTCTCTGAACATGTCATCGGGTATGCTTGTCTGTTCCTGTCGGGTTGATTCTGGAAACTGTGTTTCCGGTAATGCTTGTGTTCGCCGGTAATGCTTATGTTTTCTGGTAATGCTTATGTTCGCCGGTGAAACTTTTCATATTTATACTTAGCATTTTTTCTCAAAATTCTTTGTGCTTTCGGGTATGCTTGCATTTCACCGATACTGCTTGTGTTCCGCCGGTGATGCCTGTTGTCTGCCGGTAATGCTTTCTGACTGTGTTTTTCCTATGAGTATACTAATGGAAAAATAATGTCTTCAATAGGACCAATGGAGATCTCATTCAAAAAAATTTCATCCTCACTTCCATGTAGCTTATTATGGGATCTATCCTCTTTCGCAACAAAAGCCTCCTCAAAGTATTCAAAACAAAAATCATACATGTTGAACACAAAGTAACATTGCAAGCATGAAAAATGTAAATGTTTTTTGTATTTTTAAAGAAATTTTTAATTTTTGAAATATAAATGCAAGAGCATAAAAGAAATGTACTTTTAAATGCATGTAAGATCTAAAATAAGATGCAGATCTAACACCAAAAAGAAATAGTTGTCTATCGCGGGTTCACCAAAATGTAAAGAAGAAAATGGATAGGGCAAGGAGCAATGAAGATTTGTAAATGAAAGATACCCTATGCCACTATTAATCCTTTACATTTAATTGTAATTGATAAGGGATGTAAATCTAGAAATGTTTGTAAAGGAAAATGGAATAAAATACATACCTCCGAAAAAGAACTTGCTGAAAACCTTGTCAGACGGTCTCAAAAACTGTTGATTTCTGGATTCTTGTACCAAACTGCGAGATCTACAAAACCTAGAATTCATTTTTTGATCTGATACAGTTCCAATTTTGACCCTCAAGTCAATGTCACCATTGAACCAGAATTTGTGATTCCGACCTAGGGCAGAATCAACCTTCGATTCTTACCTAGGGCAAAATTGACCTAAAAAGTCTCTGACAGAAAATCTATTTTCAGATCCTGATAGTTTGTCGAAAAGGGTATCCGAATTTGCACTCTGATCCACTATTCCAAACCCTTAACTGCAAGAAAAATGGATTTTTTGTTGGGGGGAGGGGTTTGCCTTGGTCAAACCCTGGTTTTGGAATTAACCTTATAATATAATTGAAATTTCATAAATAAACAAAGCGAATAGAACAATTCACCTTACTTATGTAGAATCCGTTGTGGCAGATTCGAATCTATGGATCCACAAGTATGTATGAACCAAATGGATGTAGAATGTAGAATTTTGGATGTAGGATGTCTTAAATAAATTGCTTGAAGATCTTTAACACCAATCTTTAATGGATCTTGGAATAGGAAGAGGCTTGGAGGAATGTGGATGTAGAAATCTTCAACAAGAGAGCTCCATAGAGCTTGAATCCTTCAATAGCTACCAATGGATCTCCTTGATGAATTGAATTCTTTAAGATGTTTTAATGTTTGGATGCTTGATTGTAGATTTTTGCTTCAATAGATCATGCATAGAGTTGTCTTTTTTCAAGTCTTAGATGGTTAGAGAAAATGAGAGGAGAAGGCTTCCTTATATACAAATCTAGGGCACAATCTCCTAGAGAGGCTTACATAGGAGAATTAAATTCCCACTAGACCTATACCCCTATAAGTTGACCTATATTAAATTTAATTTAAGATTCATCATTTTGGAACCCAAAACAGCCGACCCGGAAGCGGAAATTAAATCTTTCCGAAGCCTGACATCTAGAAACCCCAGAAACTTGAAATCTGGACCTTGGGATAGAAAAAGGTCAATTTTGACCTAGGTCAAGGTTAAGGTCAACCTTGACCTAGGTCAGGGTTGAGGTCGACCTTGACCCTAAAGGTCAACCTTGACCCTGAAGTCAAGAACTTGAAATCTGCAGATCAAGGTGCGAAAAATAGGCTGGAAAAAGTGGGAAATGGGGCAGAACAGGGGAAAAATCCAAATCCAAGTCAGAGACCCATTCAAGGCACTTTACATGACCCAAAACCACTTACTCGGAAGGATAAACCAGTCTATAATGGAATTTCTTCCATTTTCCAACTATACAACATCAAAACAAAATGCAACTCCAAGTTCACCACATATTCATCAACACATTCTCATATTAGAGGCATTTCTTCTTTATCTAAATCACATAACCATTACCAAGTCTTAACCAAAGATATAAAACCATTATAATTGTAGATCCATCTCTTATTAATGAAATATGTATCATTTAAATCTTTCATATATCCATTACTTGTAGAAGAAAACCAAGAATTGTCCAACTATGAAATTTATTGTATTCTTGTCATGAAAATATAGTCATAAACAATCATTAATAACTATCTCAATTTATTTATAATCGAGAAAATCACCCCGATCAGATTATAGAAATGTGATTTATTGAAATTTTTTGAAACTTATATAAATATCCAACGGTTAAATAAAAAGTTATGATGATTCTTCCAAAACTGGTCGTCCTGAATCAGGGTTTTGGGCAGTTACAAATAGTTTTCACGAAAACACTCATAAATTTATCAAAATTGCATGAAATCAACTCAAATAAAAAGGAATGGAAATATTATTCAATTTTCTACAACATCTTAATATAAATACACTTGTTTCCAAACTATACATGGGTGTACAAGTCCTGGAAACAAGAGGGAAAACTTTCAAGACAACAAAACAATAGATTGAACAATAAAAATATAATACCAAAATGCTTTGAATGCTTCCCAATCCTTCTCTAACTTTACATCATGCCTATGAATGACCATTATAGATATTTTTATAGCCTTTACACCTTCATATGGAAGCTACAACTACTCAACCTCCTCTTGTGACCATACAACTTCCTATTTTTGTCTTTTTATAACTTTTGAAAGTTGCATTTTACAACTTTTATTCAAATGACTTGAAAACTTTGCAAAAACTGTCTAAACATATCAAAATTGAAATTTTATGACCTTACATAATTATTACCCTTCCATGGGTTATTCTGACATATTTTACTTCCTTGATCTAGTAGGACCTTGATAAGCAACTTTGACAACTTGTTGCAATTACATTACATAGTTTGGCATAATGACTCAACATGACTTGAAACATATCCAAATGACCTTATAGATCATAAATAAACCAAATAAAATTCAATTTTTCACATTTAGAACTTTGACCTCCTATAGCTTAGGTGCTCCTGCACCACACTTGAGAGTCGTTGAACCTCTATTAGACTTTTTCTTTACACTTTTTATTTTTATAGACATCATTTCTTCTCAATCACATAGGATCTTCTAAGATAAAGTAAATATATTATTTATTATTAAGGTAAGGTTTGAATTAAGGCAAATTTCCTAAACAGCTATTATACATTTTTTACCAGCTATAAACGATGTGGATATGTAAATTACGATACCAATACATGGCAGTGGACAAACCTACTCACATTAAAAAAAGATCAAGTCAAATGAGACATAGTCATGTACACTTTCATCTTTGAGAATATTATATCTATATAAAACATTCAAACTTTAAACATTATGGCTCATAACTTATACATATCTTCTCATTACTATTGATATTTTCTTTAATCATCAAATCAAGTATAATATCTTCCTTTGTAGTTAAAATATGTCTAAGGTTACTTTTATCAATTATTCTTTGAAATAGCGCTTGAAAAATGCATCATATCAAAGAGGGGCAAAATGTAGACACGTAAAAATGACTAATTGCTTTAATACAATAAGTTTACTAATATTTATCTTAAATTGTTAAATCATCTTTATTATTTAATCAATTTGTTTCATTCTACTATAATCTAAATCTAAAATCATTGTTTCTCTATAAATTCCTAAATTAAATGACTTTAATTAATTACTTAATATTTCATCTATAGTATTTGCTTATAAAGTAATTAAATAATTAACATTATTTAATTATTTCCAATCTTATTAAAATTAATTAAATAATCATATTATTTAATTAATATTCATTCTTTCATATTATTATAATATTTATGTAATAATAAATTAATTTCCCTCTTATAATTAAATAAATTATATTTATTTAATTAAACTAATTATTCCTCTTATAAATAAATAAAGATTAATTATTTATTTATATTCCGCATATGTGCAAATAAATAAATTCTTTTATTTATTTAATCATATTTATCCCTCTAATTATGAGTTTCAGTTAACTCCACCATTCTCTCTCCTAACTGATCAATTAGATCAGTTATCTATTTAATCTATCTCATCTTCTACTCCACCTCATCAATTAAAGACCTCAACAAAATCAGGCAACTCTTCCATCTATTAAATCACATGCAATCAATTGAGTTCAACTACCACTCACTCTGAGTTCAACTCTTCAATCTATCCTCTTAATAGATTCATCTATTCTATCAGCATGCAATCAATTGAGTTCAACTCCAACTCACTCAAAGTTCAACTCTTCAATCACAAGCAATCAACCCATCAATCAAGGAATCTTTATTGAAACCCTAAAAATCTTATAAATAGAGAGCTTATTCTCTTAATTTGTGAACCACAATAACTTTGAATTCTTATGCTGACACATCGAACACTCATTTTATGAGAGCCCACATTGCATAGAGAAGGAGAAAAATGAAGGACTTTTGGTTTGCATCTTAATGTGTTTTGATTGATTTCATTATTATTTGATGATTATGCATGTTGTTTACTTGATTCCTCTTTCGATGTTGAGAATACTAATTGCCTAAAAAATCTCTTTGTGGTTGAGATTTTGATGTTATTATAGGTTTCTATAGGTACCTATATCCCCGATTACAGTTGGTGAACCCAACGTGAAGCACAAAGCTTCAAAAATTTAATTTAAATTTTTTTTTGTGGTTTTTCAAATTTAATTTTATGCAGACATAGTTTGAATCGACACACTTACCTATCCAGAGAATCAAACTTACAAATAGATCGCCACACTTGCATCTCTAGATCAACACACATACAACACAAAATTGACGCACTTATATGGTTCATGTGATGCACTTGCCTGATAATTATTGCCCTGATTTATTGCTTTCTGATTTTCACTATTTGATTAGTATTTTATTCATTGGGGTTTTTGCTTCAATTTTTTATTATCTGACAATGATCCCTATTTATTATATAAGGATATGATGAACTATAACTGATTGAATGTTTGAAGATGTTAAGTTGATGATCACCAAGCTGGAGAAAGTTAATTCAAGACATTGAATAAGTTAATGTATTGTATTTTCATTGATGTCAACTTGATATAAGTTGATTGGTTATATACATAGTGTCAAAGACTTCAAAGAACTAGAAAGATAAAGGTTACGCTTTCAGTAATGCATAAAAGTTTAGTATGCACAAAGTGACAATAATCACCAACGGTTAGTGCACCCCGATGGATAGAGAATCCCGAGAGGAAAGTCACAGTAATACCCAAGAAAGAAACCTGAGAAAGCATTACCGACGAGCAGAATCAGAATGTAACCTGATGGACAAACAACCCTGACGGCGATGCGCGAGGAGAACTGAAGTGTTAACCGAGCTAACAAGGAGTTAAAAAACTGAAAAGAACTAAAGTTCAGAAATAACAAAAGAATTATCTGGTAAGAGCTAAAGATGGAGTTAACTAGTTGTTAAGAAAGAGTTTTAAAAGATGTTTTATTCCAGTTGTCAAAGAGAAATCTGTGGGATAAAACTGAAGTAAAGCTTTAAAGCAAGAAAGGCGAGAATTGTGGATAACACCAAGAACAAGAAAGTCAAAGACTTAGAAATGGTGAAATCATGTCTATAAAGAGACAAGATAATTCATTATGAATTAGGGGTGAATAGAGAAGAGGATGCTAAAGAGAAACTGGTGAAAGAATTCACACAGTCCTGATCAATCAAGCTAAGGAAAGAGCTAAATATTTCTGTGGACCGCGAGCAAAAGAGAAGTACAACATCACCAACCAGAAAGATGTGGAGCAAAGGTATTGAATGGAGAAATTGATTAGAAAGGTATTATGAGCTTACAATAAATATGAACATCAGCAAAGCATATTTGTTTATATGAACATATCATATACTATTTTAGTTTAACCGTTGAATCAGAGAAGTCTCTTAACCAAGCAGGATCTAAACAAATCCTTTATATATTGAGATACATCCCAAGGAGTATCAAAAGGTTAATTCATGATGATAGCATAGTGAAATGCCAAATATCAAGTAATTAAATATTAGTGATAAATCCTCTAACAAGGTCGCACTTAATAGTGTGTTTGTAACCTTTAATAGGGTTGGCTCTTCATCGAGCTCACTTCAAAAGAGTGAAAATTTTGGGTTACCTCTCCCAAGTAGTTTTTCCCTTAATAGGGTTTCCACGTTAAAAATCCATGTGTCAATGTGTTTATGGGTCATTACTTTAGTGTTTTGCATTACACATAACTAATCTGGATTGATCAGTAAGCATTAAGTTATTTATTGGATTTCGGTAAAAGCTAGTAAAGGATAAACTGCTATTCGGTAAATGTTAAAGAAAGGGATAAATAGTGAACTCCGAGCAGTAGTTAACTGATATAATTATTTAAGGGCATACATCTTGAAGGACTGAAGATAACTAGAGATTTATAATTGTGGTATAAATTTTTTGGATTAATTTTTGAGGCCACTGATTCACCCCCCCTCTCAGATATTCTAACAATTAGTATCAGAGCTTGTGTTCTAATAAGGAAGGTTTCAAGACCTAATAAAAAGATCACAAGATGTGTCAAAGTTGAACAAAGACAACTTTGCATCATGGAAAAGAAGGATAAGACTCCACCTATCAGGTATTGGAAATGATGTTACTCAATACTTGGATATTGAATATGTGTTGTCTACAGGACCTCACACACTTGAGAAATCAAGAGAAAAATATGAACATAATTCTATGATGATAGAACTTGCTTCCTCACTCTCCGATGCTGAATTTGAAGATGTCAAAACCTGCACCTCTGCAAAAAAAATGTGGGACAAATTGAAGCTAGTACATGGAGGAGATGACAATGTACTAAGAGCTAAGGTAGAAAGCCTAAGAGGTGAATTTGATGACCTAAGAATGGGAGAAGGAGAAAATATCACTTAGTATAGCTGCAGAATAAAAGAGGTAGTCAATGCTATCTGAGGAGTTGGAGGTGTACTTGAAGAAGAGATAGTGGTAATTAAAATCCTAAGAACCATACTTCCTGTATATGCTATTAGAGTATCTTCTATACAAGAAATGAGAGCAGTAGCAAACAATAATATCACTCTAGATAGTTTGGTTGGTAGACTTATTTCATTTGAGATGAATAACTTTGATAACAATGTCTTACCATCTATTGAGTCTGCATTCAAATCTTCTTTGAAAATAATTAAGTCAAGTCATAAACACACTATGAGAAATGCTAGTGAAAGTGTTAGTGATGACCAAGATCTTGATGATATTGAAGCACTAATGGCAAGAATATTGCAGAGAGGAAAAGTTAGATACAAAGGTAAATTACCACTTGTATGTTTTAATTGTAAATAGATTGGACACTTTGTTGCTAGATGTCCTAACAAAAGAAAAGATGATAGAAGTAATAACAAATCATATGAAAAGAAGTTTGATAGAAGTAACAATAGAGATTACCGAAGAAACTAACAATCTGATAGAAGAGATACCCAAGACTACAAGGACAAAGGGAAGAAATCTTGTTACCTAGCTAAGAACAAAGCTGGAGATACTGACACCAAATCTGATGAAGACATTGAGATGGTATTTGTGGCCTTGAAGGGTGATTCAGAAAAAAAGGAAATGTATGTTGAGACTGCACTCATATCTAAGGTTAGTAAGAATGATGTCTGGATTATAGATAGTGGCTGCACTCACCACATGACCGGTGATAAACAAAATTTTGAAACTTTTGAGTATTATAATGGTGGATCAGTAAGAATGGGTAATGATTCACCTTGTTCAGTTGAAGGTAAAGGAACTATAATGTTGAATAACCTGATCAAATGTGAAAATGCATACTGGGTAAAAGGACTTAATTATAATCTATTGAGTGTTTCATAGCTAAATAACACAGGTCACCGAGTAGCATTTGAGAACAAAAAGGAAAATATCTTTAATGAATCAGGGATTTTGCACTTGTTAAGACATTTTCCCAAGATAATGTAGAAAAGGTGACCAAATAGGGCTAATTTCTTGTAGCCCTATTTTGGAGGTAATTGCATAGGTTCTTGGAGCTCATTTGGGTTTTTGATGCAAAGTGAGTTTGCAGAGGTTGAAATTGGTCCTATTGACATCTTTGAATACTGCCTTTCCAATTTAGTAATGTTTGGAATCCATTTGGACTAGATTGTACAAATGGAACAAGAAAGACCAATTTGGGGTCTAGAATAAGGTTTGCAAAGATTTGAGTCCTACTTTGTTGGTGTTCACTAGTTGAAGGAATTAGGATCTTGTGATAAGATACCTAAGGAGCCTAGGGTTAGTGGAAGAACCCTAGTGGGTCAATGAGTGACCTAGGAGACCCTAGAAGAGGTCTAGAAGGAGCAAGACTAGTGCTACATCACAAACATAAACAATCTCATATCAAAGAAAAGTGAATTTGGGCCAGGGATAAAAACACACAATTGACATACATTTATTAAGGTAATTCATGTTATTTTGTATTCACTATATATTTTTATATTGCATGTAGTTTTGATTGTATTATTTTATAAAATATTGAAAGATCATTTTACAATTATTGTAGTATGTTCTACCTCTATCTCTCCCACACCACTTTGACAACAGTGTCAAACAAGTTATATATGATCTTGGAAAATACATGAGGTGGTTGTCATTGAAAGAAATCCATAAAGAAGATATAAAATATTAGAAGAGAAAAATTTCTCATCTTATTTGTGAAATGAAAAAGTATCTACCTTCAACTTTTTTTAATGCACAAGAACACTACCTCATACATCAAGTTGAGGAGATTGAATTGTGTGGACCTGTAAAAACTAGGTTGATGTGGATGGTTGAGAGGCACTTGAAATTTTTGAGGGGCTTGGTTTGACAGAGAGCACATCCTGAGGGTTCTATGGTAGAGGGATATATGGCATATTAGACCATGGTGTACATTAGTGAATATCTTCCTAAGTTTGCAGCAAAGATCCATGTAAATCGTATTTGGGATCCCAACTCCATTAAAAAATTCAAAGGGGAGTACTTGATGGGGAAAGGTAGATTGACAAAAGTGAGAGGTAATTATAAGATGTTATTGTAGTTAATTAATTCTTATAAATCTTCATTACGAGTTATTTATAATTGGTCTATTTTTTTATACAATTAGTCGAGAGTGGGATGTAATACATTTGTATATTGCAAACAATCTTGATTGGATGACGGTATGGATTGAATGATGTCAATAAAATAGTTTCTCATTAACATGGGAAGGTGTTGCTTCATTGGTTAGAGAAGCTCATCGTAATGGAGTTTCCAATATTACGCCAATGGTAATTGATCTAGCATATGGTTTAAGAGGTAGAAAGGCACGTAAAAAATTATTAATGAGCATGACCCATATGTTTCATATCAACTCATAATACAAATAATTCTCACACACTTGAAAAATTGTAGGTCAACCACCACAAAGCTATGTACTATCATGGCCACAAATTTTGCATAAAAAAGTTTGATGACACAAAGAAAACTTGTGATTCTAGGATAACTGCAATCTTCGAGGTCACTAATATTTCATCTAGAAATGAAATACATACTTATCAATCTCAAAATTGATACTATGGCATCTTGGATGATATACTTGAGTGAGACTTTAAATCCTTCAAATTAGTTATATTCGTCGTCAAATGGTATAGGCTATGACTAAATCAAAATGATCCTGATAGAACTGTTATTAAACATGATAATGGATTTACAATGATTAATACAAGGTCATTTGAGCCAGTTGGAGATGATCCCTATGTTCTTCTAAGACAATGTGAGAAAGTGTTTTACTTAGAGGTTCCACATAAACTGGGTTGGTCATTTGTTGTTATACATGATCCAAGAGGAAGGCTGATAAAGTATAATGTGACGGAAGAAGAAGATACTGAAGATGAAGATGAAGAAGAAGATGATGGTGGTGGTGATGATGATGATGATGATGATGATGATGATGGATGAAGAAGATGATCAATGACATGATTGAAATTTACAAGGTATGTGATTTAATTATTTATATATATTTATCTTGATTAGTATATATATTTAATATTAATTTATTGATGTATTCAACTGTAATGGCATGGTATAATTAATTCATTGTGTTTAATTCTAATGATTACAACATATGTGATTTATGATAACCAATGTATTGCTTATGATGCTCAATTAATTGATGTTGATTACATGTATATATTTTGTTTGATTGTTAACCTTTCTGGAAATAGGAAATTGACTACACACATCATCACCCCTTTTGTTGACGATCTTGCATTCCATATATACGTTAAAGGTAATTTGTTCATGTTTATGATCTTGCATATTATTCATGTTTTCTTCTATGTAATTTGTAGCATATGTATCATGTAAATTTTAGCTAACTTAAGATAAATGATTCACATATGCAGGAAATTTAACCCCTTTGACGAGGATCCTGCACAATGACATAGATCAGCAGGTATAAGTCAATACGCCCTATAGAAATAGTTTATTAATTGGTTTCTTTCTCTTTACACCCATCTTCATTGAGTGGTTTAATAATAAGGTATTAACTTGCTCATGATTTAATAGTACTACCCTCAAGATAAATTTTATGGCCAACTTCATCAACATTACCCTAATTTAGAAAAATATCTCGCTCCTTACCAACTATATATCTCATTTGATGGATTGCATGAACCACCAAATAGGTACTTATCATATCTATCTTCCTCGAATGAGGGAAATGCAGGAATGGTAGACAAAAGTTTGACATGTACGGCTAAAATAGGGAGATCAACTAGAAGTCAAAAGATTAGAAAAAAATTCAATAAACACATGCGATTTTTCCTTGCTGAAGGGGGGTCATGTTCTTATGATGATGAGACCAAAGGCGACATCAAGGTGCCCTTTTGGTACACACATCTTGAGAAATAATGGGTACCCAAGGAGCTACCTCCAATTAACACTGATTTTTATATTAACAAGAGGATATATCGCATAGCTCCATCCTCATTACATGGTTTGGGACTATTTTCCATGAATGGTATAAAGGTATGTTACAAAAAACTTGTTGAATTGATGGAGTTTGTCAAACCTTGTTACAATTGCGACAATTGGATGTGGATTGCTCAATATAAAAAAAAGTATGTGTAGGTATGCACTGTCAACGAATTTTATAAAATGGAAAGAAAATGGTCAAAGTAAAATATTTTCTATGTACATTGATGGGAGACCAAACAGAACAGGGAATATTGTGCATTTTATAAATAGTACGCGACCTATGAAAACTAATAAGCAACCCAATTGCATATTTGAGGCACGTGAGGGGAATCATTATTTTGTATGCACGATAAAATCATAAGTGTAGGGGAAGAACTACTAATAAATTAACATTTGAATCGCATGGATAAAAATAAAGTTACTATCATGGAGGGGGGGTAAGTATTATATACCATTTAAACTAACCTCAAGTTTATGACTCCAACATACAGTTTTATTAATAAGTTTTTTTTTCTAAGTCTATTACTTTCAATTCGCTGAAGTTTTTATATTTAATCTTTGTCACATAACGACATGGATCCACCACATGATAGAGGCGGCAGGGATGCTTCACCCACCCATTCTTTAGCAAAGGTAAACCTTATTGTAATTGTACAAATTAGATAGTGGAAAAATGTTATATTATTATGTTCTTTATTTAGGGTTTTGGAGTTATTCTGATAGTTTTACCAATATTCCTATCACAAATTGATGTTCAAGATAGGGGAAAAGAACCTCCAACAATAGAGGAACTAGTTGAAGATACGGATGAGCTCCCAGATATCCTTAACCCTATAAATGTGGTGAAGAAAAAATTAACAAAAATCACTGTGGAAGTTATTAAAATGTTGGAGGATCCAAATCCAACCATGGATATGTAGGCGAGGACAGAGGAATTGATGTTGCAAGTATGACGTTATCAGGTAAGCAGTTATGAATCTTTAGTTATAACAAAAGTTCAATAAAGGTTTATATTTTATACTCTTTTATGTCATGAGCTAACCTATGTATTTGTTCATGTTACATGATTTATTTCTTTCTCAAGAACCTGGTCACAGACATCGCGGTGAGGCTGGTACTAGAATAACTCCTACCTTAGGTAAAATAATCCTTAAGTTAACAAGTTACAAGGAATTTTTTCTTTGGAACATTCAAAAACTTCATTGGACTTACTAATTAGAAGTGTACATTTTTCATTGGACTTACTGATACCATAGATACAACTATAGGAAAAGGTACAGTTACAACTAATTCAAAATTTCTAAGCAAATATTCACTCAAACAATATTGAAAGCTACTCTTACTCTTATTATTTCAGAATGTTTGTGCTAACAATATATTGTTCATGTCATCAAGTGAGCCAGGTGACTCCTCCTATAAGGACTGACCATCTGAGATTGTCGAGTGCAATGTCGACAACAAGGAGCATGCAAACATCGATGCCTTCACGGTCTATGCCTGTAAATCCTATTGGAAAGTGATCAATTTGGGTAATGTGTTTCACTTTTTGGTTGTCATTTATGGCAACACATCTAGGTTTAAGATCAATTATTTTGAAGATAAGTTTTGGTATGTCCAAAATTGACTAAGTACAGAAATAGAGGTACAGTATTGTTTTGGATATCGAAGACAGAGATCGATGAATTAAGGCATGCGAGCTTAGTGGAAGATAGTATGGAGTATTTCTAACACACACCTAAGATCGATTTGGATTTGGTTAATTTTATGATAAGTTATAAGGATTTGAAGGATGACAGACAATAGAGAACAGTGACACAGAGCAGTTGGACAGCAGCGAAGAATAAGGGAGTATGACTTGGACTCCAAGAAATTCAAGTTGCATTTTTGTTATTGATAGTCTATACTTTGACTATGCAAGAGCACCGACTATGCATTTGATATTTACTATATTAAATGTATTTTGTATTGAAGGCTGACTTAGTACTGTTTGTAATATTCATACTGAGAGTTGACTTTGTAAAGTTAAAAGATATATATGTAAGATCTTTTTGGTAAAGATTATGTAGTAGAAGAAGTGAGGAAGTGAAGTGTATCTGAAAGATCAAACATGTGAATGGCAAAGCAGAGAATGGTAGAGCTATAAAGGAACTATCAAAGCATTTGTGATGCTTGTTTTGTTCATGACTGAGAACCTTTTGTAACAAAATTACATTGTAAGAGTTGTAAGCTCATTGGCCCCTAACAGGGTGTTGTGAACCTTTAACAGGGTTGTTATTCCTCTAACAGGGAAATGTACTATGTAATATTCAGCTCCTAATAGGGCTAGTTCTCCTTATAGGGACATTATACTTTAGTACATGCTTGTGGGTATCATCCCCACCGGGGTTTTCCCTTGGCCAGGGTTTCCTTGTAAACAAATCATGGTGTTATGTGTTCTGTGTTATTTTTTTATGTTCTTTCCTTTACTGCAATTGTATGGTTAATGTTCAAGTGGTTGAATAATTTAATTAATTGTTATAATACTAATTCACCCCCCCCCACTCTCAGTATTATCCAATCCTAACAATTGGTATCAGATCTTTTGGCCCTTGGAGAGAAAGCCTAATAGCTTGAGGGAGATCAGAATGGGTTTGAATAGTTTACAGGAGAACTTTGAAGCTGCACTTGAAGACCTTGATAATGCTAAAGAAGAAAATGGTGAATTGAAGTTCAACATCTGAAGAGCTGAGAAATTCATAAAGAAACTGAAAGAACAACTTGAACTTTCCAGAAGTTAGAGAGAAGATCTTGTGGTTTAGGTAAAAGAAGACTCGGATGAGGACAATTCAGATCAGGTGAAGCAACTGAAAGAAGAGATTGAGACTCTGAAGCTTGTGAACAAGAATATGGTTAAAGAAATATAGATACAGGAGGATTCTAAGAAGAAAGATGAAGAAACCTTGAACAATGCATTGAATCAAATGAAAGATGAAGCTAACAGCTACAAGAACAAATACTTAGAATTGGAGAAATACAATTAGATTGTGAAAGGTGAACTTACTGAAGCAAAGAAACATATTAAGAAACTTCACACCAGCAGTGATTTGATTGATGAACAACTAGAAAGGTAGAAACCTATAGGTGGCATGACTGGTATTGGCTTCAATGAAGTTGAATGTTCAAAGAATCAGGAAGAGAAATCAGATGAGAAGATTAATGCTAAGAAACCATCTAGTGAAGAACCTCAAGAGCAGATCAAACCTTCCAGAGGTAGATGCTTTGGTTGCAACAGATTTGGACACATGAAGAGAGACTGTAGAGGTAATGCCCCTTTTAGAACTTTTTTTGGTTGTTGTTTTAACCATAATGGATATGTGCACAAGAAGAATGAATTCAGAAGACCTAATCAATCTATATATAGACAAGAAAATGGAAGAGAACCTACAATGAAACCTACATGCTACAAATGTAACAACATTGGACACGTTGTGAAGTATTGTAAGTTACAAGTTAATCAAGAAAGAAGACCTCCTATATGTTACAAATGCAATAATCTAGGACATATAGCAAAGTTATGGAGGTATAATGGAGTAGATAACATAAGAACACCACCTCCTATGAAACCTCAGAAGAATGGAAGTGATAATGGAAAGAGTATTGTAGATGTGAAGAGTGATTTTGAAAATTGTTTTAAGAAAGTAGAAGACAACAACAGTGGTAAGATATGGAAGATTAAAGAAACTAGTGAGACATCAGTTTAGGGAGATTCAGTAGATGCTACTATATCTTTGCATGAAGGTAGCAAGATAGAATCGACCTAATTGATCAATCATGGCCTTAGGGGAGCATTAAATGCAACACATCAGAATTTATCCTGCCCCACAAATCATGTAGTGATCTCATGCGAGCTTGGGAATATGTTGAGCTGACATTATGGATCATATATCTAAGAGTGCATCATCAGCCGACTTATATATTTTGATCACGAGAATTAGCAGCCGACCAGACAGTTTGGAGTGAAAAAGAAAAGTTATAACCTAACTTGTATAAAACACCATGTTATGATCTATTTTTCTATCATTTGACAAGGAGAAAGCCGAGGAGATCAAAGAGCAGAAGTATTTAGACATTTCTACACCTTTCGTGCGTGATCAATCAAAGCATAAACTTGGATTTCCACGTGTGAAAGGTATTCTACATTATATAAGCTATGGATGCACCTATTATTTTTGATGTTGTTGATCATCCTAGATACAAATTCAAGAAACATCCTTATAATTTGTGTGAAGAGGACCCGGAAGGAGAATTTTCACAGACCCCACATGGCGTATTACACATAGAAGACATCAGGGCTTACATACATTGTAAGTATGACACTTTTGGAGATGATGATATACTCACTAAAATGGAAGATATGACTGAGAACAGAATCATGAAGGAAGAATGGAAACATGTCAGTCAATTAAGTATAATGAAGATTATGGATCTGTGCGACTTCAATGAAAATGGATGGTTTAAAATACTTATGAGCAGGGTTCATGACCAATTCATATGGATTGGTAGCCAACCTATGAAGATATGCAGTGACCTAATTCATGAGATTACTAGTTTAGATAACACTGGAGTTGTACCCATTATGAAGAAACATGTCAAGAAGGAAGTTGAAACCCTAACACACTTGAAGTGGGACAGAAGGGCAATGACAGTAAATGATATTTTCCAACAAGATGTAAGGTTGATTGCAATGATACTTGGTTACAAATTAATCTACAGTAGAAGACCTAATTCAGTATCAACTAGAGTTATTATGATGGCATGGATAATGACAAAATAAAACACATAGTGCAACCTATGTGAAGTATTGGCACAACAATTCCTTGAGAATGTAAAGCTTGTGAAGAAGGACAGAATGAAAAATTTTAGGTTTGGATAATTATTGGTACACATGTTCATTCATATTGAACATAATTTTCTTGGTCTACACCCTAGTGGCTGGAAAACTAGAGTTCCTACTGGTATACTAATCTCAAAGAGTTACAAAAGACAGAACACTACTTGGGTAGATGGAGAACTGTTTGCAATGATCAAAATTCTACAAAGACAAATGAAGAGTAGATACAGACTACATGAGGACATTGTTGAGAAGTACAAGAACACAAATTTTTTTATGGTTGAAATAGACTGTGTATTTTTTGAGGCAGTGACTCCTAGAAAGAAATGGTGTTATCCTATGGGCTATGAAGTGAGTTCCGAAGTACTCACCATTCAAGTAGAACATATTCTTGCATCATAAGTTGATACATCAGAAGAGAGATGGGGAACATATGAGGAGAAATCAGAGAAGGTAAGAGAAGAATAGTATAGAGGATAGAGGAAGAGAAAGATTGCTAATCTTATTCATGAGTGTGGAGTAAAGGCTGGTCTATCTGAGGAAGAACTGAAAGATATTAAGAAGAAGATGGAAGATAGTGTTAGAATAGTCCCAAACGATAACTGAGAGGGGTGGGTGAATCAATTATCAATAACTTTAATTCTTTTCTTCTTTAACTTCATAATACAAAAAAGTAAATGCTTAATCAGATAACACAGTACACAACACACAATTTGATTACAGGGAAACCAAATGGTAAATACCCCGGTGGGAATTAGCACCCACAATGAACTATAATTGTTTATAGTAATCCCTGTTAGAAGATATTTCAACCCTATTAGGAGTTGTACTTTACAATGCAATAAGTATAGTGACCTGGTTAAGGGTCAGACCCTGTTAGGAGTCTTTTACAAATAACCATGTTAGGGGTGGTGGACTCACTGTCCAAAATCTCACTGCTTGATGGTGAAGGCTACAACCTTCTGTATAACAGATATGCACTACATCTGATGATGAACTATAGAGTAGACTTGTTTTCTTGATCAATTTTAGTGTATTACAATCTTTCACTTCTTCTTCACATAGACTCTTGATGAATGAACCACATATGATATTCTGCTCTGAACATCTTCTGTCTCTTTTCGTATCATTCACACTTGGCGTATCACAATTGACTTGCTATAAGTATCTTTCTAAAAGTATGAGATCATGGGACCTATAAGACAACTCTTCATAACATCCTTGTCATCTCTACTAAGCACGCAAGCATAATTACAACTGCACAAGTATAAACTAAATAGATGCGATGCTTCCCTAAGTCGGCCTCACCAAATTAACTCTAACTTTGCAATATTATTGAAACATGTTTGGTGCCTTTAGATGAATATCATCAACTCATAACTAATCATGAATATACACACGTATATCCTAAAGATAGGCACAACTCAAGAAAAACATTACATACGTCAGCTCTGAACAGATGCTCTTCCAGAACTATAACTGCCAATAACAAAATTACACAACTTGACTAAAACATCATATCTGGATCTACGTGTATGAACATAACATAATAAACATGTCAAAAACATGTATCTAACCATGTAAGTATTCATTTCATCATTCTGATAAGTACATACAGAATTACTATTGTGTATTATATGTTGTCATCAATGACAAACATACAATCAATCAACTGCTCAGAATCAAATCTCCAACAATCTCCCCCTTTGACATTGATGGCAACATATGATATCAAAAACATCCTCTATTCATGGTGACCTCTTTCTTTTACAATCTTCTCAATATCCTCATCAATGATTTCTCTAAACTACCTGTGTTTTTGTTCCATGTATATACTCCCCCAGAGTATATGCTCCCCCTTAGTACATAATCCCCCTTACTATATACTCCCCCTTTGACATCAATGGAAAAGGGCGCCATAAACCATTAGGCACATGTACTACTCCAGAAGTAGAGTAGTCAACCATTCATGAGTCACTTAATGACTGATGTCCTTGCTGTTTCTTCTAAGTAGACTTAGGAGAGGGAATTACTCCCAACTTCTCCCTAAGATACTCAAAAGTATCCTTTGATAAGGGCTTTGTAAAAATATCTGCCAATTGTTCTTTGGTGCTCACATAGTCCAATGTCACTTCTTTGTCTGCAACCTTTTCTCTTAAAAAATGGTACTTGGTCTCTATGTGTTTTGTCTTTGCATGCATCACAGGGTTTTTAGACATATTGATAGTGCTAGTATTATCACAGTGAATAACAATAGGATAATCAACCTGAATGCCAAAGTCTTTAACCATCTGCTTGATCCAAACCATGGTTGAACAATTTAGTACTGCTGCAACATATTCAGCTTCTACCGTTGACTAAGAAATATAGTTCTGCTTCTTGCTTATCCAAGAAACCAACGTGCCTCCAAGAAATACTGCTCCTCTTGAAGTGCTCTTCCTGTCATCAATACAACCTGCCCAATCTGTATCTGTATACACATGAAGTTTTACATTCTCTGATTTTGGATACCATAAACCATAGTCTATTGTTCCCTTTAGATATCTGAATATCCTCTTGATTACCATTAAGTGATTCTGTTTGGGTTCAACTGCAAATCTTCCAACAATGCCAACTGCATTTGATATGTAAGGTCTAGATTGAGTTAGATAAATGAGTTTACCAATCATAAATTTGTACAATGTCTTATCAACTACTATGGAATAATCATCCTTTGAAAGCTTGCTTCCTGTTATCATGGGAGTGCATACTGGCTTACATTCATCCATCTGGAAGGTCTTCAGTATTTCCTTCACATATTTTGATTGATTATTGAATATACCTTTATCTGTTTGCTTTACATTCAGTTTCAAAAAGTATTTTATAGGACCAATCATACTCATTTCAAATTCATTCTGCATTTATTTTGCAAATGATGTGTTGAGCTTGTCATTACCTCTAAAGATAATGTCATCAACAAATATGGCAACTAATAATAATCCATCAGGTGTCTCCCTTGTGAATAGGTTATAATCTGCTGCTCCTTTCTTGAATCCAATATTGGAGATAACCATCAAGTCTCTCATACCAAGATCTTGGGGCATGTTTAAGACCATAGAGTGCTTTCTTCAATTTGCATACCATGTCTGGTTCATCTGAAAGATTAAATCCTTCATGCTATTCTATGTAGACTTCCTCATTCAAGTCACCATTCAGAAAAGCTGATTTTACATCCATTTGATAAACTTTAAAGTCTTTGAATGTTGCATATGCCAAAAACAATTTAATGGCTTCTAGTCTGCTCACTGGGGAAAATGTATCAG
>MU227511.1:897588-912715 GCA_018584345.1 Thuja plicata | reverse complement strand
GGTTTCAATTGATAAATATTATGACAGATATGAAGAAGCAGATAAACTAAAAATTGAAGACATTGTGATAGAACACATGCTTAGTTTCAAGAAGACACTTTTGGAAGTTGAAGGAAGCATACCCTCAAATTTGTATACAAAATTGGAAAGCATAAAATGTTTGGCACAAGTTGAAGATGATCATATTAGAAACAAAGAGATTGATGACATGATGCCTGTGTTATCCGTACAAGAGAGAGATATTATAGTCAAAGAATTGAAATCCTTGTTGAGGAAAAAGACCAGATTACTAAAGATAATGGCAAGGAAATATGATGAAGTGACTGAGGAAACTCAGAAGGCACTTGAGAAGATACTGTTGAGAACTACTTTTTTCAAGCCCCCACCTCCTAAGATAGATTTACCTACACAATTGGGAATGGATGACAACACAAAGGACACAGAGACTAACGATGAAGAGAGTAAAGAAGACACTACTACAGATTTCTATTTTTTTGGTGTGGCAGTAACACTAGACCCCTCGGCAGTAACACTAGACCCCTCACAAGATGAGAAGGACCCTTTTACAATAACCATGGACACTTTTATTACTGATGAACCTGAGAAGGAAGAGGAGAATAAGGAAGATGAGCAGAAAGAGGATGAAGGACAGAAGACTGAGAAAAAATAAGATGAAAAGGAAGAGTTAACTTCACCATCTAGCTTATAGTTGGCAAGTAGTAATGTAAATGTCGATAACATAGATGAAGATGAACTGGTGAAACTGGCATTCACCGCACTGAATAAAGCAAAGGAGAAATTAGTACTGAAAGGAGATAAGAAGACAAAAGTGATTTCAAGAGCTATTGATACTATGAATAAATTTCTTCTAGTACCCTTAGTATTCCAGAACAAAGATGATATTGAGAACTTGAAAGTCACACTTGATGAGTTTGATGGCCACTTTGAAAATTTTCTGAAGACTATAGAGGAGAAAGCAGAGAAAACATATGAAGAGAAGAAGCTGATAAAAGTATGCAAGTCCATCTCATGGGACTTAGGAGTTGTGAAAAATTGTTTAATAAATGTGAAGAACTGCATTGCACATGGGAGAAAGTTATTTGGTTACAGCATGAATCCTATCAGACACATTCAGAATGTTGAAGATATTATTGCCAAGGAAAGGGAAACTTTGAACAGGTTAATGGATGGTTGTGAAACATCTTCACAAACCACTACAAAGTTAGACACTCAAGTGAAAAATATATTGGCTAAGATCAGTATATTGGAGAATGAGAAGGAGAGAGTACTGAGCAGATTCAATTTGCTAAGGAACTTTATTACTCTGAAGCTATCAATACTTGAGGCACATCTAATAGATTTAGAAAAGACTATAGATTCATTGGCTAAAGGCCTACCCATAGACTTGAAGAATGTTGAAACTACATCTTTTGCATTGAATGGATTGATTCATATAAGTTAGATTTTGTTTAAGACATGGAGCACTCAAGTAAATATTTTGGAAGATTCCTTCCAAGACATTCTAAAACTTGTGAGAAAGAAGTGATACTTATTTATATGCACCTTTGTCATTGTTGTCAAAGGGAGAGAAGAGAAGAGATAACAGAAAAAATGAATGAAGAAGAGAAGAGAGAACAAAATATATATATATATATATAAAGAAAATAAAATGAAAAGGATGAGGAGAAGAAGTGGAGACAGTTTTGTTTTGTTGGAACACTTAGTATTTTTTTGTTAAGTGTTGCCATTAATGCCAAAGGGAGAGATTGTTGGAAAGTGATAAATTTAGGTAATGTGATTCAATTTTTGGTTTTCATTTATGGCAACACATCTAGGTTTAAGATTGATTGTTTTGAAGATAAGTTTTGGTATGTCCAAAATTGACTAAGTACATAAACATAGGTACAGTATTGTTTTAGATATCAAAGACAAAGATCGATGAATTAAGGCATGCGAGCTTAGTGAAAGATAGTATGGAGTATTTCTAACATACACCTAAGATCGATTTGGATTTGGTTAGGTTTATGATAAGTTATAAGGATTTGAAGATTGACAAACAGCAGAGAACAACGACACAAAGCAATTGGACAACAACGAAGAATAAGGAAGTATGACTTGGACTCCAGGAAATTGAAGTTGTATTTTTGTTATTGATAGTCTATACTTTGACTATGCAAGAGCACCGACTATGAATTTGATATTTACTATATTAAATGTATTTTGTATTGAAGGCCAACTTAGTATTGTTTGTAATATTCATACTGAGATTTGACTTTGTAAAGTTAAAAGATATATATGTAAGATCTTTTTGGTAAAGATTATGTAGTAGAAGAAGTAAGGAAGGGAAGTGTATCTAAAAGAGAAGACATGTAAATGCTAGAGAAGAGAATGGAAGAGCTATAAAGGAACTATCAAAGCATTTGTGATGCTTGTTTTTTTCATGCCTAAGAACCTTTTGTAACAGAATTACATTGTAAGAGTTGTAAGCTCATTGGCCCCTAACAGGGTGTTGTGAACCTTTAATAGGGTTTTTATTCCTCTAGCAGGGAAATTTACTATGTAATATTTAGCTCCTAAATGGGCTAGGTCTCCTTATAGGGACATTATACTTTAGTACATGCTTGTGGGTATCATCCCCACCAGGGTTTTCCCTTGGCCAGGGTTTCCTCGTAAACAAATCATGGTGTTATGAGTTCTGTGTTATTTTTTTATGTTCTTTCCTTTACTACAATTGTATGGTTAATGTTCAAGTGGTTGAAGAATTTAATTAACTATTATAATACCGATTCACCCCCCCTGTTAGGAATAAGGTGTCTCAACCTTGGATAATTCCTATTCTTATTATTTGTTTTGTAAAATGTATTTCTTGCAAATAATGTAATTAAGCGTGAGTGTACATGTCTAGTTGGCATGTTGATGTGTCACTCCACTTGATGTGTCGGCATCTTGAATTGTGTGTAATGAGATCATGGCTGAAACGGTTATGACGGATTCCTATGACACATAAGAGCTATTTCTAGAAGATCCAATGACGGGTGAATACATGCAATGACATGTGGCAACTGATAAAGTTGAGTATTGTACACTCTTCCACAATCGTGGGCTTCAAAAAAAAATTTAGGGTTCCTATTTTCTCGAAGAATGGTAAAACCCTAATACGGCTATCTTTGGAAGTTGCCCTAAAAAGGAAAGCACATGATATAAGCATTTTTAGGGTTGCAGACAGATATAGAAAAAGAGTGTATTGTTGGTATGATCTGGTGCTACTGGATTTGTCTTTGAGTGTCGATTGTCTCCTGAAAGAACTTGCATTGCAAGTGTGTTGTAACCATTGTGTTGAAGATAATACATCATGCAGGTTTTGGAGTGCTAGGGTTTTTTACCAAAAGGTTTTCCCCGGGGTAAATCATTGTGTCATTCTCTATTTTCTGTATGCATGGTATATGGCTGTAATTTCATTGTCAAAGTAGTTAACGAATATGAAATTGTAAGGATTTGAAAGAATTTGCACAATACTTTCCTTTAGAGATTAGTGTAGGAAGTTGTTTCCGCACCTGAGTTTCCTTACACCCCTCCCCTCTCAGTATTATCCAATCTTAACAAAAACTTCATTAGACTTACTGATTAGAAGTGTACATTTTTCATTGGACTTACTGATACCGTAGATACAACTATAGGAAAAGGTACAATTAAAACTAATTCAAAATTTCTAAGCAAATATTCACTCAAACAATATTGAAAGCTACTCTTACTCTTATTATTTCAGAATGTTTGTGCTAACAATATATTGTTCATGTCATCAAGTGAGCTAGGCGACTCCTCCTAGAAGGACTGACCATCTGAGATTGTTGAATGCAATGTCCACAACAAGGAGCATGCAAACATCGATGCCTTCACGGTCTATGCCTGGTAAATCCTTGTTTTTCTATATTTGGTTTTGTGTTAATTATGACTTGATAATTTGTATTTTAATCTTGGGTGCATCTCATAGTGGATTAATTTCCTGCAGTAGGAGATACAACAACGACTGCTATGTTGGATATAGATCAAACTACCTATATTGGTGATAATTCACCATCGTTTCTTGGATCTACCTGTGTTTCTAGAACAAGAGCTATGCAGACATCATTATTGATAGACGATAAAGAATTGACGCCTTTAAAATGTCCTAAGCTTCCAGGTACTTTAAAATTATTATTATTATTTATATTTTAATTGTAATTTACTTATTCATAACAAGTTTTGGATTGATGATCACATGACATTTTTGCAGGGAACGATTCTTTTTATAAAGCACTTCATGGCTTGACATTAAAGATATTCAGGCCCACCATACATACAAGGTGGAACATCATAAGTGAACTAACCCTATCCCACTATTTTTATTTCATATCATTAATTGGTACAATATTTTTCCTTTCATTCCATTTCTTTTACTATATTCACGGTACGCAACTTTAGTTAATTTTTCTATGTAACAATTTTCTGTTTTTTCTTAAAAGGTGGAGCTTAAAAGAAAAATAAAATAAAAGAATAGCTCATAAAATATTTACAGCATGAGTTTGGTAATAACATTTTTGAGGAAAAAAATTTTATAGAAAAAACTGCCAAACATCTTAAGACTGTGAGGGACACATATAGAAGGATTCTCATCCACAACCCAAAGTATGAGCGTCCTCCCTTTATTTTAGTGAGGTATTGGAATGAATTCATTTTAGATGCAAAGGAGAAAGGGGATACTCAAAGAGGAATTGCACCACCAAATGAGAAAAGAAGGTATGTGATAGTATTAACTACTAGTAGAATGTAATTATGCACTAATTAGTGTTCTTTATAACTATATAATCTAACATATTTCAAACTCTTCATAGGTTCAAGGACACATCAAAGGCTACAAAGGCCATACTACAAAAGATTGGCCAGCACAAACTTGGCTCTGGTGGTTATTCAAAAATTCAAGCACGAATTGTAAGTAGCAGTAAATGAAATTACGGATATAAATTTTTGTAAATTGCAAATAATTTTGTTTAATAAAAAAATGTAGGGATCAAAATTTAATTTAGAGGCTACCAAAGAGCACAAAAATATTGCCTTCAAGGAAGGCTATCAAGCCATGGCTAAACGCCTACGCCAAGCTTCCACTAGCCCAACCCAAGAGTCTCCTGCATCGGTTAAAAAGGTAAATATGCCAAATGAAAAATATTTGAAATTGAATACTTGAGCAACAATCTATTTGATGTTAATTTTGAACATAAATTAACTGATATTGCTATCAGGATTCAACTGTGTAGTTTTTGAGTCAAACTCATTGACCCATAATTCATGAGTAGTGGTTCACATGAACCCATCTCTCATGAGAATGAATGGAACACTTAGCATCACCTAGATCCAATGAGTGCTAAGTGTTCCATTCATTCTCATGAGAGATGGGTTCATGTGAACCACTACTCATGAATTATGGGTCAATGAGTTTGACTCAAAAACTACACAATTGAATCCTGATAGCAATATCACTATTTGACTTGTTGTGGAAAAATATCTCCTACTTATCATAAATTAACTATTTTTGTTTTTTAAAAGAAAACAATGATAACAATGCGCATGGCATTGCAATGCAACCTCGTAATCCTAACATAGAACGTGCACCGCATGACGAAGGCCCTAATGTGGATCGTAGTGTCGATGGAGGTGCTCATTTTCTATTGAAAATTAATTATGTAATTATTAATACAATTTAACATCTAAAATTGAAATTGGTGTAACCTTTTTGTGTATATTTTAGACCATACAGAACGTCATGCTGAACGAGTGGAGGATGTTCGGAGTGATCACCATGTTGACTTTGGGGATGATGAAAATGTTATTGTAGATGATGTGGCACAGTCAGGTAAAGAAAATCTATGTTTTGTTCTTTTAAATTTTTTTTATTTATAGTTCTTTTAATTAATGAAATACTTATAACACTAATATAAATTGTGTGAATTTAACCCATGTAGTTGTTATTGTAGAGGACCCCCCTTTGGCGCAGCAGCATAGTCTTCCTAAACACATGCTGAGGAGACATCGGTTGAGATCAGAATCAGTAGAGGAGGGGAATGATGAGGACCTTGATGCTCTGCTTAGCCATTTCGTTAAAAAAAAACAAGAAACCAAAAAAGAAATGATTGCAATTAACATTTTTTGCTAATGAAAGAGCGTTGTCTTAATGAATGTTATTTTTTACTACTAGTAAGTGTTGATGAATGATGTGTTAATGAATTATTCATGAATGTTGTGTGTGAATGAATTTTATGTGCTAATGAATGTTATGTGAGTATAATGATTGAATGTAGGGAAGAGATTATAAATATAATATGAATATGTGAACTCTATTTAGAGGAAGAAAATTAGTGGTATATAGTGATACAACATAATAAACTCTATTTTTATACCCTTAATATGATGAACCTAGATTGAACTAGTTCGATACTATAAATTTGAACTACAAAATCTCTAAGCATGAACCTAGGCAAGGCCATCAATGATGAGCCCCTAAGACTTAGGTCCAGTCTCATAGGGTTAGTCAAATGGTTCTCACTATTCATAAGTAATAGTTCCAGTCCCTTATGTATGGCATGAATTACGTTGTTCTTATGTATTTTATAAATTAGGTAAAAATAAACCTTTGAGGCTCTTTGTATACCCTTACTATGATGAACCTAGATTGATTTGGTTTGAGACTATGAATTCTAACTATGAAGTCTCTGAGCATGAACGTAGGCAATGCCATCACTGATGAGCCCCCGAGACTCAGGTCCAATCCCATAGGGTTTGTCAAATGGTTTTCACTATTCAAATGGTTCCACACAAATACACACACACACACACACACACACACACACAACCTATACAAAATATACAACCTTCACATGTATATAATATTTGATTAGAGAAGGTATATGCACAGGTGATGAACATGCAGATTTGCCTAAGTACTACTAGGAGCTTACCTAGCAAAAGATGTACTATTGTGATAAAATCATCATAAGTCCATTTGTTGCTGGGTCAAGCTCCTAGTAGTGCTTGGTCAAATCTGCATGTTTGTCACTTGTGCATATACCTTCTCTGGAAATACATAACTTTCATTCCAACTGTAGGAATAGTCTATAAATTAGTGGAACATTTCCTCTAAACTCTTATTTTATGAATTTCAAAGTTATAGATTTTTGTGAAGAGATTTGGTCATGTATTAATAATGCCCTAGTGGATTGTTTGCATTAGTTGATTCTATACAAGATCGACCATCAAAGGACTAAAAATTGCACCCTAATTCACTTGAAGCATTAGATGCCCCAAAGACAGGAAGAGAGAAATACAAACAAACATTGTCTATCTCTTCCTGTCTTTGGGGAATTTGAAGCTTCAAGTCATACTTGACATCAGCGGTTGACAACTTCACTATTTTGTCTTTAACAACATTGCAAGAAGAAGGAATCTGTGAGTGGTTTGGTTGTATTTGAAGCCAGGTAATTTGACTAAATTTAGTTTATATTCTTGTAATTTTCTTGTTGATACAAAAAATCATGTTGAACGATGGAGGTGTTCATTTACTATTGAAAATTAATTATGTAATTATTAATACAATTTAACATCTAAAATTGAAATTGGTGTAACCTTTTTTGTGTATATTTTAGAGCATACAGAACGTCATGTTGAATGAGTGGAGGATGTTCGGAGTGATCACCATGTTGACTTTGGGGATGATGAAAATGTTATTGTAGATGATGTGGCACAGCCAGGTAAAGAAAATCTATGTTTTGTTCTTTTAAATATCTTTTTTATTTATAGTTCTTTTAATTAATGAAATAATTGTAACACTAATATAAAATGGTGTGAATTTAACCCATGTAGTTGTTATTGTAGAGGACCCCCCTTTGGCGCAACAACATAGTCTTCCTAAAAACATGATGAGGAGACGTCGGTTGAGATCAAAATCAGTAGAGGAGGGGAATGATGAGGATCTTGATGCTTTGCTTAGCTGTTTCATTAAAAAAAAACAAGAAACCAAAAAAGAAATGATTACAATTAACATTTTTTGCTAATAAAAGAACATTGTCTTAATGAATGTTATTTTTTACAACTAGTAAATGTTGATGAATGATGTGATAATGAATTATTCATGAATGTTGTGTGTGAATGAATTTTATGTGAGTATAATGATTGAATGTAGGGGAGAGATTATAAATATAAGATGAATACGTGAACTTTATTTAGAGGAATAAAATTAGTGGGATATAGTGATACGACATAATAAAATCTATTTTTATACCCTTACTATGATGAACCTAGATTGATCTAGTTTGATACTATGAAGTCAAACTAAACAATCTCTGAGCATGAACCTAGGCAAGGCCATCAATGATGAGCCCCTAAGACTTAGGTCCAGTCTCATAGGGTTAGTCAAATGGTTCTCACTATTCATAAGTAATAGTTCCAGTCCCTTATGTATGACATGAATTACATTGCTCTTTTGTATTTTATAAATTAGGTAAAAATAAACCTTTGAGGCTCTTTTTATACCCTTACTATGATGAACCTATATTGATTTGGTTCGAGACTATGAAGTATAACTATGAAGTCTCTGAGCATGAACGTAGGTAAGGCCATCACTGATGAGCCCCCGAGACTTAGGTGCAGTCCCATAGGGTTTGTCAAATGGTTCTCACTATTCAAATGGTTCCACACAAACACACACACACACACACACACACACACACACACAACCTATACAAAATATACAACCTTCACCTATAAATAAGATTTGATTAGAGAAGTTATATGCACAAGTGATGAACATGTAGATTTACCTAAGTACTACTGGGATCTTACCTAGAAATAGATGTACTATTGTGATAAAATCATCACAAGTCCATTTTTTGTTGGGTCAAGCTCCCATTAGTGCTTGGTCAAATCTGCATGTTTGTCACTTGTGCATATACCTTCTCTGGAAATGCATAACTTTCATTCCAACTATAGGAATAGTCTATAAATTAGTGGAACATTTCCTCTAAACTCTTATATTATGAATTTCAAAGTTATAGATTTTTGTGAAGAGATTTGGTCATGTATTAATAATGCCCTAGTGGATTGTTTGCATTAGTTGATTTTATACAAGATCGACCATCAAAGGACTAAAAATTGCACCCTAAATTCACTTGAAGCATCAGATGCCCCAAAGATAGGAAGACATAAATAAAAATGAACATTGTCTATCTCTTCTTGTCTTTGGGGCATTTGAAGCTTCAAGTCATACTTGACATCGTCGATTGACAACTTCACTATTTTGTCTTTAACAACATTGCCAAAAGAAGGAATCTGTGAGTGGTTTGGTTGTATTTGAAGCCAGGTAATTTGACTAAATTTAGTTTATATTCTTGTAATTTGCTTATTGATATTGGGTTGTAACCATAATAAAATAGATGCATTTATCCTGTAAAAGCATCTCTATCTGGAAAAACCACCTTGCCTGCACTTGGCAGGAACTGTGCTACACTCCAGCTCTTGTTTTATTTTGGAATTGTTTGTGCAAGTTTGTACTCATCATAGAAATGAATGAGTGGATGGTATATTATTATATTTTTGTGAGCTTCGTTCAAGTTGTCGCAGCTTCAATTGGTAGTCAACACCACTCTCCCTCCCTCTTTTTATTGTACTTTCTTATTTTATCTGAGGAAAGAGGTTTACACTTTGGTTGTCCTATAGCATTTGGACCATGCTTTTTGTGGTGGAATAAAATTAAGGTTGTGCTTCTTTATCCTATGCTTATTTTATGATTTGAAAGGACTAAATATGCATAGGATGAAGAAGAACAACCTTGGTTTCATTTGACCAAAAAAGCATGGTCCAAGTGCAAAAGGACAAAAACCAAAATGTAAATCTCTTTCCTCATAGAGAATAATAAAGCATAATTAAAAGAGGGAGAGTAATGTTGACCACCACATGAAGTTGTAGTATGATATACAAAGAAAGTGTGTAATTGAATGTAAATTCATAATACATGGTGTAAAAAGTTATGAGGAACTCCCTAACAAAGAAAAGAAAGAGGTTGAAGCTGAAATGCAATCTTATAATAGTGTTGAGGAGGAGGAAAGAATGAATAGAATAATATTGTTGAAAAAGAGAAAGAAAATTGATCGAAAGGTAATTTGCAATTGTACTCTTAAATCCTATTGTTTGATTAGTTTACTTGTGTTTCTATGCATGCAAATTTAATCTAATGTTCACATTCATGGCATTGTAGAGTGATGGTCAAGAAGGAAATAATGGGAATTAGCAGGGTCTCCAATTCAGAGGTGCAGTAATCTACATTTATTGCTTTCATTTTACTTTCTTTAGTTGTTTTATGTTTAACATCTGGTGTACAATATTCTAAATTGCTCAAAGTTTGACATGTTTATATGGATCCAAATTATAAACAAGAAACTTAAATGGGTGAGCTTAACTGGTAATATATTTTATTAGTTGGGCTTCCAAATTGGAGCCCTAGTTAAATTACTATGAGATGTTGATAAACTATTGAAGTGGGGTCAAATACCAAATCCAACTAGTTTGGTGTGGCATACTTCAATTCCTACCTCTATTAATTTTTTGAAACTTAACAAGTCTTTCAATCAATATGTTTTTTGAAACTTAGAAGTTACAACCTAAAGAAAAGATAATGCAAGAGAGTTTACATCTTTAGACTATGGATTTTTTTCTCCTTGACTAATTTGCTTCCTCAAAAACAATGATACATGTTCTTCGAGGGTTTTGTGTTCTTTTACTGGCCATAAATTCTCTTCTTTGTACCTTCATATATATCATTGTCAAATTGTTAGACCTAGCAGTCATTTGTATCTTTTATGTAGTTATTCAAACCCTCATAACTATCCCTTTTCTATGTTTTGATCTTTTGACTGCCATATTTGATATTTGTGCTCTTTAAGCTCTTTAATGTTTTTCTCAAGAGTAAGTTTTCTTTCTTCTTTGTTGTCATGTTCAATTGAAAGACTTCATATTTCACCACCCTTGATGACCATGTTGAGTGAAGGGTCTAAATGACCTTCTCAATTCTCTTTCTTTCTTCTGGATCATGACTATCTTCTATCATTGGGCATCTTTTGATTGCTTGGTAAACCAAAAATTCCCTCTTCAATGTTGTAGGAAGAAACCATGGTACCCTTGTGGCTATTCTTCATGCAATTTAGACTTCCTTTTCATGGTTTTCATATTTAGAGGACTGTCAAAGGCTCACTATTCATCAAGTCACTAATTTATTAATACTTTATGATAATTCTGCTAGCTAGGCCCACTATATTTTCATATATGCTCTACATGCATGACTAGCAATACGTTGACACCTTTCATGCATGGTATTATTGACTACCTCATTCTTGTGACAATCATCTCTTTCTTGCATATCAGTATTGTATTATATCCAACATATCTTTCATATTCCTTAACAGTTAGCATTATTTAAGGTATTAAACTTTTTCTCCATACCATTTCCTTGCTAAAGTGGAATGTAGAACTTATTCTCAAAACTATAAAATATCTCTCACATCCTTTTCTTGCATGGAATGTCCACAAACTTTTCTATGGTAGTTCACATTAGTTAGTTTTGACAGATATTTCTCTTAAATCACCATCACTTTGATAATCATCACTACTGTAGCGTCCTTATTATATCTCCTTTTGATTGTAATAAAAAATTGTCAAGGTCTTTTCACTGTGTATTTGATAACAAAGTATTCATAGGTAATTCTACCTTGCCTTTAACAGACTACCTACCTTTTGAAGCACATCTCCTTTTGTGACTAATAAAACCCTAACCATGTTTACTATTTTGGAATTTTATTTGTTCTTATCTATCATTGAATTTCATATACACTATCACCTAAGGCCCCTTGAAGGATAATATTAACCCATTGCACTAACAGTCAACACTTTATTGTCATTTGGAAAGTAACAAGCATCTAACAAGGATTTTCACTGTCTTCTAGACCTTTCTACCTTAAAGAAGAACCTGAATATCACTTTGTGACTCTCTTTTGACATGGTTATACTTTTTAGGGATATACTTCATTTATGTATTCTTAACCTGGCACATGTCACTGTTCATGATTGTCCTTTTGGATCTGTATTTTGTCTTCAAAAACCATGTCAGGTATTACCAATATTTCCTCTTACTTGACATTGCCTTATACTATCGTAACTCCAAACTCTCTCTCTCTTTGTATAAACATTTCTCATTATAGCTTAGACTTTGTGTTGGAATAGTCCCAAGGGATAACTAAGGGGGGGTGAATCACTTATCAACAAGTCAAATTATTTTCTCTAATTAATTACAGAATATCATAAGCACATACACATTTAAGATAACACAAGATAGAATACCACAATTTTGGTTACGTGGAAACCAAACTAGGTAAAAACCCTTGTGGGAATTAGCACCCACAAAGAACTGTACTTGAGTATAATAATCCCTGTTAGGAGATCTTACAACCTTGTTAGGATTTTTTCTTTACAATGCAATAAGTACAGTGACTTGGTTAAGGGTCAGACCCTGTTAGGAGTCTTTTACAAACAACCCTATTAGGGGTGAGGACTCACTGTCCAAAAGCTCACTGCTAATATGATGAAGGCTACAACCTTTAGTAAAAAAGATGTACACTATATTTGACAATGAACTGTTAGAGTAGACCTGTTGTCTTGATCAGTTCCAATGAATTTTATATACTCTTTGCTTCTTCACATAGATCTTTATCTGATGAATGAAATGGCTTTACTATCCCAAAATAATCAGCATTATGTTCTATCCTTTTTTTTCTCTTTTCTTATCATTCACACTTGATGATCTTCAAATGAACTACTATAAGTATCTTCTCCAAAATATATTATCTTTGTCAGCTTTAGGAATCCTTTCAATGCTACTTTAGTCGGCCAAACCAAGCATGCAACATAATTATAACCACACAACTCAAACTGAATAGACGCATCGCTTCACATAGTTGGCTCCACCAAAATTACCCAATCATCATGCTTCAGATGAAACATGATTAGCGCCTTTGGTTAATTAACTTAGACTCATAAATAAACACGAATTTGAACACGCATATCCCATAGATAGATGCAACTAAAGAATCAATAGAATTACTGTCGGCTTTCTAAAAACAATCTTCTGAAACTGTGTCTGGTAAATAGAGTAACATAACTCAACAGTTACTGAACATCTAAATCTACGTGTATGTACATGGTATAGTAACTATGTTCAAAACATAAAAATAACCGCGCAAGGCTTCCACATATCCATACTGAAAAGTGAATATAGTTCATTGTTGTATATTATATGTTGTCATCAATGACAAACATATAGTCAACTATTTGCACAGAAGAAAATCTCTAAAAATCTCCCCCTTTGACATTGATGGCAACATATGATGAAAAACACCATCAAACCAAAGTATCCTCCTTTTAAAAATCTTCTCAATATCCTCATCAAAGGTTCCTCTTCACTGTTGTAGCTCTTATGACTGTGTTTTTATTTTCATGATTGTATACTTCCCCAGAGTATATGCTCCCCCTTACTATATACTCCCCCTTTGACATCAATGGAAAAGAGTGCCAAATACAATTAACCACAAGTACTAGTCCAGAAGTAGAGTATTCAACCATTCATCAGTCACCAAGGACTGATGCTCTTGTTGCAAATTCTAATCAGACTCAAGAAAGTTAATTACTCCTAGCTTCTCCCTAAGATACTCAAAAGTATATTTTGATAAAGGCTTTGTAAAAATATCTGCTAACTATTCTTTAGTGCTCACATAATCCAACTTTACTTCTTTGTCTACAACTTTTTCTCTTAGAAAATGATATTTTATTTCAATGTGTTTTGTCTTTGCATGCATCACAGGGTTCTTTGACACATTGATAGTGCTAGTATTATCACAGTGAATAACAATAGGATAATCAATCTGAATTCCAAAGTCTTTTATCATCTGTTTGATCCAAACAATTGTAGAATAATTCAATTCTGCTGCTACATATTTTGCCTCAACTATTGACTGAGAAATACAATTCTGCTTCTTGCTTGTCCAAGTGAACAATCTATCTCCAAGGAATATAGCTCCTCCTAAGGTACTCTTTCTGTCATCAACACAACCTGCCCAATCAGCATCAGTATACACATGAAGTTGTACATTCTCTGAGTTAGGATACCATAAACCATAGTCTATAGTTCCCTTTAAGTATCTGAATATTCTTTTTATTGTCAATAAGTGATTTTTTTTAGGTTAAAGTGCAAATCTTCCAACAATTCCAACTACATTAGAAATATCAGGTCTAGATTGAGTGAGATATATGAGTTTTCCAATCATAGACTTGTATAGTGTCTTGTCAACTACTGTTGAATCATCATCTTTAGAAATCTTGCTTCCTGTTGTCATGGGGGTGCTTACTGGCTTGCAATCTTCCATCTTGAAAGTATTTAATATCTCCTTCACATATTTAGACTGATTTATGAATATGCCTTTGTCTGTTTGTTTTACATTTAATCCCAAAAAATATTTGATAGGTCCAATCATGCTCATTTCAAATTCACTTTGCATCTCTTTTGCAAATTCTGCACTAAGCTTGTCATTACCTCCAAAAATAATGTCATCAACAAAGATAGCAATAAGTAGTAAACCTTCAGGTGTCTCTCTAATGAATAGGTTGCAATCTAATACTCCCTTTTTTGAATCCAATCTTTGTTAAGTAGCCATCAAGTCTCTCATACCATGCTCTTGGGGCCTGTTTAAGTCCATAGAGTACTTTCTTTAGTCTGCATACCATGTATGATTTGTCTGAAAGTTTGAATCCTTCAGGCTGCTCTATGTAGACTTCTTCCTTCAAGTCACCATTCAGGAAAGCTGACTTGACATCCATCTGATATACTTTGAAGTTCTTGAATGTTGCATAGGCTATAAATAACTTTATATCTTTCAGTCTGCTCACAGGGGAAAATGTATCAGAATAGTCAATTCCTTCTCTTTGCACATATCCTTTACATACCAATCTTTCTTTATTTCTTATCACTGTCCCATCTTCATTCATTTTGTTTCTGAATATC
>MU227511.1:861746-876300 GCA_018584345.1 Thuja plicata | reverse complement strand
AGAAAGCTCCCTTTTATATGAAACTAGGGCACAATCTTCTAAGGAGGCCTACATAGGATAATTAAATCATCATTTAAGCCTTTTCCCCTAGGAGAGGACCTATATTAAATATAATTTAGGAATCAACCGATTTGGAACCCGAAACAACCGACCCGGAAGCAGGAATAGACTTTTTGTGAAGACTGACATCCCGAAAACCAAAAGTTCCTGAGATTTGGACCCTGGGACAGGGTCAAGGTCGGCCTTGTCCTAGGAAAGGGCCGAGGTTGACCCTGTCCTAGGGTAGGGCTGAGGTTGACCCTATCCTAGGAGGTTGACCCTATCCCCAGATCCCAGGATCACAGGTCAACGACCCAGAATGTAGAATTTAGGTCAGGAAATGGAGGTTAGAAAGGCAGGTCATGGGGAAGCCATGTCAAGATTAGGAACCCATTCAGAGGCACTTGTCATGACCCCAAACCATTCACTCAGAAGGCTAAACCAGTCTCCTATGGAAGTGCTTCCATTTTCTGACTATACACATAACAACACCAGAGATACCACATATACTCATATTCATATTCACTTATTCAAAACAATAATTAGATTGTTATCAATAACCAAACATTACAATCAACATGTTGGGTTGTAAGGCCTTCCTAGTTAGGGACAAAATAACAAAAGCATCAACCAAATCTCACAAGATCCAACATTCCCAATCTACTCTATAGCCAAGTGGAAGAAACTAGATCTAAACTTGTGCTCACAAGCCTCCAAGCAATCTGTAATTGCTATCTACCCACTTACAACCATCTGCATCAACTTACACTCTTCATCTTATAGCTTACTATCTGCCTTCCCCTCAGTCTCTCTCCCTCATAAACATCAACCTAGACTCTCTTTTATAAAAAATTGCCACAAGTCGGCATTACAATAGAAATAATATAAATAAACCCAAGTCGGCATCATGAATATACAACCAATATGTTATCCATCAGTCAGCCTCCAACGGTCATTAAATCTGCATAGGAGAGTGAACCAAACAAGATTTAGGTCCTCACAACTCCCACACACAACCAAAAATTAAATGCACCAGTCGGCCAACCTAACAGATAGCATAAACCCCATTAGTGATTAAGAACACTGAAAATAGACCACTCACTAAGAGGCACAACTGAGTTGAGCTCCACCAAAGAGACACCACTGAGAAACAAGTCACCAAGACTGAACAACTAGTCACTGAGACTGAACCACTAGGTAACTGAGCCAATAGGAAACCAATCACTCCAACAAGGAACTCCAAGGCAATTATTGACCAGATTACAAAGCTCCCAAGCAACAAATCAAAATCAAACCAAAACATGTTTTTGGTGACAGGGGATTTCCAACTACCCCAAGATCCTCCTACTTCAGACACCCCAGGTGTGAAAGATGTTCTCATTAGTTGGATGAACATATGTTGGGATTTAGCATCTAGATCCCAAACTAGTTCTTGATATACATGTCCTCCAAGTCCTCAACCGACACACTCTTCCCTCAGTTCTTCTTTTGCTTCCTTTTTCCATTAGTACTCCCTGATGTACCTTCATATCTCTGAATTTGAATGTCTACACCAACCCCTGCAACCATCTTAGATCTTATACCAATGCTCAAGGTCCTCCTTCCTTTGTCTTCATCCTTCAAAGGAATCAAAGTAGAATTTTGTCCATCTTTCAGGATTGTAAATAAATTCCTTTTACAGTCATGAATAGCCTCTCTATCATACTGCCAAGGTCTCCCAAGTAAAACATGACAAGTACTCATCTCCACAATGTCACATAATACTTCATCTCTATAAGAACCAATGTAAAAACTTACCATGCACTGCTCTTTCACTTCTATTGCATGACCATCTTGTAACCAACTTATCCTATAAGGACAAGGTTGCCTAAATATTTTCAAACCAAGTTTTTGAACCATCTCTTCAGCAACTAGGTTGTCAGTACTTCCTCCATCAACAATCACCTTACCACATTTACCACCATACTTACACATGGTCCTGAACAAGTTCTTTCTCTGACAAGAATCGGCTTGCTTCGAGGGAAGAAATGTTCTCCTAAGCAAGAGAGTCACACCTTATACTTCAGGTTCATTCTCAACAACCTCATTCACCACATTATTTCGCTGTCTGCCGACCTTTTTATATGTATGGGGACATTCGAATGATCGATGTCCTTCTTCATCATAGTTATAACAAGTACCTCTGAAAACACCTCTACCTATTCTTCTCCTCGGTTCAATAGGCTTTGGTTCATCTTCAACTTTTGGTTTATCTTTTACTGACTGTTCTTGCTTCTCTTTCCCTCAGGAATTACCATGATGTCTTCTCTTCAACATATCTTCTTCCTTCAATGCATATTGATAAGCATCTTCTACCGATTCAATATTCAACATACCAATCTCATCCTGGATATTGAATCTCAGACCATTGATATACCTCGCCACCTTTTCCTTAGAAATTTCTCTATGCCCAGACCAAATAGTCAACTTGTATAACTCCTCAGTATAATCTTCCACAACCATCTCCTTATGTTTCAGATTCTGCAATTTCTTAAACAACTCAAGTTCATAGTCAAAAGGAATGAACTTAGCCTTTAGCTTTGTTACCATCAACCTCCACTGATTGATCTTCATCTCACCTTCTTCTTCTTTGTCCCTCTGCAACTCTTTCCACCGTAAAGAAGCATGTACTTTCAACTTAGTCTGTGGCAATCTCACTCTAAGTGCATCTTCAATGTCTTCCAACTCAAATTAGTCTTCTAACTCCCCGATCTAATCAATCAGACCTTGGGTCTCAACGTACCTAAAAATTGGACACCTCCATTCGATAACTTGTACTCAACTGAGCTCTAGATCTCTGCAACCAATCATTTATGTCTCCTCCAGATCTCTCCATTTGATCGGCTCTGTCATCTCCACTAGATCCAGTAACTTCAAAGTCTTCAGCAACTTCTTCATAACCATTGTCTTTTCTCGAACCTCTATGCAATCCAATATTTCTGATACCTTCTATGATTTCATTCTTCATTTCCACCATTTCATATCTAAATCATTATGTTATCCTTTCTTCTACCTCCTCAGATCTGCAATCGCCCTAGGGTCCAATCTTCTCAGAGGCATCTCTCTAGATCTTTGAAAACCCTAAGCTCCACAAGAAATGAACTAGATCTGATACCACTTGATGCATTCAAGCTCTGAGGATCCAATAAAGGACTATCCAAACTTGCAGCCAACAACAAGACAATAATGAAAACATAACAACACCAGAGATATCACATATACTCAAATCTAGATTCACTTATGCAAAACAATAATCAGATTGTTATCAATAGCCAAACATTAAAATCAACACACTAGGTTGTAAGGCCTTCCTAGTTAGGGCCAAAAGAACAAAATCATCAACCAAATCTCGCAAGATCCAACATTCCTAGTCTACTCTATAGCTAAGTGGAAGAAACTAGATCTAAACTTGTGCTCGCAAGCCTCCAAGCAATATACAATTTCTATCTACCCACTTACAACTATCTGCATCAACTTACAGTCTTCATCTTATAGCTTACTATTTGCCTTCCTCTCTATCTCTCTCCCCCCTAAACATCAACCTAGACTCTTTTTTATACAAAATTGCTACAAGTTGACATTACAATATAAATAACATAAATAAACCCAAGTTTGCATCATGAACATACAACCAATGTGTTATCCATCAGTCGGCCTCCAACGATCATTAAATCTGCATAGGAGAGTGACCCAAACAAGATATAGGTCCTCACAACTCCCAAACACAACCACAAATTAAATGCACCAGTCAGCCAACCCAACAGATAGCATAAACCCCATCGGTGATCAAGAACACCAAAAAATAAACCACTCAATGAGAGGCACAACCGAGTCAAGCTCCACCGAATAGACACCACCAAGAAACAAGTCACTGAGACCGAGCCACCAGGTAACCAAGCCAACTGGAAACCAAGCACTCCAACAAGGAACTCCAATGTAGTTACTGACCAGATTACCAAGCTCCTAAGAAATAAATAAAAATCAAACCAAAACATGTCTTTGGTGACACAAGATTGACAACTACCCCACGATGCTCCCACATCAAAATTGTACCAACAATAAGATGGTAGAGGCATGCCTCAAGTTGACTTAAGCCCTTGCTGACATGTAATTTTAACCCTTGGTTCTTTCCAATGGAAGGGGCTTAACTTTTACAAATTATGTCCCCTCATTTTTACCTCCAAATTTGTGAAATAAAACTACTTTCAAATTTTTTTCTAGGCATTTTTTCATGCATTTTAAGGCAACCGAGGAAAACTAAAACTTTCATAACTTTGATTTGGAAACTCCAAATTGAGTGTCATTTTTTTAATGTGGTTATTTTTTAGCTAAATCCAATGGAGTTTATTCCACACTACAATTTAAACTCCCATTTTCACTCTAATTTGTATTTTGTGTACACTATACTCATAGAAGTCAATTATAACAGGGGTCTCTAAAATAGAATCAATGGGTGTAACATGTGTTTTATCTTGTATACTTCCACACTCCTTACATTTATTCATCTTGACACTAATTGAGACATCATATGAATTGTGTATGTAATCATGAACTGAGATAATGTTCCCCTTTTGGGAAGGTCAATCATGTCAAAACCATGATTTCATCCTTCTTTCATCAGACTAAACTGCGACAACTATTTGTCCTAGAAAAAAAGAAATATTGACTCACTACTATGAGCATCATCTATCACCCTATCTCTATAGACTTTTTCCTAAGCCAGATGATGAATGATAAAAGGAAAAATGATTTAGAAAATAAGATGAGGTCTCTGGAGTAATTGGTATTACAATATGGAATGGATATTTTCATCATGTTGAGCACAATGAGTACCATTTCATCACTTGAACCTATTGGAAACACTAAGAGGGGGGGTGAATCGGTGTTTAGATTATTATTCAAATTTAGCAACTTAAACATAAATAAAATATATATTCAATGAAGCATAACACAAGATCACATAACACTTGATATGATTACAGGGAAACCTTGATTAGAGGAAAAATCCCAATGGGAATTAATACCCACAAATATTGTACTAGTATAATGAACCTGTTAAAGTTCCTTTACCCTATTAGAAGCAGTCTTTACAATATGAGTACAATGACCTGGTTAAGGGTCTGGCCCTGTTAGGAGTCTTTTACAATTAACCCTGTTAAGGGTGAGGACTCACTATCCAAGAGCTCACAGTTCAAAGAGAAATAAGGCTACAACCTCCTGAGAATAGATATGCACTCTATCCAAAAATGAACTATTGTATGTGACACAGATGTCTGATTAGTTCCAGTTATGCGCTTATGCTCTTAACTTCTTTAAGGGCTCTTTCTCATACTAATATCTTCATACTTCTCTGCTATACATCTTCTTTGACTTATTTGATGACACTTCAAATGTATTTTTGCATTACAGATATATATCTTTATGCCTGAATAGACGCGACTCAAAACAAGACCATAGTTGGCCCAAAAACATAATACAAACACTTCCAAACAAATTGGCTTAAGTGTGTTTACAAAAATGTTTAATACATACTTACAAACTTATTACAATAGGTGCTTAGCCTTTACATAACAAAGGATTACACGCTAATCAAAACAATGAAGTCAGCTTCATACTTTGTATTCTGGACTGCTAGTGAACTTGTTCTTTCTGTAACTTGTCCATACTGACATTTTGTACCGTGTGTTTATAGGGTAAGCATAATAACATACCATAGAGCTTAAGTCTGAATGCGCATATCCTTAGGTGATCGTATGCACGTGCGTTGATGCCCTGATCGACTACAAGTAACTGTTCTATTCTATCTTCTATACTTAGTCAATTTTCCACTTCATAGTTTACTGTGAAAACTTCATATGACTTTGTTTCCATAATGAAAACACAAAATAAGCCATATACTCTCTAGGAGTCAACTTGCCAACAATCTCCCCCTTTGTCATTAATGGCAACAAAGGAATGTGGCCAAGTTACTCAAAATTGACTAACACCCAAAAAACTGTATCTCATTATACTTTATAATATATACTACATATACATACACTTCTCACACATTCATTACTCCCCCTTCATTAATGACAAAGGTGAAAAAATTGTAAGTCTCTAGATACTTACTCCATATATACATCTGGATATACAACTTGAAGATTCTTTATCTCTTGCTGCCAGAATGCCTTCATTGCATCAATTGTCTAGAGATGGGCGCATAAAGTATAGGTGAGCTTCTCCATTTTCATCAAGTCCATGCAGGGACCTTGATCATAAGTGACAATGGTGGCATCAATTTGTTTGATGTACTCATCTAGAACTGCTAAGGAGGGTGCAAGTGCATTTCTCAACTGAGTCTGTCGGGTCCTTATCTTATTGATCTCCATTTTGGCTTTTTCTATCTTGTCAAGCTGACCTTGATAGATACTGTTGCAAATGTTCATATCTTTCATGGATGTCTCGACTGATTTCTGAACACTGTCAACCAAAATGTCTGCCTCCTCTATCTTCTTGATATGTTCAGAGGTGAATTTCACCCTATCCATGCAGTTGGCAATTACATTTCTACCTTTAGCTGCCAACTCTTTCAACATAAACTGACCAATCTTCAAGGACTTCAGATCTAAGGAAAAATTCTTGACTAGTTCATTCAACCTTTCCTTTTTATACTCATCTTCTGCAATTCTTGTGGTTGAGTCTACTAAGCTTGTAAAATGTGCTTTGAAGCTTGTTAGTATGTTGTCTACATCATCAACTGATTGAATTTTTGCTACTTTCTTATCCATAGGCACTAGATCATTCAAGATGTTTACTAATTCTAGGAATAGAGGATTTCTCATAACCTATTTTTCTTTGGCCTTTTCCATGGCTAAGACACTGATCTTGATCAGATCTTCTTCTCCCCAAGCATCCAGACTTGCTGAGTCAGGAGTTAAACTTGACAACAATGAGGTAGATGGTTGAATGGATGGTGTGAATATGGTATTCTGACAAGTTTCAATGTGTTCAATTTTAACTGGGATCTCCATAGCTAGTAACTCATTGGTTTGATTATCTTCCTCTTTGTTCAAATCTATTGAATCTGTAGATGGAAATTTATCTTGTTGCAAAGATGTATCATCAGTGCATGCTTTCTCTGTCTCTTCCGAGTTCACAAATGCTTTTCCAACTTTATCCATATCATTATCAGAGGCGGTCATAGATATCTTGATATCATCAATCACTATAGTATCCCCTGAGTCTTTTGTTGTAGTAGAGGCTATTAACATTGAGGGCGCAGAAACCTGTGGACATGTCTTAGGTGCATTCAGAATAATTGGTTCTGTAACCTATTTTGGTGGAACTGGAGTTGCCTTAGCTATAGGCGTCATTGATGGATACATATGTCTATCCATAAATACCTGCTCAAATGCCTTATGAGTCTCTTCACTAACCAGATCATACTCCTTGTTCATGATATGAATAATTCTTGTTTTGGTTCTTAGGTGTGGCTTTGCTAAATCTAACAAAATGACTTTCTCATCATGCAAGCACACCGAGAGAAGACTATCCAATGTTTCTTCTCTTATCCTCATATCTTCTTCAATTGCTTGCCTCTTCAACATATCAAGTATATTCCATACCTTGTCTGGTATGACTATTTTGAGTTCTAACACTGTCCTTTTGAACTTGATCATGTGAGAGATGATCATAGAATGGATTTCTAATCTGTCTATCTCTTGGTATTTGTCATATACATTTTTAAGAGATTCTAGTCTTCCCTCATTTATAATTTTGTTCCTTAAGACATTAAGACTAGGTCTGAAACCTACCTCAGGAGGAGCTTGTGTATTCTTTACCTTGATCCTTGTAGTTATTGATGATGGATGATTAGTGGGCGCTTGATTCCTTCCTCTAGACTTATTGCTAGGTACTGATGGTGGAGATGCATCCAAATCAATGGTGGTTGATGGCATAGATGTATCTTCATTTGATTTCTTCTTCTTCTTCTTGGGCATATCATCAGTATTTTCAGTTTTTACTTCAGTGGGAGTCTTCTAGAGTTCTTTGGCTATCTTAGCTTCTCTAGCTTTGTCAAGATATTCTTGAGTAACACCATGAAATTTTAGGATATTTGAGGTGATCCTAGATGCCTTCCTTTTGTTCTCAGCACTGTATAGGACAAAATCAACTTGGTTTGTCTTTTCCTTGTAAGTGCCCCATCTAGGTTCATTAGGATCTTTGGGCGCAGATAGGAGAACTTGTGCATAACCTTCCAAAACATGTTCTTCGACCTCATAACCAAGAGGGTGAATCCATTTCATCCTAGGCTCAACTGCCTCCATACAAGTACAATCAGTCTCCACCATGAAGCATATGGTGTCTTTGTACTTCTCAACTATTTTCTCAAGTATCCTGAATCTCTTCTGCATCTTGATTCTAAATGTCTTGATGTCTATATCCATAGAGTCCTTCACACTACTCTCTGATGTGGCTTTAAGTGAAATCTGTGACATAGTGGGTTTCCTTCTATCTAGGTAGAGATTTGCAACCTTTCCTACTATGTGGAAGTAGAGATATATGATCAGTGAACCAAACCTGAATATCTTGCTCTTTTCATACTTGATAGCTCAGATGTTGTCAATCAATTGAGCGCGCAATATCTCACATAAGTTGTACTGAGTATTGTCTTTCACCATTTTTATTGCTGCTAAGACAGTGGCTGCAGATACACTGTTTAGTCTGCTTGCGTGCTGGAATTTATAACCTAGTATCATTGTAACTAGATTTATGTCATCTTCCTTGATGGGATCAACTATCATACCGTGCCTATCACTCCTTGATAAGCATGCTTGCTCAACTTGTTTCTTAACATCTTTACCAGTTGGAAGAACTGGTCTAGTCTTAGGTAGTCCAGTCATCTCATGAATTAGATCAGTAGTGATGCGAACAGGAACCTCATCTATCTAGTATAGAACATCATGTATCCTACTTAGTAATATCTTCACCCATTCTGGCTCATAGAACTCGTGCACATTAGAATACTCAAAGATATGGTTATCAGTGAGATGCGCGTATTCATTCTTGAATGTATAATCTGATTTCATCATAGAACCCATGAGAGATGCAATGCTATTGTCTCCAATAGTTTCCTTTTTGCAATAAACATATGCGCAGATGTCTTCCACATGAACAAATCCAAGCGGGGTTCTAGAGAATGCTCCCCCGGCATCATCCAGTATGGATTTGAATGGATGCTTCTTAAAAACAAATCTCTTCCTCTCAGCAATGTCAAATATAATAGGGGTTGCCATACTTACTTGTAATTAGGTTAAATAGGGTTTCACAACGATTTTGAAATGGTGCGACTGCTAGGGTTCCGTTCTAATTGATAATTCATTTACAAACCAATTGATCCTTTAAACCGAAGTACTTTGATGCTCAATACTTGTCTGCTCCTTGACTACTTCTATCTCAAATGCAAAGTGAGGTCTTAAGATCTCTTACCAAATTTATATAAAGGTTAATTACATTTAATGCTCATTATTGTAAAGCGGTTTAAAAAGAGATTTTCAAACTTTGTTCTGAACCAAGTAAGGGCAATGCGTGAATGCATACAACCTTAATCTGTGGTCACATGCATGAATACATAGGCGCATACTCAGAGGTGAGTATACCAGCGACGCAGGGGTTCAGAGCTAGAATAGCTCCCCCTAAGACCATGAGGGTCAACTATCCAGAAGAAGAAGGTGTGTCCACTGAGGATGCATCTGCTTCCTTGTTCTCTATATTATCCTTCTTTACTTCAACCCATATTCTATCTGAGTTGTCTTTAGCTTCCACAAATTTAACTTCTCCTGATTCTTCAAACAAAGACTTCTTAGGATTCTCTTGTTCTTTTGTTCTTGATTTGCAAAATCTTGAGATGTGTCCTTCTTTTCCACATGAGCGACAAATGATAGGAGGTCTGATGTTGTTGCTCATCATGCTGCATTGCTTGGCTGTGTGTCCATTGTAGTTACATATCTGGCATGTAATGTTCTGCAAGTTTCTTTGAGGTTGGTTTCTCTGATTGAATTGAGTTTGATTCCTTTGTGGTTGTTTTCTTTGATTAGTTCTACAATGAATAGCCCTATGACCAAACTTATTACAAGAGTAGCAATAACCATTGAAGGGTCTTACATTCTTACAATCTCTTTCCAAGTGTCCATGCTTGTTACAGGCATAGAAAGTATGGTTGACTGCCTTGTGTTTATCCTTTGGTGATTCTGCTTTAGTCTCTTCATGATTTTCAATTTTATTTTCTTCTGAAGATTCTATTTGAGCTTTCTTTCTTTCTTGTGATGAATTGATCTCAATTTGAGCTATGTTATATCCCATACCAGTGGTATCACCTTTTATCTTTTGTGCATAGAGCTGGGATTGAATTAGATAAGAGCTTGTGTGTAATTTGTCAATCTTGTCTTTTGCTCCTGATAATTCAGATTCAATTTTGTTCTTGATGTTTTCCAATTCCAAGATTTTCATATTGGCTTGCATGAGTTCTTCATCCAACTGTTTGTTTTCTTTGTTCTTCTCTTCAATGCCTGTTAAGCTATCATTTAACTAATCATTTAATTCTTCTATCTTATCTTTTAGAGACATGTTCTCTTCATTCAATTTCAAGTCATTGGTGGAGCAATCTTTCAGTTCTTTCCTTAATTTCTTAATAAGCATTTGTGAGCCATCAAATTTTAATTTTAGCTCTTCATTCTCTTTCTCAGATCTATCTATATCTTCAAGGGCTGCTTCAAGATTCTTTTTTAGATGTTTAAATTCAGCTAAATCCATGATCTCCTCAAGTGGTTAAACTTTTCTTTCTGAGGACCAGAGCTCTGAGACCAATTGTTGGAAACACTGAGAGGGGGGCGGGGGGGGTGAATCAATGTTTAGCTTATTATTCAAATTCAGCAACTTAAACATAAATCAAATATACATTCAATGAAGCATAACACAAGATCACATAACACTTGATATGATTATGGGGAAACCTTGATTAGAGGAAAAACCCTAGTGGGAATTAATACCCACAAATATTGTACTAGTATAATGAACCTGTTAAAGTTTCTTTGCCCTATTAGAAGTAGTCTTTAAAATATGAGTACAATGACCTGGTTAAGGGTTTGACCCTGTTAGGAGTCTTTTAAAATTAACCTTTTTAAGGGTGAGGACTCACTATCCAAGAGCTCACTGCTCAAAGAGAAATAAGGCTACAACCTCCTGAGAATAGTTATGCACTATATCCAAAAATGAACTGTTGTATGTGACACAGATGTCTGATCAGTTCCAGTTATGCACTTGTGCTCTTAACTTCTTTAAGGTCTCTTTCTCATACTGATATCTTCATACTTCTCTACTATACATCTTCTCTAACTTATTCGACGACACTTCAAATGTATCTTTGCATTACATATATATATATCTTTATGCCTAAATATATGCGACTCAAAACAAGACCATAGTCGGCCCAAAAACATAATACACAATGCTTCCAAAAAAATTGGCTTAAGTGTGTTTACAACAATGTTTAATACATACTTACAAACTTATTATAATAGGCACTTAGCCTTTACATAACAAAGGATTACATGCTAATCAAAATAATGAAGTCGGCTTCATACTCTGTATTCTGGACTGCTGGTGAACTTGTTCTTTCTGTAACTTGTCTGTACTGACATTACATACCATACGTGTATAGGGTAAGAATAATAACATACCATAGAGCTTAATTCTGAATGCGCATATCCTTAGGTGATCGTACGCACGTGCGTTGATGCCCTGATCAACTGCAAGTCACTGTTCTATTATGTCTTCTATACTTAGTCAATTTTCCACTTCATAGTTTATTGTGAAAACTTCATATGACTTTGTTTCCATAATGACAACACAAAATAAGCCATATACTCCCTGGGAGTCAACTTGCCAACAGAACCATCATCCAAAAATTCTATGGAGACTTTGAATCTTCATCTATTCATGATGCCATCTTAGCTAAAAATAACAGGTATCTACTACTCCAATTTGTATGAAGACGTTCTAAGAAAATGATCAAATGACACCCATTGATCTTCCACATACTATTGCATCCACAATTGAGGATACTTCATCTCCTCTAGTTGAGAATGTTTTATTTATTATTCCTTCATCCTTGGATACTAGTGGTTTAGTATAACATGTTATCATTAATCTTTTAGAGATATCTACTCGGGAAATATTTCTATCAGACATTCAATCTTTGTTTGTAGAGTCCCACATTGTAAACTTGGAGGACATTATTGATGAAATTTACGCCATCTTTCATGATAGCTCCCATAGAGTTGATTTTTATCCTTCAAATAATTTAAGGGTACCTTCAAACCCTCATGTTACGCCTTTGCCTACATTTACTTTATAATGACAATTCTTACATATTTGACTCAATCATCGTTCATATTAACATCTTCTACAAATTTACCTGATTCTTATTGGCCTAGTTGTATCTTCAATGGAGAATACCATACATCCATGGTTATTGTACCTTAATCTACTATGATAGTTGATTCATCGTATCGATATCTATTATATTTTAGCATTGGCTTAGAGATCCTTCGACAAAATTTAGAGAACACATCTTCAAACTCTCTTTTTCCATCTCTACACAATATATTTTCACCATTAGACATTGATGTGGAGACATTTGAGTAGAATTTTGGAGGGCTCATCTTTTTCGTTGAACTATGATCTAGATTGGTCTTCATCAAAATTTGTATTGTCATCTTCATCATTGTGTCCTAGAACACTTGAGTTGTTTGGGATCTACCTTATAACATGATACCTTTTAGCTACAACATGATGACACTTGAGAAAGTTTTAGAGGTTTCGTTCATATTGAGTATTCTTTCCTCATATTCCTCTCACAAAAGGAAAGATAACTTACATACTTATGTGGTTCTATTTCTCCCTAAGGGGAAGAATTTTGTTTGGCGGGCTTAGATCATCATTAGCATTTTTTATCTAGCATCCACTGTCCCTATAGGATTTTTTTCATTGAGCTAGGGATGAATGGTCTCTCTTATTCTATAAGGAGATTTTCCTTACATGAGTTTTTGTGCTTCTCGTTTCCCCCTCTTTTTTAAGGAGGTTTTTCCCACTAAGTTTTCTCCTCTTCTTCATGAGGTGCATTGTACTTGGGAACCTTATCAGGCTTTAATGTTAGGACCCACTCTTCTTACCTCACCTAAGTCATGCTTAAGGGGGTTGTTAGTGTATAGTAATGATAAGGTGCTAGGTAGCTTGTCCATGTGGAATCTTTCCCATGTGGAAAGTTAGGTGGGATGGTAGGTAGGATCATTTTTCTTTATGTATCTCCACTCCTCTGCTATGAACTAGCTCACTCATTCTATGCATTCATCTTCATTTTTTTTTTCAACTCTCTCTCATTGTTGTTTCTATTATACGTAGTGATATTGGCTAATCTTGCAACATATTTAAACCCCACATGCGAGAATTTTGACCATTTAACTTGGAATTCAAATTTTATAAACATTAAAAACCCCATATGTGATAATTTTCATAGGCATTATACTTGGGTACCTTATCAGGCTTTAATGTTAGGACACACTCTTCTTACCTCACCTAAGCTATGCTTAAGGGGTGTGTTAGTGTCTAATCATGTTTAGGTGATAGGTAGCTTGTCCATGTGGAATCTTTCCCATGTGGAAAGTTAGGTAGGATAATAGGCAGGATAATTTTTCTTTATATACCACCACTCCTCTCCTATGTACTAGATCACTCATTCTATGCATTCATCTTAATTTGTTTATAATTCACTCTCAATGTTGTTTCGATTGTGCCTGGTGATCTTAGCTAATCACACAAAATATTTAAAACCCACATGCTAGAATTTTATGCCTAGTGATCTTGGCTGGTATGTGTGATGAAAATGTGTCACACTTCTATGAATCATTCCATCCAAGGTTGCTCAAGAATGAGGCCTCAAATTTTGATTCATAGCTCCCTAGTCATGGAGTGCAAAGGTTTGAAATGGAGGCCCTCAGATTGACCTAGTTAGTGCCCATGCAAGTACACCATGAAGTGAGAGATTCAATGCATGAAAATGAAATCTATTCTATATGATTGCAATGCATGAAAGGAAATTAATCTAAATGATAACAATGCATGATTATTCTATGAAAGGGAATATGCAAATTTAATCTATGAAAATAAACATGAATATAATCTACATGAATAGCCATGGATGCAAGAAGAAAACAAGAAAAGAGAAGTTGCAATATCCAAGCCAAAGTGCTCAAATCCTCCTCCAAAATTGCTCTCCAAACCTGCAGCATAACAATACTATGAAAAAGAGATATCCTAGAATGAGAAGGAGAGGGCTCCTTTTATAGGAAAGTGAATGGTGGAGATTAAGAGGCAAAATCAAGGGATATGATTAAGAGGCAAAAAGCCCACCACTTAGGAAGATGTGAAGAAAAAG
>MU227511.1:823042-849350 GCA_018584345.1 Thuja plicata | reverse complement strand
GATATCCTAGAATGAGAAGGAGAGGGCTCCTTTTATAGGAAAGTGAATGGTGGAGATTAAGAGGCAAAATCAAGGGATATGATTAAGAGGCAAAAAGCCCACCACTTAGGAAGATGTGAAGAAAAAGAGATTTTTATTTAATTTATTTCCTTTTTCATCAAATAAAGTGCTTTAAGTGGGGATTTTTATTTATTTATTTAAAAGAGGGTTTTTCTTTATAATTAAATAAATTAGAAGAATTTTATTTAATTAAATAGGAGGAATTTAATTTAATTACATAAGATGAATTTTATTTAATTAAAAGAGAGATTAAATCTTTTAATTAAATAAAAATGATCAAACCTTAGGAAATATTGAAATAATTGAATTAATTACAATTTGATCAAGGAAATTGATTTGAATTGAAAATGTTTCAAAGCATTGATTCAGGAAATTGATAAATTGATAAAATGATAAATGGGGCCCATAGTCTAGGCGACCATTTTAGGGTGCATACATTAGTGTCTAATCATGTTTAGGTGATAGGTAGCTTGTCCATGTGGAATCTTTCCCATGTGGAAAGTTAGGTAGGATGGTAGGTAGGATAATTTTTCTTTATATACCACCACTCCTCTCCTATGTACTAGATCATTCATTCTATGCATTCATCTTCATTTGTTTATAATTCACTCTCATTGTTGTTTTTATTATGCCTAGTGATCTTAGCTAATCACACAAAATATTTAAAACCCACATGCTAGAATTTTATGCCTAGTGATCTTGGTTGGTATCACAAAATATTTAAACCCCAAATGCAAGAATTTTGAACCATTTAACTTGGAACTCAATTTTTATAGACATTAAAAACCCTACATGTGAGAATTTCAAAGGTATTCAAAACCCCACATGTGGTAATTTCATTGAACCCACAAGTAGCAATTTCATGAAAGGAACCTGCGTGTAGAATAATGCTTCCAACACTAATCAAACAAGAGAGTGAATAGAAAATATTTCTTACAAACCCTTAAACAATTACATATTAGATGCACATATAAATTTTATATTTAAACAAATAAAAACTATAATAGTAGATTCTTATGGGAAAATCCTTTCGAGAAAAAACCACACTTCAAAATAGAGAGATTTGTTGTATTACAAAGGTAAAGAGTTACAATAAAAAGTATAGAGCCAATACTCTTTAGGAATAGGTACAACAACATAAGATTTTGGACCAATTCTGACAACGTAACGATGTAACAAAAAATACTTAACTTGACTAATAAAATCAACTAAGGTACTAACATATTTATAGACATAAACATGAAGAGGTAAACACCCATGGTTTCCAAAACCAACTTCCATGCCTAAGAGGTAAGTGGTGTAAAAAAAAACTTTCTATTAGCATGACACACTGCACGTAGCAACTTCCAAAGCAGTAACAACTATCTCATCTAAAATGATCATCTCGCCTAATGTGATACACGTTCACCATAGAAATTGCCATAACCAAGAATAAGAACCTTCCTTGTACCTCACACCACTTGTTAGAAGTGAGCTCCACCATAGATGCCAACTGCTCAATATTAACTCTTCATGACTCTTCAATCAAACTAGTAGTTGTCATAGTCATAGTGGAAACTTATCATAGTCCCAACATAGCATCTTATGACACTAGTCCCCTAAACCTTAGGATCTCTAAAGTGACCAAAAATTTCATAGGACATAGGAACCCATGTCATAGTCTCACCTTCCATGTAGGATGCTACATCATAGAGAGATCCCACAAAGATGACATGACATCAAGAAGTTAGAAACCTAGGATAAAACAAATACATGAAAAAAACAATTAAATAATTTAACATGTTAGTACTCTAAGGTTGAGACACCTTAAGCCCAACATTTCATAGAGTACAAAATTCCAATGATTTATAAAATTTAATACACAGATTCTAACGCCTTAAAAAATTTGCAAAGTAAAATCGTAACACAAGACATAATTGTAACACAATAAATCTTACATATCACACATAATTTCCAAGCAATTTGGAGCTCTAAAATAATAGTAGACACCCTTTAAAAAGTGATGTATATGAGAGCTTCAAAAAATGAAACTACAATACCTTGGTGATGTAGGAACCCTTGATTGCTTCTATGACATCTTGATGAACTTCCTTGAAGCTAACTCAAGATCTAAATTTTTGCACAAGCATAACTCTTTGGAAAGGAATTCAAACTCATGTTCTAACTCAACAAGCTCCAATATCATGAAAATGGAGCTAGGAATTGAGCATAATAGAAGTATTAAAATTAATGAAAACAAGAAATTGCAAGTCGAATTGATTGAGTATTAATGAGCAAATGAGATGCATATAAATAAATTTTGAACAATTCAAATTACTGAATTTGGAGGAAGGTTTGCTTAAAATTCATAACAACCTATAACTATTGTCTTGCCAACCAAGCAAGTGGTCCAACACACTAACTAAACAAGTGATTGATTCCTTACAAAATAAAAGACATGGTGTAAACAATGGTAACACAAATTTTACAACAACAATCGTCAGGGAATAATTATGAATGAACTATACATTAATTGGAAGAAAAGTAGAGTTAGGAGTGGTTCAATTAGACAAGAGAGAACTCTCTATTAGAAGCACAAAATAGAGGTGAATTGGTCAAAACTAGAAGAAATCGCACATGCCAAAAGGTGACAGGGCATGTAATGATTAAAATACAAATGATCAAAGACAAGAGACAAATATATAGTGATGCTTGACAAGATAATGTACGCTAATTATGAGTTGTTAATGATCAATGATTTTGTAGATACATCTTCATTACTCATGCCCCAATGTCTCAATAGTCCTCATATAGATACATGAGTTAGTGCTTGCACTTAAATACAAAACCCTAACACATAAATTAATAAATTTGAATGCTCAAGTGAACAAGCAATAGCTAGTTGAAGGGAGTTTACTTAGACCCAAAATTTAAATTTGTATTTGCAAGTTCTTATGCCATTTTCATATACATAGAGCTTAATTCTAAAATAGTTCAATTATACACCCATAGATCTAATCCAAAATAATAACAAATAAACTAAGAATCATAAATGTTCCAAAGAAAGTGTGTATCTAAAACATTCAACTTTCACACTAAAACACACTCATTTATATACTACTTTAACATAAAAGATAAGCTAATCAAAATAAGTTAAGAGCAAATTAAAAATGAGGATTACAATTTTCACCCTATCTTGTCAAATCTTAACCTTATCCCTACTAATATGTTGCAAAACTTACATTTATCAAGACAAGACTTATGACTACTAAACTACATGAGTTTTGACATTACTCTAAAATCCAAGATTTTGAAACTTGACCCATTCACCAAATTTGCTTTGACCAATACTACAAGGTGTGGAGAAAAAGAGGGAACATCCTTAACCTAGACCCACAAACCATGGTTGGACACATAAACAAAATAAAAATATTTGAGGAAGGTGGGGAGTGGGGGACCCAAAAAAATGTAGATAGCATTAAGGTTGAGTGGGGGCCAAGATAGTGGTGGAAATGAAGGATGCTACTGATCGCACGTGTAAACGCATTGAGTCTCAAAATTCCTGGATCTCTCTATAGAGTTTCCACCCCCATTTCATCCAACCACCTTACTCGGAATCCCTAATTTTTTTTTTCATTTTTCCAAATTTTGTCTTTCATAGAAAAGTGCTGCCTTTTGCCCCTCTGGTGCCCACTCTCTATATATTCAAATTCGAAGGCCCACCATGGATTGAAATATATGGCAGGCATAAGAGAAAATAGCGGCACAGATAACAAGGCGCATGCGTAATGCCCATTGCCACTGCAAACGGGAAAACCAACCAGCCCAAAGCCGCCTTTGTTTTGAGAGAAACACTCCTGTTTTTTTAAAAAAAATTCTATTTTTCATGCCAGTTTGGTACCTACTACTCGTTTTTTTTGTTTTTTCCCTGCTTGTTTTCCTTTGCCAAATCTAGCGGGATCCCTAATGTTCTTGTACTTGTTTGCCTCTTCGGGTCCTGAAATCTATGCTCCCTCCAAATGGAGCCCTAATTTAGTGGGAGTACTAGTTTAGTACTCTTGTACCTTGCCCTGTCTTGTTTTCTTACCAATTTAGGTCTCACGCAACCAAATTTGTAGCTTATGACCTCGAGGCTTTTCTGGGATTGTTCCTGTAACGTGCGCCTTATGCAAGCAATCTGTTTATTCAGTGGAGACTGTTGATTGAATGAATGAGCGCGTCTTAATGAGGGAATCACGAAGGAGCGATTCTCAGCCCTAATATGGTTTGGGTTTCGTGTAGCGGTAATTTATGGTGTTTTTGGAGCACACCCACATGGTTTATTTCCGAGGGAAGATCAAAAGCGTGGCCTTGTTGTTAGCTCTTGAGATAAATTTGAAGATTGGGGAGAAGGGTACACCGCGGACCTGAAGCTGGTTAATCTCGGCCGACACCAATCATGGTAACAAATATGTGCTGTTCAGAAAAAATTTATTGGTTTTGTTCTTTTTGTGATTGTATGCATACCCGGTGTGTTTGTTGTGGGTACCCACGTTGTTTTTAGAGAAATAAACGAGACCCGCTTTGAGTAAGATATACCATCTTTCATCTCAGACCGGATATAGGAAAACGACTATCGGGAAGTTTAGAAAGTTTCATGTTTAATTGGTTAAGGGAGCTGCTAATTTATTGAGAAGGAATTTGAGTGCTTCATATGGATTCTGGGGTGCATGGGAATGGTGAAGAGCAGCAGCAGCAGGGGACCCAGTTGAGCATGGGATCATTGGGTATACAGGCTATGGCTGGGGTTGCTGTAATTGAGCCTCCTTCCGAAAACAATAATTTGGCGCTGGTGACGGGAACTTTTCAGTCTGTTGACGTCAAGGAGGAGGACAGAGAAGGCGAGCAGCAAAAAGATCTAGTTTTGCAGCAGGAACAGCAGCAGCAATTGGCGGTTGTGAAGAAGGCACCACCCAAGAGGTCGTCGACCAAGGACAGGCACACAAAGGTGGAAGGAAGAGGAAGGAGGATACGAATGCCTGCTGTCTGTGCAGCCAGGATATTTCAGTTGACAAGGGAGTTGGGCCACAAATCTGATGGGGAAACAATCAAGTGGCTACTGGAACAGGCAGAGCCTCAAATCATTGAAGCGACAGGCACTGGAACTGTTCCTGCTCTGCAAATGTCTCTTGGGAACTCTGTAAGGTCCTCTGCGCCATCAGCCATGGCCGGTCCCACTAGTTCAAGGCATCTTCCCGTAGAACCAAGGGCGAAGACTGAGTGGGATGAGAACGAGGACAAGAATAATGTGCTGGATAGGACAAGAAAATTTGAGCCAAGCCCAGATGTGTCAGGAGCAGTAGTTGGGCAAGAGGAGAATACAAGACCTAAGAAAAAAGTTAGAGCAGTACAGACTGTTAAGAAAGAGCAGGACCCACTAAGCTCATCTATGTCAATGGGTTCAGTCCCTCTAAGGTCTGTCCCAACAGCAAGACAAACCCCTTTGCAGGCCCCTCCTCAAACGCAGGTATCAGCAACCGAGGTCAGTACGCCTCCACAAGTTCCAGGCTTAATGCCCATGTGGGCAGTAGCTCCAGACAGTGGGGCGCCTCGGGCAATCTGGATGCTTCCAGTTACAGCAACCTCATCCTCGACTCCAGGCACTATGGGCGGTGCTTCTTCGAATCCGCAGATTTGGGCTTTTCAATCTGGTTCGGGTGGTCCCATGTATGGCATGACTTCTGCTTCAGGGGTTCCTTCTGGTCCTAGTAACCCGGCCTCTGTAGCCAATCCTGGTGGTATGCCTCTTACATCAGTGTTGCCTAGTGGCATGATTATGCCCAGAATCAATTTCTCTGGAGGAATGGGGATGGAATTTCCACATGGACAACTGAGACATATGCCCTTGACATCAATGCTTTTGCAGGACACTTCACACACTGGGGCTGGATTTGGCCTGGGAAGCGAAGGTCCTTTTGGAGTGCTGACATCAATGAATGCATTTAATAGAAATATGAAATCAGAGCACCAATTCATGGGAACTAGCCAGCAACAGCAGGGCGAGAGTGCTGATGCTACAACAAATTCTCAATAGGAGTGAACTTCTTTCTATGTATTTGCAATTGCCATTGATATAGGCAATGACCTTGCTATGGCTGGTACCAGTATTGGCACACTTTGAAGTTTAAGTAGCTGCTAATGAGGGTGAAACCAGTACACCACTGCTGGCTTAATTAGGCTCAAACAGGTCTTTGAGCTCAATTTTCTTCGAACGCCTACTAGAATACCTGCCACTTTTGTATGTAGCTACACTGATGAATTTTTTCTTCAATTCTGTAAGGACCATGCTATTTTATTCTCATGGCCATCTCTTTTTGGTGAAGTGACATTCTTTGTCGTTTTCATCCACAGAAGAATAATATGCATCTGTGAGAAGCTCAGATCAGCAATTTCATTGAGAGAAATGCTTCAAATTTTCGTATTGTTAAGTGTAACAAAATGTGTTTCAAACTGTAGGAATTGTTTTTATCAGTTCTAGATAGTAGTTGAGCTTTCTCCTCCCCTCCTTTGATTTATCAGCTGGCATGAATTAACCGCAATCAATAAATTATCCATCCAGATGTCATAGATTTTTTACCGCAAAGCCTGGTAAATACTATTCTTTCTTGAGACCCTGATATTCTTTGTTCAAGCCTTAGGTTGCTAATAATGACATGTCTAGGTTAAGTAAATGAGGAATGTTGATTAACGCTCAAGTTTATTATAATCTCTGGTAGAATATGTACAACTTTGCAATGTAGAATCTAGATCATCACGAAACACAAATCATACGATGCCTACTGCAAGCTTGACTTTTGCAGGCACATTTATTTTAATTTTGTCTTCATTTAATTAAAATTTAATAATGATTAACATTGTTGGCGCTTACTTACAGGTAAAGCAAAAAAGCGATTCAAATTTCATGCAATATTATTGCTTGATATACTATAGATGGTATACCTTTTTAAATCTTTTCTTTATAGTAGTTGATAAGGATTAAAAGTAATAACGAAAAACTCTTTGATCATGAGTATTTTATTCACAACTATGATCAATTTCTGTACATTATTTCAATCATATATGGCATGAATAAGCAGTTTTCTTGTGTGACGTGTTCAGTGATTTTGTTTTTAAATGTTTATTCCAGTTCTTAATTAAGTTTTCTCATTGTTTGAAACTGTGAATCATTCTTGTCAATGTTTGCTTTTCCAAATGTTTATTCTGGTTATTCCTCTTTAAGTTTACGTCTATTTGTCTCTTCCAACAATGGATTTGAAGACAGTAATATCAGGACACTGATAGGGTATTTCCATTGCAGAGACATACATGGTTGTAATTATTTGTAGAAAACAATTGCTATTATTTCATTTGTCATTTATGAGTGTGACCAATGTATTATGGCTGCATATACTGATCACATGCATATGGTAGACGTGTGCTTGGCCAATCCTATATGGAGTATGGATGGATGAATGGACATAAATGGTTTGGTTATAGAATTTTTATTCTGTACAATATTTAGTACATATGTACATAGTTTTTTCTGTTTTTAGAGAGAGAGAGAGAGAGTTTTATCTGGTTAAGTTGGCAATTATGCAGCATTTGAAATGTACAGGTCTGAAATGAACATGAAAGATTTACAAGTTGCCTCAGCTGTTTGTTATTAATTTTCAACTGTTTGGTTCAAAGATTAGTGTTGATTGCTACATCTAACTGATCAGATGTTTGTTTCTGAGGACTTTGAGATGTTACAATTTATATGCAAAAGAATGTTTTCAAGTATTTTGTAAGTTGACTAAAATGGAGAACAATGGGGGTGCCCTGCCTCCTCTTACCTTGTTAGAAACATAGCGAAATGTAAAATACCAACATTTTCATGAAAGCCCACTTCAAACTTTTAGAGAGCAATAAAATGCTTTTCCTTGCGTGTTTGTAGTTAGCAAGTTGCCAACTTTTCTGTATCCTGTATTGTGTTCTTTCATTTTAGTCCTCACACACTGTTTCACCTTGTAGTTGGTTTTGTTAATGGTTAACAAATTACTAAATAATTAGCTGCCTTTATTTTGGATAGTGTTTCCTGCATGGATGCTTTCTTAGCCTTGCAATTATGCTATAATCTGGCAGTTTCTCTGTCTGTTACAAGTAGGTATGCACCATTCTCTCTCCAAGTATTGCAGAATGTTTTGTAAATACCTATTTAGTAGTTATCTTAACTGAGTCCCATGCAAGTTTTGTAATTATCCAGCTGCATCAGGATTAGTCATCTTTGAAAGAGATTTTGAATGCAAAATTGGTTACTGTTGAATGTCCTGGAAACTATCCAACTAGCAAAATTTATCCCTTGTGTATGCCACCATTTTCCCCATCTGTTAGATTCCCTGGTTCTGGTTTGAATAGAGTGTCCTAACCTACAGAAGACAATGTGCAGCTCTTTTGTGTAGAATCATTCTGACATGCACAACCCATTTCATCTGTCTACCATGTCATCCATCCATTCAGGGGGGGCACTTGTAGCGGAAAGATTTTGAAATTGGAACGGTTGCCTGCCAAAATGTTTTGAAATTTTGATCTGAATTTGAATTGTCATTTTCTTAAATTGGTTCTTTAAACTTCAAATGTTCTGTGATGATGAGATGTTAAATAATATATAATTTTTAGCTCAACCAGGTCTATTTCTGCACCCTTACTGGGTCTTTTTTGCTGTGATATCAGCACAGCAAAAGGATTTGGGGCCTCGAGCCTCGAGCCCTGATTGAAGGCTCTTCCTTGGCCTGGGGTGGTTCCTGCTTCACCACACGAAAACAATTCCTCTTTCACAAAACCCATATATATGATACAGCAGATGGTAGCTAATAAACACAATTCCCTATCAATGAATCACCCCACATCATCTCCACCCAACTCCCTAGTGAAACTCAACCTACGAGTAATTGGTATCACTCCAATGGTGGTTTCCATTTGTAGCAGTGGAACACAGTCATCATCATATTTGGATACCATCTGTGGCCATCAGCAAGAGGAGAATATTACTTTCCCCCACAATCTCAAGCCAAGTCAAGAACTACTGGCCTTTGGTGCTTGTGACTCCTAGGTTTTACTCAGTGCTACCGACTCAGACGTGTGAAAGCAGTATTCCCTGAGTGTCCAATAGTCACCATGGCTAGGGGGGCCACATATTAATTTTTGGAAAAGGAACTTGTTTAATTTTTTTCCTTTTGTAAATTTAAATTTTATTACTTTTTCTTATCTACTTCTATTGACTTCTGTCTCCTGTATTGTAAGCCTGCTACTTTCTTGTTTGTCCAGGGTTTCTTTATGGCCCCAGATGAGTCAGCTTGGGCGCTTCTTCTCATCATCTGACAATTGGCTCTGTGATTTCATATGTATATTGGAATCTCTTATTTTAGGGCAGAGCTAAATGATCAATTTACCCTTTTCTGCTTAATAACATATTTAAATTAGTTTTTAGATTTTTTCTCTTGGATGATGAGATATAAGTTGTTTCAAAAATTTATTCTGAATTTGAAATCACCATGTGCCTATTTGGTTTTGTAAGTTTTGAAGTGATTGTGGGAATGTTATACTCTGATGCAGTTTACATGCTTGGATAACTGAGAGGAATTGTAGCAAATCTATTCCTTCTCCACTTACATCTCTCGCATCGCAAGACTGCTTAATTTTAATTTTATTGTTTGTGCATTGTTTCTTTATACCCACAGATGCTTTGTTTCTTTATACCCACAGATGAAGATTTGACACAATCTCTCTGTATTTGACAAATGGAGCTCGCATTTTATTGTGGAACTTAAATGGTCACGTTCCCCATTTTTGTTTGGTAATGTTTGAAATTGGTTTTGGGGTTTCCCTCTTTGGATGATGAAATATAAATTTTTGTCCACTCTTATTTTTTACTTGTTACTTTTTACTTTTAGCTTTTAATGCTTTTTTTTATTTGTTTTTATGGTGGTCCTATTAAGGGGCTGCTATTTTAAGCATTACCATAACCACGAGCAACATGTAACAACTATAGGCCTAAATGAATAACTCGAATGGTGTGGAACAGAAATAACAAAGCAAAAAACAATAGCAACTTACAAGCTTAACAGTAAAACGAGACATAACAGCAAAAAACCAACATAAACAGCCTTAGCGAATGTAGCTGGGCTGAACTATTAAAGCACTGAGCCAAAGTCACTCTATAACACCAAAAAACAAACACTCAAGCACCATCATTAATTCCAACAAGGGCCCTACTTCGTAGGTTCTCCAATATTCCCCAATCGTCCTACACCAGGACCACCCAGCTCTTTTTGATACCCCCTTGCCAGAAATAGCCATCACCTGCACTAGCATTTACCCATCAGACTCTGTCTGGCCCTTCAAATTGCATGTCTTTTTTTTATTTCTACAAGTATCATTGATCTCTGTAAATTTTCATTTTCTAGTCATAAGACAATGACCTCACTCACCACCTCCAAAAGGCCTTTTTTATAAGAGATAACTAGATGTTTAATAGTGAAATGCAAAATGTAAAAGCGACTGAGGGCTAAAAATATCATATCATGACTGAGGGCTAAAAATGACTCTCTTGGCCCTGAGTTTGAGGGCTGCTGTTGTGTTCTGAGGCTGAAAAAGCCTTGTTCCTAGTAGAGAGTGCCTTTGGATTCAACTGTGTACTTTGCGAGACTTGCGTGTTCCTCATTAACCAGTTAATCCCTCCAAACAATTGTTCTCGAAATAAACCAAAAACTCAATATTCAAATGAAGCTCAACATTTTATACTGCCATTCTTAATTTCTCCTAAAAATTCATTAGGATTAAGCTTTAGACATCAACTTACCATCATCTACTGCACCATTCCTCGCAAGTATAGCCTTCATAATGTCAAGGATTCTGGGGCCAGGGCAATTAAAATCATTTCTCAAGCAATAATCTGAGACACCACAACCACCATTAAACAGACCTTACACAGCCTCATTTTAAATCGCAACACCTACCACTCGATGCAAACAGCAACAAGGAGCCCAGTTGTAGAAAATCTAATGCTATGCCACCAAATGTGAACATGGAAGTCACCACTTCCATACCATCATATAACACAAACGTGAGAGTACACAAAATCTATGAAGCTACACTCATGCAAGACAGCCAATTCCAAAGCTGCCTGTAATAAAACATTACTACGCCATTATGATCAAGCAATCGTATAAAAAGGAAATATCTTATACTGACAGCAGATTATCCTTGTCCACAAGCCTAGTAAAGCCCTCCCAACGGAGAAGACACAACTTTCCAAAGAAGAAAACATTAATCATGTCAATGCCATGGTTTGCCAAAACAATCTGCAATCCTATTTTGCTCCCTATTATGGTGGTGCATCTCAACATGATCAAAATGTCTTGAGCCATAACAGGATTTCCTCTAGGATTAAATGGAATTTTCAGTTGGGATAGATCATAGAATTGCTTTTTGAGGGCATTTATGACAAACTACAAGTCACCTTCCACAATGATTTGACAAAAAATGGCCAAATAAACCATCATCAAATCAGCAAGGAGAACCTCCCACTCAGCTTTGTCATTTATTTTATAAGCTAGATTTCGTGAATCCCATATCAAGAACTGGCCCTTAGCATCTTGTAAAGCATACCCAGCACCAGTCGGGCGAAGGTTACCTTTGGAGTCACCAACAAAATTTAGCTTATCGCCTTGATATTGAACCTGTCATTTTTCACGTGCAATAAAATTCTTATGGATTATTAACCCTTGCATAGGAATTTACAATACTGTTAATTTTTCCTCACGTAGGACATTTCCTTTAAATTTAAGACGGCTTCAGCATTTTTATTTTCATGAGGTCTATGGGTGTTGTTGATGGGATGGAAGAAGGTTCCCTCTTTTTGTAATCTTAAGGTTGTCAACAGGCCATAGCTCAGGTACTCTCAGCATTACAGTTTCCATAGCGCGTAAAATAAGTTTCCTGGGTTTTGAGGCTGCTTCACCTTTACATCTGTGGTTAAGCTGCCTTTTAAAACTTGAATAATAAAGGGGAGTTAAAAAAAAAGTTAACTGTCGCCTTGGTATGATTTAGGTTTTAGTTGGCTGGATAGAGGCTTCCCACTTTCACTGTGGTGGACAGCGTATGAAAATCAGAATTTTTGAGTCTTCTTCACTACCATTATATAATTTTTTGGATAAATTGGTACGAGACACTTATTTTATGGAATATTGTTTGGCATAAAAGTTGACTTTCAAGGCATAGAATATAATGAAAAGAGAAATGTTAAGATGGGCTGACAAATATTGTATATTGTGAAATTTATTCAAGTTACAAGGGACAGTCTTTACTTGGCCTGTTAATTAAATACGAAGTATTGAAACACAAAAGTGAATCTTTGCCAAATGCCTCATTCTATTTTGTACCTAGGCATGTCATATTATGATGCATATAGGCTAATGGACTTGTGATTCATATGTCACGGAGTAGTTTTATTAGGGCACAGGCAGCCTATGGAACAACTAAATTAAAATGTGATGTTAGGGGCATAGGATTTAATCTAATGCTGGGTGTCTTTAGATGAAAGCTGCATGTAGGGGCCGACATCATTGTAAAGGCATCATGAAAGGATACTGTATTGGATTGTGGACTCTCATAGCATGGATGTTTGGAATGGTTCCTGTTACTTCCTTCAATAAGGTATTATATGTTGGAATGCTACATCTACAAGGATATTCAGATCAATTATATTGAGATATTAAACACAAACACCTTGAGTAATCTGTTTGAAGAAGAAAAGCTAACAAGGGTTGCAGATTTCCTTATCAAAATACATAGCAAAATATCTAAGATGCAGATGGATACAGGTTTAATTGACATTGTGTTTTGGGCTTTTTTATTTCGAACTTTGCATACTTTTATGTTTGCTGGCTATCAGTGGGTTCTATAGACTGTTGTGCCTCGTGGATGTTAATAAAAACATTCATTCATTCATATGGCAAAACCCTCCCCAAGGGTTTACCAATCATTGAATATTTAGGTAAGTTGGTTTGTGTCACATTGTTTGTGAGATATGTTGAATGTAATTCAAAAAATATCTGCAAGTTTGGATATTAAACACGCTCTGATCATTCAAACCTTCTACATGCCTATTCTCTTTATCTTTGTTTGACAAGAAGTTCAAAATGCTACAACCGTTTTAAATTGCTTTATTTGTGGAAAACTACTGAATAACAAGCATTTGCATTCCTTGTTCTTTGGAGAATGATTTGATCTCCGATGTAAGGGTGATATGATTGTGACTAGCGATAATATCTTCAATCTCATATGCCCCCATCTCAATCCAACCCAAACATTGAACTGGTCTGGTCAACTATTACAAAGATACCAAGCAATGCCCTGAAATGTCTCACCATATACATGTAATGCCATTTAGCATCATTAGGATTGGCCAAAATGATGAACTCACAAAGCATTCAAAAAAATAATCTTCTCTGGCTTGGTATCCTCTGTAGTCTTTCAACAGGTTACACTTGCATTACTGTTTAAGATGGTAGGAAGACCATCCTCAAAAATGAATTGTCAATATTGTACACAATCTTCATCATCCTGGTTCAACATCAACACCACTAATAATTAGGATGGAAAAGAAACGAGAAAATACCTAGGGCTTGCTAGGGCTTGTGCATAATTATAGAGCCGAAGTGCTCAAGAAATCACAAATGACACTTCACACTTTCGACGCACTCACCTTAGTGTCAGATTGCATGATATTGACCATAATGCAAAGCAGTGGATACTACTGAAAAAAACACGGTCAATAGTAGTGGAAACTCTTCAAGGTTAACGCACCCAAGTGAGTAAATGGTGTTTGGCATCATATCTCAAGGCTTATACGTTAGAAATTTACCTCCAGCTTTTGCATATTTTTAAGCATGAATTTGGTTTCTAGAAGAATATATTAGTGTAGCTTATTGTCTTGACCATTTGAGACACTTTGGGGAAATGTTGGACCTAGATTTGAAGAAAAGTTATCTAAAGCTGCTTTATACTTGGAATTCTTTTACTCCATTTTCTCCAAAAGTGAGCCCGAGGGAGTAAATTATTTGGAATCTTTTTTTTTTTTCTTCACTCTTAACAAGATGTAGAAACACTAATTCTTGTTATCCCACCCAATGGCTACTTTGGCTTTTGAATTGTTTGAACGTCTCTTTCCAAGTAAATTAAGCATGCATACTTGCATTTTTCTAAGTGAAATTTGTTATGAAAACAAGCTTATCTTTTGATGTTATCTCACGCGTACGTTATCCAAATTAAAACATTTAGATCAACTTCAAATATAAATGATTAAGGGGCAATTTTAAAATTACTAAATTGATCTCTACTTTGGTATCATGTAACTAAAAATAGGGAACTTGGAATTATTTTAGTCTAATTGATGTTGTAGTGTCATAAATTGTAATTCATTTATAATGTTACACTTCTTTTTGGGCCCTTGTTTTAGAGTGCCGTCTCATAGTTCATTTTAAGCCTATTTCTAGCCTTGCTACAGCCAAACTGCCATCACATGTTCATGAGGTGATCATATCTTATGTCGTAAAACTTTTTATTCTACAAGCACTTGTAGTTTACTCGGCTCTGGGTTGACTAGCACCATACTCTCTCCAAGAAGGGCCCAAAATCAAATGTGTAGTGTCGATTCCCACCATTTGTTATATGATCTAATATTTTGATATGATCATTGGAAGTCGACCTAAAATAGGAAATAATTTCAGAACCTTTTATAAAGACATCATTTCGAATTCATTTTAACACGACACCATTGAGATCATCCTTAATCCTTGAGCAAGTGTCTTTAGATCTGAGTATTATGGAAAAGGAAATGAAAGGTCCTTTCATAGTCCACAATACCAACCATAAGTTTTTGGGCCTACATATGGTGACAACAATATGAGACTACCTCGTACTCATTGCGGGAGGCACCTAACTGTGCTACAAACGAGGCGTACATACCCTACCCCCTTGTGGGATTTGAACTTGTGACCCCTCTTTCAAGAGCACAAGTTCCACTAGGCCAACTTAGGTTGTACAACAAGCTACAACAAGAGCAACAAGCTACAACAAGCTACATGCAAGTATGTTTTCATGACTGAGCTTGTTATATCTTTTCATGTCATGTTATTGCATTAACCCTTGAGGGACTTACCAAATTTTGGCTTTGGCACAGTGCAAGGCAGGGAGAATCCCCAAATGAGATGTCCAAGCCCCCAGCTAAACAATCACACAATGTAATCACAACAGGGAACCAAGATATGATAGCAAGCTGAAATCTTATTCATAAACAATTGATTACATGCAATGTGTCGGGTTGTAAGGCCTTCTTGGTTACAACCAATTACAAAGCAAATAACAGTTCTGTAAGATTATTCAAGATCCAACTCAAACCCTAACCCTAGCTAGCCAGATCTGTAACAATAGGCCACAACAATCTGGTAGAAACATCCAACAAGATCTAAACTTGTGCACACGGGCCTCCAAGCAATCTCCTTGTTCCTAAGCCTCAGCCACTAGTTTTGCTCACAAATTCGTAACTTCAGGCTGCTCCTCTGCTCATCTACTCATCTTCCTATTTCCCTCTGTTCATCTACAACTCTACCCAGACCTCCTTATATACTAGCACGACAACAAGTCGGCCTGTTGCAAATAGAAACATCTAGAAGCAAACTAAATACAAAATGCCTTAAGTCGGCTTACAACATTTATTAGATGCACATAGGATAAAGATCCAAGACCCAAATAGGTCCACACACATCCCCACAATCGATCCACGTCACGATCACATGCTACACATATTAAATGCATCAAGTCGGCCTCCCAAATCCGCAAGAACAACAACCGGCAAACCAAACTGCTGAGTGTCAGCAACCTTTAGCCAAGCATTGTCGAGCATCAACAAACCAACAAGCATTGTCGAGCAACCAACACATGCTGAGCAACAGTATGTGTCGATCCCTACAGTGACCGAGCTCCTTAGGCATCACCGAGCATAGGTTCTGCCGAGCACCAGAGTTTGTCGAGTTCTTCAACGACTGAGCCTCCCATCAACGATCGAGCCTCCCATCAACGACTGAGCCCCTCGGCCAACACAACAACCGAGCAACAACACTCCAACAAGATCAAAGCACACCAACATGTAGGATTGCCAAATACCCCAGGATGCTCTTGCATCAAACACCCTAGGTGCAAAAAGATGTTCTTAAAGGCTGGAAGAACATCTTATGGGATTCAACACATAAACCCCGAACTGGTTCTTCACATATATATCCTCCAAGTCTTCAAGACTCTTACCCTGGATTCACTTCTGCTTTCTTTGCCTTCTCAAGTCTTTCCTTGACAATCCACACGTCTGTTCTCCATACTAATCTCGAACCCTTTCAGAATCCTTCAACCCAACTCGACTCCCAAAGCTTAGGTTCCTCCTACCGAGTTCTTCATTCTGCAAAGGCATCAGTGTAAACTTCACGCCATCCTTCTCAACAGAAAACACCTTCGTGACACAATCATCACTAGTACATTTGACCCCAATTTTTTACCAACATTTTCGACGAAGCATTAAAATGGTTTTGCTTGGTCAGTTTATAGAAGGAAAACTTTGATTTTTTTAATCCATTCCCGTCTTGGTCGGAATTACGACAACCATGACATGTCGTCGTAATTACGACCAACACAAGTATAACTTAAAAAAAAAAGACGGTTTTATTTTATTTCATTATGTTATTCCGCAAAGCAGAGTTGAAGGAGCGCACACAAAACGCCTTCATCGAGTGTTCGATTTCAGACGTGTGTTTCCATTTGATGTGATGTTTAATTTAATTTCGAACTATTTTTCCATTTTATTTGACTTCCATTTTGTCAATCAAAACCCTAGGCTCCATATACCATAGGTTTTGCTCCATTCATGAAAAGCGGGAAGAACACGAGGAACTGTGTTGTGTCCCAACGAAGGCATCAACTATTTCATGGAGCTGAATCTCATGCTTCTTACTTATACCCAACTTTTTCCTTCGAATGTTTGGACCAGAACTGATGCATCTTACAAAACGTGCAAAATTTTATCATGCCAAAAAATGCATCAAAACATGAACCATTTCTCCTCAAACTTATGCCCAATGTTGGTTGAGGCATTGTGTCCCCAATCTCATTATTGTCTATCCATCCATGCCCTGGTGCACCAAAATCATAAATTCCTCCACGAGCCGTGACTGGTTCATGCGCATGTTGGATAAGCATGAAAAGGGAACTAACTTTGGTGCGGACCTGCTTTAGGATTTTCGGCTACTTAGGGATTTTGCACCAAAAACTTCATAAGAACTCTAGAGAAGCAGGGATATGATGCATAATAAGGAATAGCAGTGGAGACTGAATAGGCACTCTACACAAATATCTAGGGATTGCCTCCAATAATAGTGCAGAGATGGAGGCACTTACTAGAGGGACGAAACTCTGTATCAACAAATGGATTAAAATACTTAGCATTGAAGGGGATTCATAGGTTGGCATCAATGCATTAATTAAAGGCTCTACCCTAAATTGTAAAATTAGTTAGTGGATTCTGAGAATTAAAGTGCAGCTAGATAAACTAGAAGACTACACTATAGCATATATATTTAGGGAGGCAAAAAGGGCTGACGACTACTTAGTTAACTTGGGGGTCGACATCCGAGAGAAGATTCAAACTCTGCTATAAATGGGTCAAATGATTGACCTCACCGAGAAAGAAGCAGTTAGGAAAAAACAGGATGACAAAGTAGGGGTTGGATGATAGAAGGGAATGAAGTGATCAAAATAGGAGGTGAGCAACAAAGAAAGGATAGAGCATGGTATGGAGTTATAGGGAACGTGATCTTTGGGAAGAGAGGAAGATGATCATTTTTAGAAAGTGGTGGTACCAAGTACCCAGACTAGAGATAGAATTGGACAAGAAAAGCAAATTATCCCATGACATTTGCAAACTTGCAGTGATGGTGGAAGGAATAACTGGTCAATCGAAGCCATAGGAAGATCTTGAGCATATTTGTGGAGTGGAAAAGGGAAAGCGAGTAATGTGATCAAAGAAGAGTGTTCTATTTTAGGATCAACATGTTAAGGAAATGCAAAAATTGGAGTGGGTTTAGCGAAGGGTAGACTTGTGGTTTCACAGAGAGGGGAGCATGGTAGATCAACAACTGAGGAACTAGGGAGGATCATACCATGAAAGCCATGGATCCAATTCTGGATGCAATCCTAGGAAATAATCACAAGCATGATGGCTAGATAGTGGGTATAGTTATTAGTTGTGTGTTGGTAATTTGTGGATGGTCTCATTTTGTCTATGTTTGGTCTTGGTAAGCTGTGGAGGAAGAATTGGATGTAAATCTATTTTTTGAATTAATAGAGTGTTCTACCCCCATATTGGTAGAATCGTACCTTAAAACAAAAAGAGAGACATTATACTATAGTTTGAAAATAAATAAAGAGAGAGAAAACATAGATGAGAAGCTGCAGGTTGAGGGATTGATGGACGAACTCCTTCCTATGTAACTAAAAAGATGAAATAAACAAGAATGACCACAAAGCTTTCCATTAAGAAGCATGCTTCTACTCATGAAAAGACCATCCATGAATACGGTAGGAAAAATGGCCAAACAAAAATGATAAATAGGATCCATGACTCTTTGTGGAGGGAGAGAGGCACAACTATAGGAAAAATCAAGGAAACTGAAAGGTGCAAGTGCGAATAAGGCATGAATTTGGGATTGTGTTGTACTAAAAACATCTTCAATCATCCACAAAAGTTCATCTTCTTCTGCATTATATATTTTTATTTAGCTACAACCCATTAGAATGTGTTAGGGTTTGATATTGAATATTTTCCCAATTTAGAGATATTTACCCCACTCTATGTCCATTTGTGTTGGCGGCTATCACAGAGACAATATTTACACAACCTCAATCTCTATTTCTTTTCTAGATTTTAGAGTGTTATGAGATTATTAAATATTACTCTATTTTATCTCTGATTTCATAAAATTACATAATTCCATATAATATGGTAGATTAGAGATATAAAATTATACAAAACATGCCATTTGATGCTATAATTTTTTTTTCAATTTTATTAATTAAAATATGAATACATTCTAGGAAAGCCTAAATTATGTTAAGTATAGCCTGTGTATGCACCTTCTTGTATTTTTGGACTTGGATGTCAAGGTTTGTGTTTAGCTGCTATAACATTTTATTGTGTGCAAATCACAGTCAATTGCAAAAACCTTACTCATAATTGTAAGTTGTTGCAACAATCAATATCCTTATGAGATTCATGTGTATAGAGAAAATACTTATAGTTCAACTTTATTTTATAAGAAAGAGCTTTGGTAACTTTACATCATTACTAATGGAGGGATATTTTACCCATCTACAATTCCATTTTCATTTGAAATTTGCTACACTTTTACTTAGTCGGGAACTTACATTCCTCGGGTTGCATAGATATTTCCTTTATGTTATAAAAAATTTCAACCTATTCTATCTGTTAATGTTTGTAGCTTCAGTCGTATGATCATTAGAATACATATAATATATGTTGATTAATAATAATATAATATATATGTTATATTATTATTAATCAAATGAAATTTAATATTTAATATTAAGTTATTATATTATTCTTAATTAATAATTGATTGATGAAATATTATAAGATTGATTAAATTATAATTAATGGGAAGAGGTATGTCCTTTCTTATAAATAATAATGAATAGACATGTCTCATGAAGGGACATGTCTCTCCTATCCTCATTCCCAATAAAAATGAAAGAGAGATTGTTGCATTTGGAAAACACATACAACATAGAGTGATATTACATTTGCAGCTATCCTAAAAATCTAACATGGTATCAGAGCCAGACTGCAAAAGTATATTTTGCAGTCTGGCTCTGATATTCTGCAGGCCAATGCTCCCGATATTATGAGATGATATCTTTGTAAACTTTTGAGTACTTGGTGGACATCATATGACTTGATGTTGGTAGGCCATTACTCTGAGAACTTGGTGAATATCATGCGACTTGATATTTTGCAGGCCAATGCTCCTGATATCATGAGATGATATCTTTGTAGACTTTTGAGTACTTGGTGTGTTGGTTGTATTCCCATTTTTGTTGGTTTGCCCTAAAGTTTTGTTGCCTTCATGCCAATATCTTTCCAAGATCAGAAGGTTTGTCTTATTCTTGAGGCATCCCTGTGAAAATTCTGTGTTGTTAGGTCAAAATCCACATGAATAGTGCAAAAACCCAAAACCCTAAGCTATCTTCTAAGTCAAAATGCAAAAAAACCCTAAAATGTCAATCAAGTTTCTAATTTTGCATTACCTTTTTGAGAAACTTAAGTCATGTGCCTTTTTCAATAGTCGCCTAATCTCTTAATCCTAAAAGCATATTCCATTTTGTTACGAGACTTGGCAATTAACTGTTGTCGGGATGTCTCAGAAAGAAATAGAATATTCCTTATTTGTTATGAGACTTAGTGAAACCCTTCAGTCGCGAAGTCTCCAAATGCAGAAAAACGTCATCAGGCAACATGAAAGTAAGCACTTAAGTTGCGGTGTCGCGCAAAGTCTCATGCAGTTAGTGAATTTTCATGAGACTTAGCGATTGCTTTAGTTGCGGGGTCTTCAAATCAGAACACAGTTAAGTGACATGTTAAAGGCTTTTGTCGCGTAGTCTCCAAGTAAAAAGTCAGTTAAGAGAAAGATGCCGAGACTTCGTGACAAACCGCAAGGTGATTAAAGTATATGTTGGTCGGGTAGTCACTGGTTAAAAATGCTAAGTTAGTGTTTATTCAACGATTTGGAGATAAACAGTTAAGATGAGACACGTGTCCACAGTAAGTAGAACAAAGGTTAGTCGCGGGGTTTCGTAAAGAGAAATAAACATTCAGAGACTTAGCGATAACATTTAAAGGTAAAGGTAACCTTTAGTCGCGGGGTCTCCGAATAAACTTTGGGTTAAGAATTTCATCTAGCGACTTTGATTCATTCAGTTGCGTGATCGCCAGAAGTAACCATGGTTAGCCAATTAAAGGAAATCATACAGTCGCTAGATCTCCAGAAGAATTGAGGGTTAAGAAATTTGATCAGCGACAAAGAGATACTGCATAGTCGCATGGTCATTGAATATGAAAAATGATAAAAGGCGACAGTTGCTGACATGACAACGTAGAGATTCAGTGTCCAATGAGAATCTAGAAGATTAATTGCTGTATGAAAAAGGTAGCTGAGATGTCTGGCGAAGAACCAATCATATGAAGACATGTCATTTTGTTCAAATTTTATATGGGTTTTCCTGAAAATGCACTCATACGAATTTGATTTCCTATCACATTCATGAGTTACGGCTAGGATTTCAATTAATTCCACAACATGTTAACTTGAAAGCAAAATTGATTGTCTTTTCAATGATGAGCTATGTACTTGGAAGAATTACCATAAAGAGTTGATCGCAAGTTATTTTCATTTAACATACATCCAGAATTGCAGAACGAAGAACTACTAGGTCTTCTATTTTCAAAAGGTAGAAATTGTTCAGTTTCAGGGTAATTCTCTGGTTTTCAAGCTTTTTGAATTGTTAGCAGTACACAAAGAAGAGCAGTGAGTTCTGAGAGGAGATTTGTTTCAATATTGGTAAAAGAGAGGGTTGAAACAGAGCAAGATGAGTAAAGCAATCAGTGTGGCTTCTACCAGCGGAAAAAGTGATGAAGTCGATGATGATGCAAAGGGAAAGAGGAATTTCTCTGATGAATTATTGAAGTTGTTGCCAGGGTCCACAGAACAAGAGGGAAAATGCAAACTTGCTAGCAGATGACTACTGTGAAATCAGAGATGCTCGCACTCCAAGATCCACAGGTTTTTCTCTATACAATTATTTTTATAATAATTATGATAAGGCCATCCTAGTGTCAAACCCTTGGACTAGTGGTCTTGCTAGGTTAATTGTCCCTGATGTTTATGTAGATGTAGAATTTTTTCTAGGTCTTGCCTGTTAGAGTATTATTCTTTATGCTTATTAATTAAATCATATTGATTTAATTATATAAGTTCCTATTACTCTAGTTACTTAAGCTTCATTTAGGTGCATTATTAATTAATTATTAATTAATAATGTGCAACCTAGTTCTTTCCCTTTAGAGTTTCTATCTCACCTTTTATAAGGTTGAGCTTTGTACTTTTTCATTATCGCATAATACATTTTGAGCTCTGACATTTTTGAGCACAAGAGGGTTTTGCTTTTTCCATTTTTTTGCTTCATTATTTGTGACAGGTTTATTGCATGCAGCTGGATCTTGGAGTTGAATATGATATTTCATCAGTTTCTACATGGTATCAGAGCCATTCTGCTGTAGCTTGTTCGAAGTTTGCTGAAGCTGTGGATTGAGCCCTGTCTTACTAGGGTTTTTCTATCACTTTGAAGGAGGCGCTATTTTCTAGAGTCATTTGAGAAAAAACGGACTCTACCATTGCATTTAGAAGGCCTGGGAGAGTCGAAATACATATAAAGTTTGACTATTTTGACTACTGTGACCATAGGAAATTTTTTTTTTGGCCTATTAGGGCCGTACGGGCTCAAAAATTGAGGCAAAACTCAAAAAAAATTAAAAAAACCATTTTTTTGATAAATTTCAGGTGCGTCGCCACTGGCCCGCACGCCACCACTCCACCGTCGGGGACCATCACCACCACCTGGCCGCTCGGCCGCCACCCACGCTCAGCTCGGCCGCTGCCGCCTCCCGGCCCGGCCGCCACCTCCACCGGTGTCGCCGCCCACGGGCCACCGCCGCACCGCCAGACATCCCCTGATGGCCATACGACCATCAAATTTTTTGCAGGGACTATGTTTTTCCAGGGAGCGTGTATTTTGGAGGGGCACTTGGTTTTTTGGCCATAACTTGAGCATACGGTGTCCGTTTTTGAAAAACAAAATATCGCCGGAAAGGTGTTTCCGAGTCCATCGCATTGGTGCAAGTCTCATTTTTTGATTTTTCCATTTGCTTTCATTTTTTTGCAGTCAAAGACGTACCTTCCTTTGTGTTCCTATTCTACTTCTGGAACTTAGTTTTTTTTCTCGTTTCTTGTGCTTTCATAGTAATTTGTGGTGTACGGGGGATAGTATTATACATTGTGTGTGGGGGGTGCATTTTAATTTCTGTAATTTCCTTCAAAAAGACCCTTCTACTTCCATCTTATTCTTCTTTCCATGTCAGACCCCTCTGTGGCCCGACTGACACCTCATAACTACCACACATGGAAGCCACACATGACCAGACTCCTCATGTCACAAGGTTTATGGTCCTACATGGATGTGACTCAGCCAGTTCTTTAGAGGCCTTATGAGGCTCTTATGCACAGAAATAGGATGGATGAGGCAATTGGCCTCATTGCCATGAATATTTCAGATGGGTTGTTGTTCCACCTGGATGGTCTGACTACACCCAGGGATATGTGGGACAAGTTCTCCACCTTGTTTGGCACCATGAATCAGTTCAGGATTCTTCAGATAGATGTAGAGTTCACCTCCTTGGCACTTGAATCATTCATCAGCATTGAGGACTTCCTGATGAAGTTCAAGTCTCTTCGATCTATTTTATAGGTTGCTGGAAGGACGAAGTCAGATGATGAGTGTATCTTTCTGATACTCTCAAAGCTGCGTGGCCCTTATCACATTTTCACTTCTACCTTCTACTCCACTATGGATGCACTGGGTGCTCGACATGTTATGCCCTCTTTTGAGACCTTCTATGACAGGTTAACCCATGAGCAGTCCAAGCTTAGTCAGATGGATTCTCTTACAGGTTCACAGTCATAGGCATTGCTTGCCAAGTCATCTCAGAATACACAGAAGCCGAAGCAGCAGCCGATATTTGATTCCTCTTCTCAGCACTCTACTAGCCCACCATCTTCTTCTAAGAAGGAGAAACAGAAGACTCAGAACCCTACTTGTTCCTATTGTCAGAAGGGGCCCCATGATGAGTCATAGTGCTTTCAGAAGAGATTTGATGGCTATGAGAAACAGATTGCAGATTTGCAAGCTCTCCTTCAGAAGAGTACTATTTCCTCTCCATCCTCTTCCACCTCACAGGGGTCTGCCTTTCAGTCTTCTGCCTCTTCTTCGACATCTAGACAGGATTTTAGACAGGGTCATGCATTACGGGCTTCTGTTGCATCCCCTTCTTAGGTCCCTTGGATACTAGATTCAGGTGCTTCTCACCATATGGCATCTTCTCAGGATTTGTTCTCTTCTTTTGAGGCTTCTCCTATTCCTCATATTCTCATGGGGAATAACACTGTACATACAGTCTACAGGACAGGTTCGGTCAGCATTCAGGATGACACATTCAATGATGTATTGTATGTTCCATCTCTATCTACAAACCTTCTCTCAATTTATCAGATTACACGCAGTGGGTCAGGGAAGTCAGTTGAGTTCAAGATAGATTCAGTCCTCATCAGGGATAGTGCGATAGGGGGCATTATTGCTATAGGGATAGTTGATCATTTCACCCATCTCTACACCTTCTCTCACTTTGGTCCACCTTCTCCATTATCAGAGCTCAGCCCTCCTCTTCCGCGAGAGCATCATGTGGTGCAGTCAGGTCACTTGAACCTCAGTGTTGTTCCTGAGGCCACTGCTGTGACTGTCACACCACATCTTGCCGAGGTTCTTTCTCTTCAGCAGGACTCTTCTTCACCACTGCCAGACCCTCCAGCTCCATTCATCGAGCTACTAGGTGCAATTATTGAGGATTCTACAGAGGACACTCATCTCCTCTCTCATGATAGTGTCAGCACACCTGTCATACCACTTGCATTAAGGATTCCATTTCAGGATCCTTGTGTCTTCTCATTTGAGCATCAGCTCGGTCTTCTAGTGACACCTCATCTTTCGAGGTCACCTCTTCAATGCCCACTTCCTTTCACTCCTTTGAATTAGAGTCATGGTGGTTTGTTCATTGATCCAGGGGTTCTTTCATTCCAGGGGGGCTTTGGAGCCTCGACCCTCTCTCACGGGGGGGTTGGCAGCACGCATTATACTTCTGGCTTTGAGAGAGTCTCTTGAAGTCATTCTTTCTATCTTTTCTTGCTTTTATATCTCTTTTTGGAGAGGAGTTTTTCTCACTGGGTTTTCTCCTTTGTCTCTGGTTTACAGAGATTTCCTTGTACTGGGTACCTGATCAGGCCTTATTGTCGGGACCCATTTCTTGCTTTCATAGTTTTTCTAGGTCAGCTTTCTCCCTGCGTTCAGCTTAAGGGGGGGTGTTAGAGTATTATTATTTATGCTTATTAATTAAATCATATTGATTTAATTATATAAGTTCCTATTACTCTAGTTACTGAAGCTTCATTTAGGTGCATTATTAATTAATTATTAATTAATAATGTGCAACCTAGTTCTTTCCCTTTAGGGTTTCTATCTCACCTTTTGTAAGGTTGAGCTTTGTACTTTTTCATTATCACATAATACATTTTGAGCTCTGAAATTTTTGAGCACAAGAGGTTTTTTCTTTTTCCATATTTTTTGCTTCATTCTTTGTGACAGGTTTATTGCATGCAGCTAGATCTTGGAGTTGAATATGATATTTCATCAGTTTCTACATTGCCAGCCACTATGATGCTCTGTCTAGGACAATTAAGAAAAATGATGGTACTACCGTATTGATTTTAAATAGAAATTCATTCATGCAAGCCTTTGGCCTATACAGTACCATGTCTACCAAGATAAATATTACTAGGTAAGAGGAGCGGTATAGGTTACAACCTGGTGCTGCTAGGAATCAATTGCAGAAGCATATGCTTAAGGAGGTTAGGAACCATCTTACTCCTATACCTGGGACTGCACCCTACTGCTTTAAAGACTTACATTTCTATATTAAGTATATTGCCTATGCTTTATGTAGAGTGTTAGGGATAGATGGAGGAGCAGAGAAAATAAACGCTGAAATTTTGATGATGGTGATAGACTTGCAAGATGTGCATTCTAGCACCAGTTATAACTACATACAGTACATTATTGACAAAATGCATGAGGGATTTTTAGCTGTGCAGAAGAAGATGAAGGATCCCAAAGAGAAGGAACCTAGGTTCTTCCATTATTCTATCCTGATGCATTTGTTATTGCATTTTAACTATGGGATCATGAATGTGAACAACTTGAATCCTCA
>MU227511.1:787186-797919 GCA_018584345.1 Thuja plicata | reverse complement strand
ATTTCTTAAAGAGTAAATCAATAGGTTATTCCTCCTAGATTCACAAGAATTATAAAAGGAAAGAAGGATGAAATTCCCTATTATGCTGCTGTCTGCTATCACTAAGATATTGATTTGGATTGTCAAGATTTTTCTCAGAATAGTCATAGTTATCTGCATTGTTATATACATGTCCATATAAAAATATAGCATTCAACACATAAGTAAAATCCACTCTAAAGATACTGTCAAGTCAGTAACCAGTCATAGGTAAGACCTGCCTGAGTTAGTGGATCTCAAAAAAGAAGGAGGTGATAATAGGTATCCCCAGTGTTATCAAAATACCTCATCAATTAGTGTTTTTCTCTTGCTTGAGTCATAGTATCAAAAGGTATTGGGAGTCATAGAGTTATTTAAGTATTCAAGCATCTTTAAAGGCCCTGCAAGAAAAAACCCTAACATGGTGGATATCATGTGACTTGATCTTGGTAGGCCATTACTTTGAGTATTTAGAGAATATCACGCGACTTGATATTTTGTGACAAATACTCTCAATATCATGAGATGATATTTATAAATACTTTTGAGTTATGGTGAATATCATGAGACTTGATATTCTTGGTTAGACCATATCTATGATAACATATTGAGGTGATATCTAAAATATTTTTTGAGTTATGGTGAATATCATGAGACTTGATATTCTTGGTCAGACCATATCTCTTGATATCACAATGAGGTGATATCTTTTCTCTTAAAAGTAATGGATCTTTTGTGAATTGTATTTGATGAATTTTATCTTCCCCAACTAAGAGGGAGTGTTGATGTTTTGTGTAGCTATGGAAAGGGTCATAAGTGTTGACATGAGAGACCACTACACATTTTTTTTGATCATCCTCCCTAGCTAAGAGGGAGTGTTAATGTTTGTAGCTTCAGTCGTATGATCATTAGATTACATATAATATATGTTGATTAATAATAATATAATACATATCTTATATTGTTGTTAATCAAATGAAATTTAATATTTAATATATTTTTTTTATTATTAAGGGGCCAAAGCCGAGATTTGTATTAGTATATAAACTGTAAAACATAAATAAACATACGGGAGAGTTGCTAGTTCATAACCCAATTCTACCAAGAGAATTGTGAACCCAAAATAGAGCACCTAGGCTCAAACCAGAGAAAAGTATTGCAGAAGTTCAAATTTCAATGATAGCATAATGAAACAAAATTAAAATGCAAAATGCCAAAAAAGGCATATAACCCACAATGGAATTAGTTCATGTGGTCACACGGAGGGAGAAGTGGAGTCATTTTTAGTGGTTTCTCTAGAACCAGATTTGGAGTTGTCCCCCAAAGCCAGAGAGCCACTGTCCTCTAGATCCTCCTCAAAACACTCCTCGGGATCACCAATCTCTTCATATTCCACCTCCTCTTTGTCTTCATCTTCTTCATCATCACCCTCAGCCTCAACCTCACCGCTGTCATCATCAGAATCCATCTCCATTTCCTCCCCTGTGACTACAGTATCTGATGATTCTGAGCTCCCCAACCCATCCAACCTTTCATCATATTTGTATTGATACACCCAGGGGAGAGTTTCATCTAAGTTTTCTCCATACGGGACACTCAATCCATCCTCAATTCCTAGAAATTTAGATAGGAATTTTAACCCTCTCCGCATCATGCAAAGGCATAGCTGATGGTCTTCCTATTCCTAGCCCCACAGAATGTGAAGGTGTCGAGGAGGACCAACATAAATATTCCATCTGGGGCCGATTCCAAAACCTGGGAAGGTTTTCCCAACAGTCATTGTCGTGGCTAAGTCCTAGGGAAAAGGCATTGTGAGATCTACATCGATGTTCATGACTACCTTGTGTAATCCCACAATGAAATTCCTAGAGAACAAGCGATCACACAAATCCTCCACCAATGTCTTTGAAGCCCCAGCAACCATAATGCTAGCAAGGAATCCCATGCAAATATCTGAAGAAACCCTGAACCTGTGATTTGTACACAAAAAATTATATCCTAAGACTTTCCTCACATCATGAGTGACTAAGGGATGCTGAAAGATACAAACTTCATTGATTTGGTTGGAGGTAATGGGGGTATCAAAGGAAATTTTCTCAATATCTGAACCAAATTTAAGCGGGGAATCCATCTCTCTGCCTCAGAAATCAATCACTCTTGAGCTCAAGAATTTTTTTGAAGAAAATATCAATGCTGCCAAGATAAACAACTCACCAACTTAATGCAAGCGAAATCACTTAATGATATCGTGTCATACTCTGGCAAAACTTATGGGGGACACACTTTCCTTGTCAATGTTGTGTCTCAAGATACAACCAAAAAATGGCAATTTTCCAAATTTAGTGACACTTCAAAAACTCTACCTAAAAAGGCTCCAGTTATTCCAAAAAAATATGGCAGTTGTGCTAGAACGCAGGCAGAGAGATATCGTGCGATAGAGCCAAAGGACAATATCCGCTTGAATGATGTGATGTGAATTAAATGAATAGTTCATGATGACATGTAACTGATTGAATGTTTGAAGATGTTAAGTTGATCACCGAAATGCAGAAGGATAATGCAAGACATTAAATCAGTTAATGGATTATATTGTCATTGATGTCAACTTGATATAATCTAATTGGTTATAATCATAGTGTCAAAGACTTTATAGAATCAAGAGAAAAAGATTATGCTTCTAGTAATGCATAAAAGACAAGCATTCACAGTATGACTTCAAACATCGATGGTCAGTGGACACCGACGGACAAAGAGCACAAAAGTCAAGTCATAGTGATGCATGAGAAAAAACATCGATGAGCATTACTGACGAGCAGAATCACAAGCATAACCGACGGCCAGAAACATAGTGTAAACCAATGGAGAAGCCCGAGGAGAACTAAAGTGTTGACCGAAGCTATCAAAGAGTTAAACACCAAAAGTAACTTGAGTTTAGAAATGAAAAAATATATAGCTGGCAGAGCTAAATATAGAGTTAACTGGTAGTTATATTTGTTTTCATCGACAAGATAAACCTAGAGATAAGTAATGGATTCAAAGCTATTTTTTCCAGTAGGCAAGAAGATCTCAGCGAGATAAAACAAGAGTTTTTCTTTAAATCTAGTTGGCGATAATTGTGGATCACACCAAGATCAATAAAATAAAGGACCTAACAACGATGATATCATGTCTATAAAGAGACAACTCAATTCATTACGAACTGGTGTGGTGGGTGAATGAATGAATAAAGGATGTTGAAGAGAAACTGATGAAGAGAAACTTCATACAGTCTTGATCAACAAGCTGAGGAAAGAGATAAATTTTTCTATGGACACTGAGCAATAGAGCACAACATCACCAAGAAGAATCAAAGTGGAGCAAAGGTATAAACCCAAATATATTGATCAGAATAGTTTTATGAGATTACAATAGATCTTAAAATATACAAGTATAAGTTGTATATGTGAACATATCATACTGTTTCAGTTTAACCATTGATTCAGAAAGTCTCTTAAGCGAGTGAGATTTAAAGATCCTTTCTATATTGAGATACATCCCAAGGAGTATCAAAAATTTTGTTCATGAAGATAGCACGAGATGCCAGATACCTATTGACGGGCCAAGTGAGTGTTTGATCAAGGATGGTAGCATAGAGATGCCCGATATCAAGTGACAGACTAAAATTTTAAATCCTCTAACAAGGTCACACCTAACAGTGTGTTTTTAACCTTTAACAGGGTTGGCTCTTCACCGAGCTCACTTCAGAAGAGTGAAAATTTTGGGTTACCGGTCCCAAGTATTTTTTACCTTAACAAGGTTTCCACATTAAAAATCCATGTGTCAATGTGTTTATGAGATTGATCGGTATACTCTAGATAATTTACTATCTTTCGGTAAATTAACAGATTGATATTCGGTAAAAATACAGTAGAAGGTTTTACAAAGCATTCTGAGCAGTAGTAATTTGATATAAGTATTTGGAGGCATTCATCTTATAGGACTGAAGATAACTAGAGGATCAATATTGTGGTACTAAGTTTTTGGGTTGATTATTGGAATATTTTGAGGCCATTGATTCACCCCCCTCTCAGTTACTACTAACAATTGGTATCAGAGTTTGTATGCTTAGAAAGGGATTTTAACAACTCAAGAAAAAGATCACAAGATGAACAGACGAGATGTGCCCAAGTTGAATAAAGAAAAATTTGCATCATGGCAAAGAAGAATAAGACTCCACCTATCTGGTATTGGAAATGATATTGTTCAATACTTAGATACTGAATATGCATTTCCTACGGGTCCTCGCACTCTTGAGAAATTAAGAGTAAAGCATGAGCATAACTGCATGATGATAGAACTTGCATCATCACTCTTCGATGTTGAGTTTGAAGATGTCAAAACCTGCACCTCTACAAAGAAAATGTGGGATAAGTTGAAGTTTGTACATGGAGGAGATGCCAATATACTAAGAGCAAAGGCAAAAAGGCTAAGAGGGAGGTTTGATGACCTAAGGATGAAATAAGGAGAAAAAATTACTCAGCATAGCTTCATAATCTAAGAGGTAGTAAATGCTATCCGAGGAGTTGGAGGTGTACATGAAGAGGAGACAGTGGTAAGTAAAATCTTAAGAACCTTACTGCCTGTTTATGCTATTAGAGTTTTTGTTATTCAAGAAATGAGAACAGTTGCAAACAATACAGTTACTCTAGATAGTCTAATTGCTAGAATAATTTCATTTGAGATGAACAAATTTCATAATAGTGTCTTACCATCTATAGAATCTACATTCAAATATTCTCTAAAGATAAGTAACTCAAGTCATAGACATGCTGTTAGAAATGATAGTGACCGTGATAATGAGGATCAAGGACTTGATGAGATTGAAGCACTTATGGCCAGAAGATTGCTGAGAGGCAAAGGTAGATACAAAGGTAAATTACCACTTGTATGTTTCAATTGTAAAGAGGTTGGAAACCTTGCTGCAAGATGCCCAAATCAAAGAAAAGATGACAGAGGAAATGACGGATCATATGAGAAGAAGTTTGAAAAAGGTGATAATAGAGATTACCGAAGCAACCGACAATCTGACAAGAGAGATACCCAAGACTACAAGGACAAAGGGAAGAAATCTTGTTACCTAGCTGAGAACAGAGCTAATGACACTGACATGGAATTAGAAGAAGACATCGAGGTAGTATTTGTAGCCATGAAGGATGATTCAAAAAAAGATGAAGAAAGGTATGTAGAAACTGCATTCATATCTAAAGTTAGTAAAAATTATGTCTGGATCATAGATAGTGGCTGCGCTCACCATATGACCGGTGATAAACAAAAGTTTGATACTTTTGAATACTATAATGGTGGTTCAGTGAGAATGGGAAATGACACACCTTGTCCAGTTGAAGGTAAAGGAACCATAATGTTGAATAACTTGATAAAATGTGAAAATGCCTACTGAGTAAAAGGACTGAATTATAACTTGTTAAGTGTTTCACAGCTGAACAATTCAGGTCACAGAGTAGCATTTGAAAATAAGAAGGCAAAGATCTACAATGAATCAGGAAGATTGATTGGTACCGGTGAGTAGACAAAAGGTAACCTTTTTTATCTTGATGACACTAACACCACTTGTTTAATGGCTAGAAACGAAGACATATGGTTGTGGCACAAAATATTGTCATGTGAACTTTGACAACATGATAAAAATAAGAAACAAAAGGAACGTCAGAGGCTTACCTAGCATGACTAAGCCCGAGCATATCATGTGCAAGAATTATAAAAAAGGTAAGATGACAAAGTCTAGTTTCAAGAATAAAACCCATACATTACTGCAATTCTAGAATTAGTCCATACAGATCTATGTGGAACCATGAGGACAAAGAGCTACTATGGAGATAGGTATTTTATTCTCTTTGTTGATGATTTTTCTAGAATGATGATATTCATGTTTTGAAAAGATAAATCAAAATCATTTAAGATGTTTAAATGGTATAAAAACAAAGTGAGAAAAAATTGAAATGCTTAAGGTCAGATAGAGGAGGGGAATTTACTTCAGATGAATTCACTAACTATTGCAATGAGCATGGAATTAAAAGATAGGTTTCTGCACCGAGAACACCACAACAAAATGGAATTGCTGAAAGGAGAAACAGATCAATTGTTGACTGTGCAAGAACATTGATGATTGAGAAAAGCATCACTCAAACTTTCTGGAGGGAAGCTGTCAGTACTGCTGTCTACACACTAAGTATAGTACAATTGAATAAGGACACAAATAAGACACCCTATGAGCTTTGGTGTGGTCATACACCCAATGTAAGTTACTTCAGAATCTTTGGTAGTCAATGTTATATATTGAAGGATGATAGAAATGGAAAACTTGACTGCAAAAGTGAAGAAGGTATATTTCTAGGGTACTCAACCAAAAGCAAGGCTTATAAATGTCTTAACACGTCATCTAACAAAATCATTGAAAGTGCAAATGTGAAAATAGATGAATTTGTAGAAAAGAATGATAAGGAAAGAAAAAAGGAACCAGAGGACTACAACAGGTTTGTTTATACAGAACCTGACACTCTACCCGAGCAACAATGTGTCACTCCCGAGCATCAGAACATTGCACCTGAGCATTAGGATGCAATTACCGACAATTAGGATAATCGTCAAGATGATGTTCTGAACAATGGAGATGAGAATGAAGGTGAAGAAGATGATCAAAATAATGAACACAGAGCTGAACCAAAACTTGCCAAGTATGTCAGAAGACATCATCCACAAAATCAAATCATAGGAGACAAAAAGGCTAGAGCAAGAACAAGAAGTAATTCACTTAACACCAGATGTTTACTTTGTGATTTTGAGCCTAAATCTGTTAACAATGCACTTGAGAATGAAGAATGGGTCAGTGCTATGAATGAGGAAATATAATAGATTGAGAAGAACAATACATGGACACTAGTACTGAGACCAGATGACAAGAATGTCATTGGTACCAAATGGATATTAAAAAACAAGCTGAATGAGAATGGAGAAGTCACTAGAAACAAAGAAAGATTAGCATGCAAGGGATATGCACAAGAAGAAGGTATTGATTATGAAGAAACCTTTGCATCAATTTCTATACTAGGAGTTAGAATCTTACTTCTTATGTTGCATTTAAAGGATTCAAGGTATACCAAATGGATGTCAAATTTGCATTCCTAAATGGAATAATTGAAGTAGAGGTATACATTGAACAACCAGAAGGGTTTGTTGATCCAGACAAGAGAAACATGGCATGTAGAGTACATAAATCCTTGTATGGATTAAAATCAAGCACTGAGAGCCTGGTATGAAAGACTTCACTCATATCTCATTAGCATAAAATTTGTTAGAACAAGTGAAAACAACAATTTGTACTTAAAAGAAGATACCGATGGTAATATTCTGATTGCTGAAATTTTTGTTGATGATAAAATTTTTTGGGGAAATGAATTGTTATGAAAATCCTTTGCTAATGAAATGAGAAAGGAATTTGAAATGTCTATGTTTGGAGAGATCAAATTCTTTATTGGTCTATAGATTCTTTAGCAAGATGTAGGCATATACATCACTCAGTCTAAAGACATCAAGGAAGTGCTAAATATATTCAAGATGGAAGATTCCAAACTAGTTGGAACACCTATGGCTACCAGACGTAAGATGACAAAAGAAGACAAATCCAATGAGGTAAATCACACCTTATATAGATCAATGATTGGAAAACTGATATATGTTTTTCACACCAGACCAGATATAACACACACAGTTGGAATAGTTGCAAGATTCTTTGCTAATCCCAAAGAATCACATATGACTGCTATCAAGAGAATTATCAGATATCTGAAGGACATCGAGGACTATGGATATGGTACAAAAGAGAAGGAAAATTTGAGCTACAAGTCTATACAGATGATGATTGGGCTGGAAACATTGATGACCAAAAGAGCACAACTGGAGGAGCATTCTTCATGGGTGACAGACTTGTCACATGGATAAGCAAGAAGCAAGGATGCATCTATCAATCTACTATAGAAGTAGAATATGTAGCTGCTGATGCAAATTTATCTAATATTGCATGGATCAAAAAATTGCTGGAAGGTATGCATATGAAGATCCTTGAACTAGTAATTATCTATTGTGATAATACCAGTGCGATTAACATTTCTAAGAATCCAGTCATGCATGCTAAGACTAAGCATATTGCTATCAAGTATCACTATCTAAGAGAACAAGTGCATGCAAAGGAAGTGACACTAGAATATGTTCAATCAAAGGAACTATTAGCTGATATATTCACCAAGCCATTATCAAAGGATACATTTGAGTACCTAAGACAGAGACTAGGGGTCCAACCCTTGTCTATTGGTCTGTATTTTGACTAAGAGGTTGCATCATCCTATACCAAATCTAAAGATCAGTCACGTTGATGCAAGCACTGAGATAAACAACAATAGATACATCTGTACATAGCAAGGTAAAAATCTGTACCAAAAATTAGAACTTTGTATTGCTGATAGATAGGGAAATTCAAGGAATATATTATGCAAAGGAATGGAACATGATATAGATGATAAAACAAGGAGAAGTATTTTTTTTTGGAATTATTGTCAAAGGGAGATATTTTCTCATTATCATCAGGGAGAGATGATTCTATATCATATAAGAGGAGAGATGATCTCATTATCGAAAGGAGAGATGATTCCATATCACATAAAGGAGAGATATGATAAAGGGAGAGATTATTTCATTATCCATGAAGAGAATTTCCTGGGAATCAGAAGAAAGAGTTAATCAATATTCTAAGGGAGAGAAATCGATTACATATGAAATATCCATCTAAGGGAGAGAAGTAACAAAGGGAGAGAGTTCAGACAAAGAGAAATATTGATGTCAAAGGAAAAATAGATTATCAAGAAGAGAAACAATCAAGGAAAAGAACATATCAGAACAAAGATATCAAATGATACATCTATCCATTAAAGGTATTGAAGATTGAAGACAACTACTCTGCATGAAACAAATCTAAGCTATTTTTGAGCTTACCGAGAACCATACATTTATAATAGTAATATTAGGAAAGCTTGATGAATCATATTGTATTAGTGATATTATAGTATGATAATGTAGTATGTTTCCATCAATGCCAAAGGGAGAGATTGATGACATGTAACTAATTGAATGTTTGAAGATGTTAAGTTAATCACCAAAATGTAGAAGGATAATGCAAGACATTAAATCAGTTAATGGATTGTATTGTCATTGATGTCAAATTGATATAATCTAATCGGTTATAATCACAGTGTCAAAGACTTCAGAGAATCAAGAGAAAAAGATTATGCTTTGAGTAATGCATAAAAGACAAGCATTCAAATATGACTTCAAACATCGACAGTCAATGGACACTGACAGACAAAGATCACTGAAAGTCAAGTCATAGTGATGCCCAAGAAAAAACACCGATGAGCATTACCAAAGAGCAGAATCATAAGCATAACCGACAACCATAAACATAGTGTAAACCGACGCAGAATCTCGAGGAGAACTAAAGTGTTGACCGAAGCTATCAAAGAGTTAAAAACCAAAATTAACTTGAGTTCAGAAATGAAAAAATATCTAGCTAGAAGAGATAAATATAGAGTTAATTGGTAGTTATCTTTGTTTTCATCGACAAGATAAAGCCAGAGATAAGTAATGGATTTAAAGCTATTTTGTCCAGTTGGAAAGAAGATCTCAATGAGATAAAATGAGATTTTTTGCTTTAAATCTAATTGGTGAGAATTGTGGATCACGCCAAGATCAAGAAAATCAAGAAACTAACAACAGTGATATCATGTCTATAAAGAGATAACTCAATTCATTACGAATTGGTGTGGTGGGTGAATGAATGAATAGAGGATGCTGAAGAGAAACTTCATGCAGTCCTGATCAACAAGCTGAGGAAAGAGCTAAAGTTTTATTCAGACACCGAGCAACAAAGCACAACATCACCGAGCAGAATCAAAGTGGAGCAAAGTTATAAACTGAGATATATTGATCAAAATAGTTTTATGAGATTACAATAGATCTAAAAATCTGCAAGTATAAGTTGTGTATGTGAACAGATCATAGTGTTTCAGTTTAACCATTGATTCAGAAAGTCTCTTAACCGAGCAGGATTTAAAGATCCTTTCTATATTGAGATACATCCCAATAAGTATCAAAAATTTTGTTCATGAAGATAGCATGAGATGCCAGATACCTATTGACAGGCCAAGTGAGTGTTTGATCAAGGATGGTAGCATAGAGACGACCGATATCAAGTGACAGACTAAAATTTTAAATCCTCTAACAAGGTCATGTTAGGGATTTTTCTTGTATGAACCACAATGCTTGAAATGTCTATGTGAACCTTGTACCTTCTACTCATGATTCAAAGACAAGAAAAGCCTAATTTCTAAGGATTGGATAAGGTCCTTCTTCATTTTTGAGCTCCACAAATACTCAGGAAGGTTTTACCTTTTAAAATGGCTGTTAACACAGTATTTACTGATGTGGACACTGATTAGCTATGTATATTTATTGAAGCAACTTATGAAGTATCTTGCTGATAACCAAGCATAACCATAAACAAGATATTACCATACAAACCATAGTTATTAACATAACAATAACCAGTGATACAAGGATTCTCATCCTTCTTCCTTTTCTTTATAGGAGGGATAACCTAGTTGATTCAC
>MU227511.1:767390-778843 GCA_018584345.1 Thuja plicata | reverse complement strand
TGAAATTCATTAAGGGAACCTTAAGGAATGTAAATGTGGAGTAGTAATGATGTAAAAAAAAAAAAAATAGTTGCAATTTTGGTCATAAGACCTGATTCCTTATGGGTTCCCTGGCGGGGACATTACACTTTATCTTTACCTTTAACTCAAAGCACGTGCTCATTTTCTATTCACAGCGACTTCGTGACCTACCCTAATCGCCAAGTCGGGAGGACTTTTTCCCTGGGGCACTTTAATCTCCAGACATCGCGACTGCCACAGGATCATCTACTTCGCGCATCAGACGGTTTTCATTTAGTCGTTTGATGATCAGTCATGCCCTTAAATTATCTGGAGACCTTGCGACTAAAGGTAAACATACCTTAGTCTCCTTATCGCTTGATCCACTTTCTTTCTTCAAGCGATCACCCGACAATCATTCATCTTATGATAGATGTCATCTGTTCTTTTGTTCACTTAATTCATATTAGAAAGCTGAGTCATCGCTCTATTCTGGCGACATCCTGACTAAAGGAAGTCACTAACATAAAACAGTTAGTCACGAAATTGGGGCTGTTATCCCTTAACTGCCATTTCATCACGAGACCACGCGACTGAAGGAATACTTAACTGTTTGTCATGACCTGATCTAGCGACCATGCGACATGAAGTGAATCGCGAAGTCTCATGACATTTCTTTGACTTTTTGACTTCTCTCGCGATCACCCGACTGAGCAGTGGGTCCCATTTATTTCAAAGCTTATAACACAAAGTTCAAGCAACTACCCGACTGAAAGGATACCGCTAAGTCTCGAAAGGCTGAAGGAATATTCCATTTTATAATGAGACTGCGCGACACAATACCAAAAATGAAGTCGGGAGAGGATTTGGAATATTCTTTTTGGATAACGCGATCAGGCGACCCAAGTTAAAGCACATGTCTTAAGTGACTTTGAAAAAGGTAACGATGAAATATAAGACATGGCCTAGGGTTTTAAAATGCATTATTTTAATACTTGGATACTAGGGTTTTCAGGGTTTTGACAATTTTTAGCAAAGCTCAGACATGAAAACCTTGAAAATTGTAGAGGGTAAGACAAGGAACCAAGGAAAAGCAGCAAAAATAGGAAATACAACCAACAGGTCACACCTAACAATGTGTTTGTAACCTTTAACATTGTTGGCTCTTCACCGGGCTTACTTCAAAAGAGTGAAAATTTTGGGTTACCGGTCCCGTGTGGTTTTTCCCTTAACAGGGTTTCCATGTTAAAAATCCATGTGTCAATGTGTTTATGAGTCATTACTTTAGTGTTTTGTATTACACTTAACTTAACTGGATTGATTGATATACTCTAGATAATTTACCATCTTTTGGTAAATTAACAGACTATTATTCGGTAAACATACAGTAGAAGGTTTTACAAAGCATTCCGAGCAGTAGAAATTTGATATAAGTATTTAGAGGCATTCATATTATAGGACTGAAGATAAATAGAGGCTCAATATTGTGGTACCAAGTTATTGGGTTGATTATTGGAATATTTTTGAGGCTACTAATTCACCCCCCCTCTCATTTATTACTAACAGTTCAATCCATGCACAGTGAATATGGGGAGAGATATGTTACAATCTTATCATGCCGTCCTGACTTGGGGATACAAGGAGCATTTTGAAGATGTCAGGAGCCATCACATCAACCCCAATGAACACTTTTTTCCAAGCATTAGATCTGTATTAAATTCGAAGAGATTAAGGCTAAGCTATCTTGATTGGACACCCGGAGACCATTTCTGAAATATACCACATGCCCAACCCAATTCAAAAATGTACCACATGTCCAACCAAACTACCCCATGAATTTGATATGTTCACCCAGTGCTACCTTATTTTCTAGATCATCGGCCATAAAATTCCCTTCCTGATAGATATGATTAGCCATTGTGAATTCAAATTTTTTAATTAAATTTATAATCAACTCCAAAATTGCCTGCAATTTCCAATTTGGAGATGACCCTATTTTAACTGCATTGATTACGATTAGGGAATCCCCTTCAATCTCTAGTTTCTTGATGCCCATTTAAAATGCCATCGACAGTCCCAATAGCAGAGCTTTGAATTTTGCCAAATTACATGTGCCTATTTCCAATGGTTGTGCCAATTTGGCAATCAAGGAACAGTCACTAGAATGAATAATACGACCCACCCTTGAGGGACCAAGATTTCCCTTTAAAGCTCCATCAAAATTCAATTTATACCAACCCATTTAATATTAAGTTATTATATTATTCTTAATTAATAATTGATTGATGAAACATTATAAGATTGATTAAATTATAATTAATGAGAAGAGGCATGTCCTTTCTTATAAATATAAATGAATAGACATGTCTCATGAAGGGACATGTCTCTCCCATCCTCTTTCCCAATATAAATGAAAGGGAGATTGTTGCATTTGGAAAACACATACAACATAGAGTGATATTACATTTGCAGCTATCCTAAAAATCTAGCACTATCATTACCCCCTTAATACTTGTGAAATATTGACCCAAACCTTGTTCTCATAATGTTTCTTTACTTGTATAAGAGACAGAGAGGTATCCAATCTCTTTATTACTTTGCAGGTCCTTTGACAAGCTTACTTAGAATCTAACAACTTGCCAATGAATTTAAGCCGATTATTAAAAAAAAAATAGAGTAGCAATATTAATTATTCAAGAAAGGAAATCATCCTCTCTATCCCGAAATAAGACCTAGCCTCAAAATTATAATTAAAATAATTAAAAATCTGATAAAACAAATCCAACAACCAAACTCTACTTGCTAATAAATTAGGAAGGATCCACAAGGTATAAAAATAAGGATTCATTATACCAATTTCACATAACATGCTATTATCCACATGATTAAAATATTAGTTGAAAGAAGTATAAATTAAACCAATATAGGGATGTATACCTATTCCCAGCTACATAGGGCAACATAAGGTAAACTACCAAATCTCTTCAAACGAAAGTGATTAGTTGATTCTACTCTCAATCAAGGTAGTCCAACTTTTGTATGCCATTCTTAATTACTCCTAGTCTTCACTTTCCATTTGGGATGACTTGTGTAGATGATTCCATTGTTACTTAGACTTTTAGAAAGCCTTGGGCTAGAGATAAATCAAGAGTGATCCTCCAAAATTATTCTAAATCTACCTTATAATATCAAAGCCCTTAACGATTGCACATGATATTGAAATACTATAAATACTAAATGGAATTCACTATCTTGATCATGATAATCATTACCGCCACTTTCATCTTGACCTCTTGACTATGATCTCACTATGTTATACCTCATTGTTTACTCTTCACACCTCAAATCTATCACTAAATACAAACCACCTCTTATTGATTTTGTGGCTATCTTGGCAATGTAAATGACCTTTTAAACTAAAATTTTTCATCTCATTTACAATTATTTCTTTGTCCATGGTATGGAGAAACTTGAGACAATCATAAAAAAAACAAGGGAAATCATAAATAACCTCTAAAATGTAGTGCAAACCCTTAGAACAACAACGAATATCTCAAAACATTAGTGAATGAAACTTATCAAGAACTTTGAATACATCTCCGTTACCCTTTACAATCATGACCCTCCTCTATTATGACAGTCATAAACTTGAAAATTCATGGAAGATGCATTACCAAACCATTCACAATGAAAAATGATTTATAGAAGATAGTAACAACTTTCTGTGCATGTAAGATGGACTCCTTTCATAAGCAAGAGGGTTTCAAAGAAATGAAGAACACCAACTTGGGAGAACTCTACGTGCGTAATTGATGCATCATTGACATTAATATAATTCATACTATGATTTATTTTTATATGACTGTCCCATACATATTTACATGTATAGAGTATAAGGTACTTAGGCTGTTCATTGTGACTCGGATGCTCAATTTTAGATCTTGTTATCTTTGTTTCATTCTTGAACAATATTTTAGTGTCCTAGTATCCCCGTATCACAATTTTTGCCCATATAGGCTAATTGGTCAATATGACTTTAAAATTGAGTTCAAACCATTACAAATGGTCCATAGGACCTTATTTAAACCTTACCATGAAATAAAACATTAAAAAAAATCACACTAGCCTCATAGAGGCATGACAACACATTGGGTGCCCTTGCACCAACTTAAAATTTACTTTTACCTATAAAAGAGAAGGATGATTCTTGTCTCTTGTATTTAATAGGTTTTTACCCTTGGCATAGGGAAAACAAATCAGTAACATGTAGGTAAATATATGCTATTTTTCTATTTACAAATTTTTCTCTGAAATATCAAATTATAGTAGTGAGAAATGGGTGCCAAGAACAAGAGTAGGTGGTACTAAGATAAATATTATTAAATATTCTATAGACATTTCTTAACCATAACTACTGCTCATTCTTTTATTTTTCTAATATAATACAATACACCCTGTAATTATGAAGTATATATCTCTTGGAAATAATGCTCAACAATTTGGAAATAATATATTAATGTCGAGAAGATGTTACTAACTATTTATATTTGCATTTATTTTCGTTGGGGTTTCTTCTAGCACTGATTGTGAGAAACAAATAGCACAAATTGAGAAAATCTTGGGTTCTCAGATAGCCAATGACCCATTAAGGTATAGTTTGCAACCTATTTTGATTTTAACTTCATTAATGCCCTCTTGAAAATTTCTTTTGTCACACTAAACATATATAAGATTTTAAAGAAAATATGTTTGTACATTTCATGTTATTTATGGGCAATTGGAGATGTATTTACTAATTATTCTTAGATAGATATCTGCATGTTATTATGTTTAAGACAATGCATCAATTAAGCTCTTTGTTTCACTTTTCTGATCCTTTCCTCCTTTACGATATACTTAGAATGATCAAGATTCAAACGAGATAACAAGAATTTCATAAAGGAATTGGAAAACAAAAGTTTGTCTATGTTCAAGAGATATTAAATTCATTCCTATCTGATATAACCTTTTTTTCTAGATAAAATATTGATATTGGAGCTCTATATTTGAGAACTATGTTTACATCTGCTTTATATTCCAGCTGCTTGACTGAGCTATATGTCTACACTTTTACCTACACACTTTATAAAGGACTCCATTAGGATTAGTGCTTATTAATAATAGCTAAGTGAATCTTATGGTTTGTGTTTGATAATATTAGTGTTCTCAAAACTTCAATTCATGTTTTTCGTGTTACTTGACTAATAATTAGACTACATGATACTGGTCTTATACATTAATGTGAAATCTGTAAATCGTATAAGTTGTTCAGTTATACCATGAAAAAGAGAAGTTATGTAAGATTGCTACTAGAACAGTAGGAGTGGAGAAATATGATCTAGATGTATATCTAAAGGATGCCTAGAAACTCTTCAAAGAAGAACTACCATCCACTTTTTCTAGGGGTAGTAAATCATGAACAATAATTTTCACATGAAATTTATATGGCTAGTTGAGAAATCATTATTGAATTTTTTTCTTTGTAATGATTTTTTTTTTAGTGATGATATAAAGCCTTATTACTAAACACAGAAATAACCTAGGAAATAAAATACAAAAAGTATTAATTGAGCTGATGTCTTTTATACATAATGCAATAGAAATAGGTCAGAATTTGGTCCCTTTTAAAATTGTATGGTTGGAAAAGGATTTGCTGTGACAGGATAGTCACAAACATAATGGAAACATAGAAAAAGATGAAAATGATGAGTATTAGGTAAAATGGAGACGAAGATCACAAGATGACTCAAATTGGATTTCCAAGGCTAAGGTGAATCAACTAGGGTTCCTTCTAATGCTAGAAAGTGAGACACTTTTCAATCAACTCAACTCAACTCAATGCTAGGAAATAGAATGGAGCCTATGAAGTAAACCAATAAATTGAAATACTCCAATACATATATGAATAAAAAATAATCTATGAATAGACTCCTCTAACACTTCAAAGACCCATAGAAACACTGCAAAATCCAAGCAAAAAAGAAACCCTAAAAGAATAAACAACCCTTTCAGACATACTAAACAAGCAAAATGGCATGTATACCTGTACATGCTTGACCTCGACATGGAGTATCTATAGCAAGAAAGGTGACATGCATGCCATCTATATAGAACCTTTGTATAAATCACTGTACACCTATTTTCCATCTATATAGTAGCTCCAGTGACTCGTGCTCTTGGTTTGAGACCAATCAAGCCCACTTTACCTCTTTTTTTATTTGTTTTTTAAAGTTGCAAGTTAACTGTCTTAAGAAATAATGAAAAATTAGTATTGTTTGTAAACCAAATTGGATCATGTGTTGTTGTTTTTAGGTGTTGGGAGGAATGTAGAGGTGTTGGGGAAGTCTATATGTAATGTGTGTGTGGATCCATTCAAAATTTGATAGAATGATTATATAATTCAACAAGTAATATTCTTAGCATTCCTATCAAATATGAATCATGATTAGATTTGTTGTGGGTCCACAACACACACCCCATTTTGGTCCTCTGACCATGGGCCCCCCTTATTTTTTGGCTTTTTGGTCTGCCCCTCTCCCTGTTCCTTGAACTAGGTTTTGGAGGGGCCTGTTGAGAAAACAAAGGTTCTTTTCGACCATTTCGCACTTTCATCATTTTGGAGGACCTCAGTTCCTCTGAAAAACCGAAAAGGCCATAGGGCCAAGCCCGACCCTTTTAGTGTTTCAGCCTCTGAAAAGGCTGAAAGATAGAACCTTCATACCTTTTGGTGTTTCAGCCTCTGAAACACTAAAAGAGGAGGAGGCCACCCAAATTTTGGCATTTCAGCCTCTGGAAACCCGAAGTTGGGTGATGTCACTCCATGGGCTATATAAGTGGCCCGAGTCACTTTTTTTTAAAAATTTCTTGTTTCTCTCGTCTACATTTTCTCGCCTCCTCGCACACTCATCATTTTTTCCTCACCTCATCGCTGGTTTTTTCCATGTTGCCTCTCCTTGCACTCAGTGACCTTTGTCTTCCCCCTCCTTGCACTTTGTAGGTAGGGCTTCATCCCCTCCTCTTCTTTTCAAGCTCATGTTTTTATTTTTAGGTCTTTTTAGGTTTGGTTTTCAACCTAGTTAGGTTGTGATCCTTCGTAGGGCCCTAGGGTTTGCACCCTTGGACCTCTAGAAATGGTTTCTCTCCCTCATTTTTCCTTTTTATTCTTTTTTTTTAGGTTAGGGTTTTGTTTGCGATGCAACCTAGTCACAGGTTTTCATCCTTGAAAGGCCAAAAATAACCCCTCCCAAAGCAAGTTTTTAACCCAAGTGCAGTTTGCACTTTCAGTCTTTTTGGCATTTTGGACCTCCAAAAATACCGAAATGCCAAAACATCCAAAGACAAGGTCTCTCTTCCCAGAGGTTTCAAACTTTCAGACTCTGAAACCTTCTTTGAATTTTCACACTAAAAGCCCAAAAGCTTTTCTTCAGCCCCCAAGTCTCTTCAAGATTTCAGGTTTTCACACCGTGATTTTCCGCAAAGTTTTTTGCACTCTGAAAGTTTAAAAGGTCTTGCTTCACCATTAGCATCATCCTTCAAATTTTAGCCTTTCACACCCCAACCTTGTCTTCGAAGTCTGAAAGCCAGAAAATATGAAAAGAGCCAAAATTTCATTTTTGGCTACTTAAAAGCCCTCTACTTCTGGTTTTCTTAGTTATTTTTGTTTACTTTCCTACTTTAGTATTTATTTCAATAAAGATACTGATTATTTGCATGTTTTCTTACAGGAATGCCTGAGAAGCAGACAACATCACCAATGAAGTACCTATTTAAGGGGTATCACCCTCCCTCAAAGATCCAGAATAAGCATCTAGAGATCATCGATATGAACATTGAGAATGTGGAATGGGATCAATTCCTAGTAAGGTGTTTTCAACCAGTAGGAAGGACTGAAGAATGCACCTCCCTGGTTTTATCAGACCTAGTCAATGCAAGAGCACACCCGGTAGCGGTCACATCCTTTGAGCTTATCATGACATTTACCAATCACTACATACCAAATGAAAAGGTGGTCAAAAATACAAAAGAATACATAGTCCTTGACCTAAGGCCAAACAACATTGAAGAGGTCTTCCATCTTCAGAAGGGCATGGACAAATTATATGAATTTTATATAGAAAAGGGGTTGAGATGGTTTAGGAACAAAATTGAGGATGCCTATGAGATTTCAAATCGGGAATATCTCTAGCAGCCTCTCCCAAAGAACAAACTAGACAAAATAGATCTCAAAAGGGGATACTTGAGAGATGACATCCAAGTGGCAATCACATTGATAAGCCGAGTGTATGGACTACATCAGTCCATCCAACTTGAGAACTGGATGATCTTTTTGATAGAGAAGATAAGAAACCACAAGGCTAGATTTGATTGGGCCACCATCCTAAGTGATAAATTGGATGAGCAATTAACCGTGGTGAAGCACAACCCAAAGTTCTATATGAATTCATACATAGTGTACCTATTAGCCACATGAAAAGACTATCTAGGGCTCATAAAATGGGGAAACTTTGGTGAACCAAAGGCATGGCCTCATATTGTCTATCCATAACTGGTAAGAAGAACATATATGCCAAAAAACATCCCAAACTACATAATAGTGAACAACGCCTTTATCTCCGTAGTCATCAGATCCATAGAGGGTGACTATAGGAAGAGTCTCTAGAAGAGGCTACTACCAAAATAAGGGCCATAGGGGTGTACTAGATACTGTTCAGAACCTTCACATACATCAGAGTGGTAGGATCTACCTTGCACCCCAAGAAGCTAAACAGGTACCTATTTGATTTGGTAATCATCCTAGAAATGGCTAGGTATCTTGCGGATGCATATGAATACATCAAGCATAAAAAGAAGCATTACTGGGACTTCTCCATTTCCATAGGCCCCTAAACTCTCCAAGACATGAAGATCTATAAGTCATTGGTCTTTGAGTGGGATGAGTTCCCACTCCAACTATAGAAAAACATCCAAGCGCGATTCGACCCCATGGGCACATACAACCACATTACTGGAAAGTTCTACATCCATGAGCCACACATCAAAGATCATTGGATGAATTGTGTGGATGACCACGAGATAAGAATTAGGGATTACTGTAGGATGTCCCTCAGACTAGTACAAGCAGCCATAGTGGTCAATATTCCCCCAAAGGTTTGGGACAAAGATTCAAATAATGTGCTAGAGTTGATATATACTATTTATAAAATATACAATCAACCTATCTTGAATGTAGAGGTAGATAAGGAGGAAAATATCAGCATTGAATTCAGAGAAAGGCATGTGGTCAGCATTACTAAGACATGGATCGATATGCCTTATCAAATGGATCTTATTCTCATGAAGGAATTAATGGATCCACCCAAGAAGGAAGATAAGAAATGTGGAGAGAGGCCCACAATGCCCCAATTAAAGAAGTCCCCACCTCAGAAGTTGGGGACAGTGTATGGGTATGAATGTGTAGTAGAATATGGCTCCAACCCTAGGCACAAGGACATGAAAACTAGGATGACATAAAGATAGATCCTCTTGTTGGATCATCATAGGCCACACAAGGAGAAGGCCCTTCCACCTCCAACTTGTCTCCCCCTACCACTGGAGAAGGGAAGAAGACTTATAAAAGAAAGAGAGATTATACCTCTCCACGATTAGAAACTTTACAAGAGGAACCAGAACTGGAAGATTTACCCTTCTTAAAAAGGACAAGACCTCAGAAAACCTCTCTAAGGAAAAATGAGATCACAAACAAGCAAGTAGAGGCTCCTAAAGAGCATGAAAATCCTTTGGATATAGTAGGCTCAGATGAGTTCCTCATGTCCGATTTTGAATGCCTAGAGGGCTTTGTAGAATAGGGATAAGATACACTTGACTCTATGGATGGAAAAAATATGGGAGCACATGCGCCCATCCATCTTCAGGTGATCGTTACTCCACTTCTGTCCCAATTCACAAACCCCATACTAAATGTGTCTATTACATGAGTGGACTCTAGCACTAGCCAAAGGGTAGAAACTCAAGATGTCGGCGTTGCTCAAAGATGACTCCACCACCTTCTCTCCCAACTCCCATGCCAACTCCACCTCCTTTTACTTTTACTCCACCTACAATGAAACACTGACTCCATCGCCATCTGTTCCTTTTCCTTCCTCTATTCTGACTCCACAAGTATCGGTAAGCACAAAAGCTGCATCTCCCTTCAAAACCACATTAGAAGCCATGACAAGCCTTAATGCACAAATATCAATCAGTTCCTCTGGGAATGAAGCCCAAGGTAAAGGTGAACATGAGGCTACAGTTGAAGAAGAAAAGGGAGAGGGAGAGAGACATGAAGGATAAATGAATGAGTAAGAAAGGAAGGAAGAGGGTGAACCTGAAGAAGAGTCAGATAAAGAGGAGGGGGTGACCCCGTATTCACAAAGCTTGGCTTCAGTCCTTCACATGGCCCCATATGAGCCGATTACTGCCTTTAGTAAACCCACTTGGTTTACTAAAGAGATTCAGACACGGAAAATAACTTACATAGACGAAGAGGAAGGAGAAGACACAAATATGTCATTCTTAAGGCAAGCCTTCCATCAAGCAGAGGCTAATATAACAACAAGGACCATATCATACGTCACTCAAGACATCAGGGGTCTCTATAAGGCACAGGTGGTAGTTCCCTCTACCAGTACTATATGTGGTAAATTTGGCCTTGTTAACTCACCATACACTTCAACATAGTCCTTCTTCACCAGATACACACAAGACTGAATATGAGATTATTCATCCTGCCTGCCTACATGATTCGACCTGTTGCCTTCTATCCAGATGGGGTTTCCGAAATAGCTCTCAGAACGAGAGTCTCACAACCATAGACCAATCTAGGAATGACGGATTTTTCTCCATGGATGCAATGCAATGCAAATTTATTCTAAGAATTGAAAGATGTAAGATTAATCTAAGACATGATTTCAATGCAATTATTCTAGAAATTGAAATTAATCTATTGCAAAATGAGATTATTCTATATGAGATTATCAACTAAGAATGTGGCAATAATTCAGTATTCTAACAATTCATGAAAGTAAGTGGGGGTTTTGAATGAAGAATGAGAGTTCTTTTATAGACTCAGAGGTGATCAGAATAGAAACTTTTCTCTTTGAAATAAAATAGATAGAAAAGCCAGTTTAAAATAAAAAGCTTTATTTAAAAGAATACAATAAATTGTTTTCTCTTTGCTTTAACTATTTTATTTCTTTGATTTAATTCTGTTTTATTTGATTTATCTATTTTTTTTCTCTTTAAAGCACAATTAAAGAGAAGTTTCCAATTCTGAATAGGAGAGAAGATTTTGTTGACAATATTTAATTAATAAAATAGAATATGACCTCATAATTGCTTTTTCTCAATTATCTGAATAATTAAATTCAATTATTGAA
>MU227511.1:754639-767253 GCA_018584345.1 Thuja plicata | reverse complement strand
AAATATAATGTATGATTAATGTAGATTTAGGATTTTCTACATTTGACACTTAGGTCGAGTAGAGTCAGTTAAAACTCAGAATTGCCTAGTACAATAGGACTTTGATGATCTAGAAGAGTGACAAATGAAACAAAATTGGTTAGGGTTTCAAGATGCCAATTTTGGGGTGTTACATTTTGCCCCTCTTTGAATTGATGTGCAAGTAGCTCATTGATTCAAAGAATAGTCTGATGCCTGAAGCACAAAAGAATAGATTTGAAAATTGATGATGCATAGATGCATTGATAAAGATTTCAAAGCCATCTCTAGGATAGATCTTGAATCTCAGAAGTCAAGGTTAGGTTGTCAAGACATCAGTCAAATAGGGTTTTCGAGGGTCATCTTCAGAATGAAGCTTGATCCCCAGGGATCCGGGTTAGAATTGCCTGATACCTAATAGATTAAGATTTCAAGAATCATCTCCAGAATGAAGCTTGATCCTTAGGGATCCGGGTTAGAATACCCTTATACCTAATAGATTTGATATCTTTCACAAGGCTGTCCCTAGAATGAGGCTCAACCTTCATGATTTAGGGTTAGATTGCCCCGATACCTGTCCAACAAGATAATCAATAGAGATTTTAGGACTATCTCCAGAATGAAGCTTAGTCCCCCAATATCTAGGTTAGATTTACAAGACATTGGTTAGATTGACATCTTTCACAAGGCTATCCCCAAAATGAGGCTTAACCTTCAAGAGTCAGGGTTAGATTTCCCTGATACCTATCTTAAAAGATGGTAAATAGAGATTTAGAATTATCTCCAGAGCGGAGCTTGATTATCAGGAGTCAGGGTTAGATTGCCCCGATACCTGTCCCAAAAGATAGTTTTTTGAGAATCATCTCCAGAATGAAGCTTGATCCTCAACAATGTGAGTTAGATTGCTCAGATACTTTAAAAGACGACAAGATGCAGAGAACAGAGATGCCCCTATTGATTGTGGAGTATCCAGTTTTGACTATGAGGTACAAAAAAATGAACATGCCCCAAGTGATGAGGTGTCCCTAGCAATGAGGACTTTTGAATATCAGATCAGATTGATTGGAATAGATTTAATGATGTAATCATCCTGCCCCCTCAGGAGCGAAATGGAAAGATGACATGTCATAATGATGATGAAGAGTGAAAAATCATAGATAGATGTTAAATCAGAGATCAAGAAGAACTTAGAATAGATTACGAAAGAATCTGGAAGATTTAGAAGCAATTTGGAGTGATTTTGAGGTCTGGTTGACCAAGTTTGACTAGGATTGACTAGAGTTGACTAGAATTGACTTTTGAGGAAAAAAGTCAAAGATTTGAGAAAATGATGATAAGATAAGATTCTAAGCATCTTCTTGTATGGGCCTTGGAGAATCATCTCGTGACGAGGCTGATATGCGAGGATATGAGGTAGCCACTAGAGCCATACATATGCAGATATAGGGGTATGATTACTCAGCCAGTGTTGGGTAAGATAGATCAGTGGCAACCCTAGCTCGATGACTTAGTGGCAGTATTCTGGAGGCTCTGGAGATTGACCGAGGGTTGGGATGATGCTACAGAGTAGCTCAGCTACATGTTTTTCTTAGGTGCGATGATTGGTCGCACTATCACAGTGATTGAGAGATTCCCGTAGAAGCAGGTATGGAGGCAGTTTGGCCATCCACAAGATATATCTCAGGAGTACACAGTATATGCTAGATTCACAGATGAGATGAGGAGGGGCTAGCTGACAAAACTAGACTAGGGTCACACCATGATTGATATTCAAGCCTTGGTCCCAGTTCAGTGGGATTATTTGAGGGATGTAGCAGATGGCAGTGTGACCACAGAGTATAGGGAGAATTTTGTCACACATCCATTCCCTAGGTTCATAGATCTGGTCAGGATGGCAGGCTGAGGAAATGTATTATATCCATAGGTGGTACATCCATAGGTATTATAGCAGTAGGTGCAGATGCCCCCACCACAACAAAGAGTATAGCCAGGGCTACAGTAGGGTACCCATTCCCAGACAGTACAGGTGGACATCCCTGCTTGACATATGGGGATGGACGTTGGGGCCAGCGACAGTGGCAGTATCAGACAATCTCGATGACAGACTGTGGAGCAGATAACTGAGGAGTAGCAGGTACCCCTGCAGGATGAGGTACAACAGGAGGGTCTTATGTAGGAGGACCAGCCTATGTAGGATCCAGCAGAGGACCCACAACAATAGTCTTGGGAGAGAGTTTGACAGCTCACAAGATAGGTCAGGGATTTGATGATATAGGTGGCCATGAAAGATACATGACTATTAGACAGAGATCGGGAGATACAGGATCTTTGGGAGCAGCTACGGGCAGCATAGGAGGAGGTTCGTCATCAAACTACATGAGTGGCATATTATTATGTGTCATATATAGGGGTGGTGCCTGACGAGGCATCACAGGTTTCTAGGTTTTTGACATATGCCAGAGGGTCAGAGGGTGCACAGGAAACACCTCCACCATAAAGGCCTCCACCTCCACCTCCTCCAGGTGATGAGGGAGAGGGCCAGAGTTAGTTTGGATAGATAGATAGATGAGATCATAGGATGTATCTGATGCGTTGGCATCCATGTATTTATATCACCATTTTGAGATAGATTGTGCTCGAGTAGCACCATTTTGTATTTTTATTGAAAAATTGGATATATATATATATATATATATATATATATATATATATATGAGATCATCTTTTGGTATCATTACATGTTTCATATTGTCTTTTATGAGATGTTTCCTATATGCTTAGATGTGTAGATGATTAAAATGTATGCAAATGTATGAACATGTTTAGAATATATGTAAATGTATGAAATGCACATGTTAAGTATGTATGTAGATGATTCATGTAAATGCAATTATGAATGAAAATGAAAATGCGATGTATAGATGATAATGAGTTATGAATATGTAATGTGTATGGTACTAACATCTCATGCAGGACGACAAATACTAACCAAAAGAACATGTGAAGAATTGAGAGCAAGGACCGAACACCTGTGCAATCATGATGAAACTAGGATAGTGAAGAAGAACTCCCCAATGTATGAACTCAGGAGAATGCAATGAAGAGAACAACGAATCACTGCCAAAATGCAAGTTTATAATGAAAATGCAAATCCTATGCTAGATGCAATATGAAAGTGCAATTCTAGGACATGGTTGTGAGAACCATTGTATAATCATCATCATTGAACATTTTTTTGGAACATCAAAGTCAATACAACCCTTACTGGCACCATAATGCAACCATAAGGATATGAATATGACTTGTCATCAGAGAAAATGTAGGAAACAAACGTAAGAACCAGGGCACAAAAGCCAAGATGACCTGAACACTGTTTCTAGTTAATGTTGCAAGAGTACACCAGTATTGAGGAATTCAAAGCCAAGATAACCATGAGTGTGATCATGTGTAAAAAAATAGAGCAATAAAAAACAAAGCAATAAAAAACAGAGAAACAACAGACAAGGAGATAGTACCGACCTCACCATGGCATACAAATAAACAAGATCGAGGGATGTGAGGCTATTCCACCTTAGTGTGGGAGCTCTTATCACATGCACCCTATTTATTTGACATTTCCAGATCATCATGACTACACCAACAAGCAGTAGACAAAGAAAATATCAATGAAATTCATGAGAATAGATAGCATACAAAGAAATATTCAATCATAGCTCAACCAATTTCAAAGTTGTCAAATATGTTCATGTTTAGAGGTGTTGAAAAACACCGTTGTGTTTGTGAGTGCATTGTGTTTGATTGTTATCGATAGATGTTTACATTTGAGATATCCAATGTGTGTTGAAAAAAATAGATGTGGCCAAAGATAGTGTTGAGAAACACAGTTTTAATTGGGGTGTTGAGAAACACCAGTTTGTGTTAGTAGCAAGTTGTCCTGCAGAAGTGACAAGATTACTGACTCAGGTGTAAACCAAGGATGTGATCAAATGGGGGACCCATTCCCCCAAGTAATGATGACTGAAAATCAAAAGATATGTATAAACTAAATTAAAGAATCGTCAAGACTGGGTATCGATAGATAGAGCATTTAAGGATAACTCCAACTATAACAAATGTGAGAAATCTTGATAGTACAATGATAGTAGACAGATGCAGTGAGAACCAATGGTGAGTGATGCGAGAGAGATTCTCAAGTGAAGAGATCGTAGGACTAGCTAGACATCAGGAGGCAGACACAGTGAGAACCACTGGTGACTGATGTTAGGGAGATTCTCAAGAAGAGAGAAATCATTATAAGCTAAGCAACAGTAGGCAGACGCAGTGAGAACCACTAGTGACTCTTGTGAAGAAGATCTTCAAAAGGTAATAGGACAATGCCCCTAGACCAAGAGGGTTGCTCCGAGAGTATGACCAGTTTTAATCCATGTGAGTTGGTGTCTTGACGGGAAACATAAAGAAAATGTAAGTAGAAAAGCAGCAATGCAGGAAAGAAAATGTGTAAAGCCAAGTGGTGTTGTGATAGATATAGCAATATGGGACAAGAGGTGCATGTTTACCAGGTTTTTACCTTCTTGGCAGAAATTCCTTTTTTGCTACCATGACGCCTGTTGGCCAGGTTTTCATCAATGACACTTTTTTCTCTTTTTTTTTTTGTATTTTTCAATTTTTAATTTTTTTTTGTATTTTTGGAATATATGATTTTTTTGGAGATACATCAAAGCGCCTATTGCTAGTTTTTCACTAAGATGATCATTTTTTCAGGACTTTTTCAGATTTTTAGAATTTTTTTAGGACTTTAGTATATACAAGAGCACACTGAAGATGTCTCAGCTATAGAACCCCTTCAGATGAAGAGCGTTGATGGGATCTTTTAGTTGTTCTCCTTCAGTAGTAGAAAGTTGATAGGTACCAGACCCAAACACTGCAGTAACAATATACGGACCAAGCTAGTTTGGCTCAAATTTCCCTTTCTAGATCTGATGTTGTTGTTTTTTAGGGTTCTCCCTCAGAATGAGGTCACTCGCTTGGAAATCCCTTGGTCTAACCTTCTTCTTATAGCTTTTGGACATCCTTTTCTGGTATGTTCTAAGGTTATCGAATGCCACTTGCCGACATTCATCAAGTAGTTCTAGCTCTTGTAGCCAAGATATTCTATTATCTTCATCAGTAATGAGGCCTTTCAGAGAGACCCACAAAGAAGGAATCTCAACCTCAATTGGTAACACAACATCTACTCCATAAACCAAAGCATAGGGTGTAGCCCCTATTGGTGTTTGTATGCTTGTCTTGTATTCCCAGAGAGTTGGATTGATCCGAAGATGCCAATCTTGTCTAGATTTGTGTACTATGCAATGTAGGATTTTAAGGATTGTCTTGTTGGATGCTTCCACCTATCCATTACCCTAGGGATAATAGATGGAAGACCAATGCTGAGTAATTTTAAACTTAGAGCATAGGTCTATCAAATCCTTATTTTTGAATTGCCCTCCATTATCAGTGATTATTGCTGAGGGTACACCATGCCTGTAGATGATGTAGCTGAGAATGAACATAGCTACTGATTTGTTGTTGGCAATGGTGAGAGGGACTGCTTCCACCCACTTGGTAAAATAGTCTGTAGCTGTGATTATGAACTTATGTCCATTTGAGTACGAGGGATAAATCTGACCCACCAAGTCAAAGGCCCATTGTTGAAATGGCCAAAAAGTAATGAAGGGAATAAGCTCCTTGGCCGGAGCATGAATCAGATTACCATGTAGTTGACACTGTTTGCAAGACTTGGCAAACTATGTAGCTTCTTTTTCCATATCTGGCCAATAGTACCAGCTCTAATAAGTTTACGGGCCAATGCCAGGCCATTAGAGTGAGACCCACAAATGCCTTCATGCACCTCTACTAATGCTTGTTTGGACTCATCGGGTTCTAAACACCTAAGGAGGGTACTGTCTAGACCATGTCTATACAAGTCATTAGCTATGATGACAAACCATGAAGCACTGCAGATCAAGTGGCATTTCTCATTCCGGGTGTAAGTGTCCGGAACAATCTAGTCACAAAGGTAGGAAAAGATATGATGGTAGCGAGATAAGTCATGTCCAATGATAGAAAAGATCATCTGAAAATCAAGGGAATCATAGGCTGGGTAGCATAATGTCTCCACTAGGAATTCATGTCAAAAATAATTTTCTGGCATCTGTAGCATGGAGACAAGAGTAGCCATGGCATCTGCTGCTTTATTATCTGCCCTTGGAACTTGTTGAAATGTGATGTGAGTAAAATACTTTTTGAGGTCATCAACCAACCATTTATAAGGCACCAACTTGTCATCCTTGGTCTAATAAATATCATTGACTTGATTGATGATTAAATGTGAATCTCCAGGAACAGTGAGTTCATCTACTCGCCACTCAAGGGAGATCTTCATACCATTCATTGAGGCTTCGTACTCAGCAATGTTTTTTGTACAAGGAAACAATATCTTATATACTTTTGGTAAAGAGTACCTTTGAGATGTAATGAATAGTATTCCAGCACCTAACCCCTGTTGGGTAAATGAACCATCAAAAAACATAGTCCATGATCGATGTGTGAGAAGTAATATGAACTCATCTGGAAATTCAATGCGCAATGGTTGATGATCTACTAGAGGTGCTTCTGCCAATTGATCTGCTATTGCCTATCCCTTAATGGCCTTTCTTTCGATAGATTTTAATATCAAATTCACTGAGAAGCATGACCCATTTAGCTAGTCTACCTGTGAGGGTAGCTTTAGTAAGAAAATATTTATGAGGATCAATTTTAGCAATTAGGCATGTAGTATGAGCCAACATGTAGTGTCATAGTTTTTGGGAAGAAAATACCACTGCAAGGCAACCTTTCTCTATAGAAGAATATTTTGTTTCATATGAGACCAGAGTTCAACTAATGTAATAGATAGCCCTTTATTTGTTGTTCTGATCTTCTTGAGCCAATAGGATACCCAATGATGTATCCATAGTAGAGATGTGAAGTATAAGTGGCTTCCCATGAATAGGAGACATCAAGATTGGCGGGTTTGCAAGATACTATTTGATTTGTGTGAACCCTTCATCACATTATTTGTTCCATTGATAAGCCACACCTTTGTGTAAAGTCTTGGTGAATGGTTGTGACTTTTCCACCAGTTGTGAGATAAGACGCTGGATAGACTGCAGTCGGCCTTGAAGTCCTCTCATTTGTATGATATTCTTCGGTGGTAGCATTTCCATGATAGCTTGTACTTTTGCAGGATCCACTTCGATGCCTTTGGCAGAGATGATATAGCCAAGAAAGTTTCTAGATGTTACGCCAAATACACATTTCTTGGGATTGAGCCTCAGACTTAACTTTTCCATATGATCTAGTATAGGACCTAGATCTGGAAGATGCTTCTTTTGGTGCATGCTCTTAGCTAGAGTATCATCCACATAATCTTCCATTGTTTTATGCATCATGTCATGAAATATAGTAGTAACAACTCTCTGAAATGTAGCACTAGAATTTTTGAGTCCAAAGGGCATGACATTCCAACAAAAAGTGCCCCAGGCACATGTGAAAGAAGTTTTCTCTTGGTCCTCTGGCGCAATTTTTATCTGGTTGTAACTAGAGAAACCATCTATTAGTGAGTACATTTCATACCCTGCTATCATATCTACAATCATATCAATATTGGGAAATGGAAAGTCGTCCTTAGGACATACTAGATTCAAGTCTCTGAAGTCTGTGCAGACTCGTATAGATTTATCGTGCTTTGATACTGGAACAATGTTAGAGATCCATTCTGCATAATCAATTACTCTGATAAACAATGCCTTAAGAAGTTTCTCCAATTTATCCTTGACAAGTAGAGCTACATGTGGATGCATTTTGCAAAGATTCTATTTGACAGGCTTGACACCTAGTACAATGGACAAATGATGCATGATTAGATTAGGGTCTAACCCCGACATGTCTAAATATTTCCATGCAAAGTTTATCTTTTTGCTTTTGAAGAATGTAGTGAATTCCTCTCTTTCTGCCTCTGATAGTGATTGTGCCAAGTGAATGATCTAAGGTTCTACCTCTGTACCCAAGTTGATAGGTTGAGTTGGTTCAATAAGTACAGATGATCATTCCTAAAAATGACTCGAAAGTGCATCAAGTATCTCATCCTCGGGTGCCTCAGAGAGGTTTTCACCCTTGGATACATCTTTTATTTTGATTGTTTTAGGCTCTGATACTGCCACAATGTGGTTTTCACCATCAGAGCACCTATTTTTTCTTCTTTTGATTTTGTGACTAAGATACTTGATGTCAGCCTCAGTCATGTTGACACTTTCTTCACTAGTGGAGGACGTTACAAGTTTGATAGTGTATAAGTAACATTCAAGAGCGTAATCATTCTGGAACGTAAGGACTTCATTAGATGGGGAGGTAGAGTTCTAATCTATAAGCTCAGGATGGTGAAGTGAAAGAGAAGTGACAGGTTCAAGTGCATTCATGGTATAATCATCAAAAGCATGGACAAGCAAGTCAAGACCTAAAGTGATCTCATCCAGAGGTATAGTCAAATTCCTTTGATTCCTAGCGACCGTAGTAGATGATATGTTAACATCTATGTAGTCAGACTCGTGTGACCTTACACTATACCCTTCACCTACTTTGAGAAGGTTTTCATATGTGTCAGCTATATTTGTATCTCTATCAGAGGTGGCATATGACAAGTTGTCAAACTCATATTCATGAGAGTTTGTTTCATCATTAGGTGTCATGTCAATAACGTGAGTGAAATCAACCCTTTTCCCCCAATTGGGATGAGTTCTACCTAGAACCTCCGCTATTGTTAGATAAGCACCTTTTGACCTAGGTGCCTCATTAGTGTTTGTAGCATCAGCTGCCGCCTGTTCAAACTGTTCTTGAAAGTGTAGTTGTATGTATAAATCACCCTGGTGACCTGGATTTAGAGTATATATTTCTTTCCACTCCTCATAAGTTAATGGAGCAAAGGAAGTGGTGTTATCAAAATCACTGTCAGTGTCTACTATACTAACACATGGTATAAAGTCATCTAGCTCAGCAAAGAATGCTGCCAGGTCTGGAGGAATAGGATAAGGAAAACTATCCTCGTCAGAACTGTCTTTAGATTTTGCAGTTTTAGATGTTTCTTCAGGTGTTGGTGGTTTATCTTCTCGAGGTACAAACTTGTTTATCCCCAGTTGAAATGTGAGTTTCTTGAAGCCTATACCTATAGAGTCACATGTTCTATGACCAATAGCTTCAAGTGGTGCAATCAATCCCTTATGATTCGCACCTATGGGACCATTTCCTTTATAGCCAAAATTTTGCATAATAGATAGACCTTTTCCATATTTCTTAGGTTTTATGTCATAAGGAGGAGTGGTTTGTTCAGAATTGTATTCTCCTTTATAGATCCAAGCTTTGATAGCTCTATTTTCATCTTCTTCTTCTAATGGTACAATGGCTTGTACAAAGGTACCACCATACTTTGTTGGAGGAGGAACTGTAGAAGGTTTAGTGCTCTTAGAAGGTCTCCCAAAAGAATGTGGAGACAAAGGAAAAGATGTAATAGATAGCACAGATTCAATCTGATATCCTCCCATGTCAGTTTCTTTGAGTGTCAAACTTTTTCCCATTTCTTTTAATTTAGTCTCAAGGAGTTCAATAGATTCTCTGTTGGTAGGCACAAAGATATCAACAGATTTTGTGAGGGCATTGCAATCATAGTGTGTATTAGCCAGTATAGTCACTTCAGATCCTTGGAATGGGAACTTAATGCACTAATGGTATGTGGAAGGGACAGCCTACATTTCATCGATCCATGTTCTTCCTAACAGAATATTGTATGCCAAAGGAATGTCAAGCACTTGATAGATAACATCTCATTCAACGAGGCCAACTCTGATTGGCAACACAACTAGCCCCTTGGATTTACTTTCTTCCTCATCATAGGCCTTAATAGTAATATTTTTGCGAGCATCGATGCAATCCTCGCCGTAGCCTAACTCAGTAAGGAAACTAGTAGAGAAAATATTGAGGCCAGCATCGTTATCTATGAGAACATGACGAACACGCTTGGGACCAATCATGACTTCAATATGCAGTGGGTTATTATGCGGGTGACTCAAAGAATGGTCATCTTCCTTAGAGAAAGACAAGTAATGTGAGGAGGTCAAGTGACCTACCATGGATTGAAACCGGTTGAGATCAAGATATTTTGGGACATTTTCCTCAGTGAGGGCTTTGTCCAGGATTTCCCTGTGAGCAGGGGAGATTTTTAGGAGCTAAAAAATAGTTATTGAGCATTAGTGCGTTGCAATTGATCAAGAATTTTGTAATTGGAAGCATTAGATGAGGAACCCACTTTTGGATTCTTATTGGCAGATTCAACCTTAGCTTTGTCTAAAGGTTGAGTTGATGTAGATAGAGAAGGCTCAGGGCCTTTGATGATGATCTTAGCACGAGATTGAGTAACAACGTTAGCACTGACTTGAGACTACTCTTGTTCAGAAGACTGAGGCATAGACCCTCACAAAATGAAAGGTGTTTTGGACTTGGAAGTATCTTCCCTTCCCTTGAGAATGATGACATTAGTACAATATTTAGTATCAACAGGTTCAACCATATTAATGACATTGTCATTATTGGTGTATGTATAGATGACCTTAGAATCAATATTTTTTCCTTTAGATGATTCACCTTTTCCATGGGGAGGAAATGGATCTTTGAAAGCTTGGTGATCAGAATTTTTATTGTGAGATCCCACAACAATAACCTCACTATCAATGAGATCCTGGATTTTATGCCGTAATTTAAGACAAGTAGCCATTTTATGACCTTTGTTTTGGTGAAAATCATAATAAGAAGATTCATTCCACCAAGAGGGTCTTGGTTACGGATCATAAGGCCATGAATTATCTAGTGGAGTGAGTAAACGATTGTCCAAGAGAGTCTTGTAAACCACCTCAAGAGGTTCTCCTAAAGGAGTGAACTCACACTTGGGTCTAGGAGCCCAAGGTTTAGGTCCAAAAAATTGTGAAGTACTCAGTTTGGAATCTGCTGCAACCTTTTCAATGGCTTTAGCTGCTTGCATTGTGGTAGTGAGATTAAAGGAAGCCTTGGAAGGCTTAGGAGTCACATTGTCTACAACTCCATCATTCACAAAATTTTGGTTCTTGTTGGGAAATTCGGGTTTATCTTTGCTTGAGGAGGAAGACCCTTGTTTATTTTCCTTGTGTAAGGTCAATTCTCCTTTCTTGATCATAATTGTCTCAATTTTCACAACTTACTTAATCATGTCATCAAAGGTTAGAGGACCTTATAGCTGTACTTGGTACTCAAAGTTGGGGAGAAGATTATCGAGAAAGATGTCCAACTTTTTGGATTAAGGTATCTTGCAAGAATATCATGTATATAGTTGTCTCCATCTTTGGAGAAATGCCAAGAAGGATTCCCCATGATTTTGTTTCAAGTTGCAAAGATCTCGGATATGAATCAGATGTTGGATGTTGTGAGAATAGTGTTGTAAAAATAAATTGGCAATTTTGTCAAAAGTTTTGATGCCAGTTGGTAGTCTAGAGAACCACTCCATAGCTGACCCTCCCAAACTACGTGGGAAAAGACACATGAGATGGGTTGTGTCATATATGAAATCCATGGAGAGAGAACCAAACTCTCTCAAATGGTCTTGAGGGTCAGATGTACCCAAGTATTTATCATGTTTAGGAAGTTCAACTCCTTTGGGGAAAGGAGGCATGAAAAGATCTTTGTTAAACGGGAAAGGATAGATGCTTTCCAGCATGGATTGTGTAACAAGTTTGTCTTTCTCTTTCAAGAGTTGAGAGAGTTTCTCTTGCATAGTTTTCATTTCTTTTCGCAAGTGGGAGTTTTCAATTTCTTCCTCTTTCTCAACAACTGTTTCTACATCATAGTTGGATGGTAACTTAGCCCCTTGATTGGCTAGTTCAAGAATGTATTTCTCTTTCTCCTCAGCTAGGAAAACTCCCACCATCCTACATAAATATTTATTAGCACGAGCCTATGCAATCTCTTCTTGAGTTATTTCTATTTCCACATCGTTAGGGGGGTCTTGAGAATGAGACTTACCCCAAGTTTTAAAGAGGTCAGCTCTGCTAGCCTCACCTGATTGGTTATGATCTGCCATATTGCTAGAATATAAGGATTCAAGGTGTAAAGACTCAGTATGAAAAGATTGATTGTTCTCAAAATTTGGGTCTTCTCGGAACAAAGGATTTCAAACCTGACTAAAATCCACTGGAAATGACTGTTTGATGAAAGGTTGACGTACAGGGGAAGGAGATCAAGATGATTCCTCACTAGATGTAGCCGACAGTGGTGTGAAAAGCATAGATTCATCTTGATTGATTGAAAAAAATGATTTTCCACTTTGAGTTGTGACAGTCATAGACAAAGCTTGAACAAGGGATGGGAACTAGGACCTGTGTGCATAAATGTTGTCACACTTCTATGAATCATTCCATTCAAGGTTGCTCAAGAATGAGGCCTCAAATATCAATCCATAGCTCTCTAGTCATGGATGTGTAAAAATGTAAAATGAAGGC
>MU227511.1:709115-735407 GCA_018584345.1 Thuja plicata | reverse complement strand
TGTTGTAATGTGCTTCCCCGTAATGTGTTTTTCTAAATGTTTGTTAGATTCTTTTATACGACCCTTGTTACTTTGTTGGTATAAGGTGATAAAGGAATCAAAATTGTTGTTCAATTCCTCTATATGTATCTACATTCTTCTATATGTTGTTTCATGCTATGTTGTAAATGTGCTATTGTTTGTAACTGTGTTCCTTGTACAATCTACTTGGATCTGTGACATGGTAGCACTAATTCTTTTTTGTCTCCATATTATGGTCCAAAAATATTCCTCTTCATAAATTCTTAAGTTTCTTTCCTCCTTTGTGATTGTAGTTCTACTTTCTTTGGGGAATGATGTTAATTCATTTGCAATAATATTATATTTCTATGTACATGTTATCTTATGATCATACTAACCCCACATTAGGTAGATCCCTTTTGTTTTCTTATGTATGTTTATGTTTTATTTCCCTTGATTTGTCTTCCTTTGGGGGCATCTCGGAGTGGAAACGTAATCCGTAGAGTTGTTGATGTTTCCGTTAAAACCATTGCTCCTGTTAAAGTGTTAGCAATGAATTTAATGTGGGGGCATACACTCTACTCAATTTTTGCACACACACATGTTCAAAATAGTTTTCAAGATTTAAAACTTTTCCCTTTATGGATTAAAAGAAACTAATCCTTAAAGCATGGTCATTTTTTTACTTTTTTTAAGGATCTCTTGATCCCTGCAGTTTAAATTTACATGGATCTCTTGATCCCACCACTTTCAATTTACAATGATTTGATCCCTTTAAGAACATATCTCCCTGATGGGTTGACTAGTGAGTAGCCACATTCACTAAGCAGTTCAATTCCATCTTTCCAGTTATGCCTTTTGTGTGGTTCACAATGAGACATAAGTTCTCATTGGGTGAGATAATCACACCCTTCTCTCTCTTTACTTAACTAAGTGATGTCTCTCTTATCATGATCTTAGGGCTGATAAAGACTTAAGTCCCTTGGGGGCTTGAGGGTTTCTTTATCCCTTTTGGATTCAATAATATTACCTTTTTTGTATATTCTCCTTTACCAAGTGTTTGTGTTGAGCTCATACTCTTGCTAAAGTGGGGGCTAAATGTATAGTCAGAAAATGGAAGCACTTCCATTGTAGATGTGTTTAGCCTTCCGAGTAAGTGTTTTGGGGTCATGAAAAGTGCCTTGAATGGGTTCCTAATCTTGACATGGCTTCTCCCTTGTTTTGTCCCTCTTTCCACTCCTGATTAGCCTGATTTCTGCCTTCTGAACTGTAGATTGGTGATTCTGGGCTTCAGGGTCACGGTCAACCTTTTAGGTCTATGTTGACCTTGACCATAACCTAGGTTAGGGTCAACCTCAACCTTGACCTAGGTCAAGGTTGATCTCGACCTTGACCCAGGGTTCAGATCCTAGGATCTTACAGTTTTTGGAGGTCGGCCTTTGCAAAAAGTTTTTCCCGCTTCCAGGTCGGCCGTTTCGGGTTCCAAAGTGTTGATTCCTAAATTATATTTAATATAGGTCCTCTCCTAGGGGTGAATGCTTTAATGGAAATTTGATCCTCCTATGTAGGCCTCCTTAGAAGATTGTGCCCTGATTTCATATAAAAGGGAAGCTTTCTCTCTCATTTTCTCTAAGCATCAAGAAGGGATAATAAGTTCTCTATTGAAGTCTATGCATCCTTGAGAAATTGAGAAACATCATCAAGCAAGAAATCAAGAAAGATTTCAAGCAATCATTCATTCATTCAAGTATCCATTTTCATAAAGGAGATCCATTGGAAGCCATTGAAGGATTGAAGCTACAAAGTGCCCTTTTGGTGATCTCTCCATCCACCTTCTTCCAAGCCTATTCCAAATTCAAGAACCCATTCAAGACTTGGTGTTGGAGATCTATAAGCAAGAGATTGAATAAACCCTACCTTTCTACATTCTACATTTGAAGCATACTTGTGGATTCAAGGATTTGAATCTGCCACAAAGACTCTTTCAAGCAAGGTGAATTTATGCATTTACTTTGTCCATTTCTGCAATTTCAATTACATATATTTGAGGTTAATTCCAAAATTGGGGTTTGACCAAGGAAACCCCTCCCCCACAACAAGCAATCCCATTTTTCTTGTAGGTACAGGTGAAGAATAGTTGATTTGAGACCAGATCTAGATACCCTTTTCGGCTTTCTTTCAGATGACGTGAACAAAATTTCTGTCGGACCTGTGTAGGTCAAGGTTGACATTATTGGGTCAGGGTTGACATTTGTGGGTCAAGGTTGACCTTTTTCATAATATGACATCAGAACAAAAAAATATTTTTGGGTTTTGTTTGTCTCTGCGTTCTGGTTCGGGATCAACTGTTAGTTTTTCCAGAAATAGTCTACAAACCTCAAAAAATAGCATTCTTTGATCTGCAATATTTCAAGGTTAGTGAATTTCTCCTACCTCTTCAATTACTGTCATACATCATTTCTATACATATAATTAACATAATTTAAGGTATCTCTCTTGTTATTCTCTCTTCCAAATAGTTGATTCATTTGTGCATTTTCCCTTCCTTGGGGTGGATCAATTTGGATCTTCCATTTGTGCATTTGGGAATAAAAGAGGAACATCTTATTTTCTCCCTAATCACAATATACAATCAATCAAGGCAATTCAATTAAGGTTAATACAATCTAGGCAAGTCAAAGGAAAATTTACACATTTCCTATTTCAAACATTACATTTCAAGATAATCAATAATCTATCAAACCCTTCTTCCTTAACACATTATACATTCTTAATAAACATATATCTATTTCAATCCTCCCTATTACATATTAGTGACATCTCCAATTTCATATTTTACAGGGTTATCAAAATAGTTTTTAGGCCTTTCAGATTTATTCTTGTGGAAACCACAAAATTGATAAACATGATGGAGAGTGATGAGGGGTTAGATTCTAAATTGACCAAATAGAAAAATACCTTCCAGGACCTCAAGATAATAAAGAAGCAACACTTCCAAAATGGTCAAGATATATGAAGGCAAAAAGCTAGACAACTTTGACACCTAGATTAAGAGCATAGCCAAAATAATTAAGGTTTGTGAAAAGTGCCTAGATCGTATACAAGAAAAGAATAAGGAAATTATGGAATGGATAGAAGAAATAGAAAAAAATTTCACAGTTATTGACTTAGAGCTATACCAAGATCAAGAGAGGAAAATTCTACTCCCAACCAAAGAGGTGATGCAAAAATTCAAAGATATTTTGGCAAGTGTTAACACCAAAGAAGGCCTACACCAAATTTTCTATTCAAAGGAAGACATGGAAAGGATGTCTGAGCATGAAGAAGAGATCAAGTTCTTCACTTCTGAATTAACCATTTTTAGAGAGAAACAAGAACAAAGAATTAAAAAATTAAAGAGGCAATAAATAAACTATGAGGAAGTACATGAAATATTGTAGAGGCTACAAGCTGCTCATCCAGAGGTGTTCCCAAACTAACTGCTCAAATCTAGAAAACTATTTTTGAGAAGTGGAATTTTTCCATAGCCATTTTTCCCAAGGCTACTCTTTTGGTCTCCAAAAGGCCAAAATTTTGGGGGTCTCAAGTTTTGGTTTGACACTTAGTCAAATTTTCACTTGGTAAATTTTAGGGCAAAGGTCAGGGTCCTAATTTCTGGGCCATTCCAACGAGATCACTTTTTTGCATGAAAATAGAACTTTAGATTAGATGGATACATAATTGGAGTTCATTTTTCAAGGATTAAGGGTCCTCTATCAGTTCCCACCTTGAAGAGAACCACAGATGAATATTCCAAGGGAAAACTCAGAGATCAAGAAGAAGACTCTAGTTGCAAACAAGGGAACTCCAGCTCCTCTCTTTCTTCTTTCTAAGCGATTTTGATCTCTTTTTCATGGGAAAACTGATTGTAAATGGATTAAATATCCATGAAACTAGTTTAATACTAGTTTAGCAATAGATTTCTTTAGCAAAGCTTTAGTTTTAGTTTGTTTTCATTACTTTTAGAGTCTCTGATGCCCTACTTTCGACATTCAGAGTTTGTAGATCAGAACTCTATATATTATAATCAAAAGCAATGTAATAGGGCCAGATTATTGATGCAATAAAGATCTACAATTGGTGCTTCATTCATGGTATGTGATATTTTATGCTATCTATGTGAATTGATGAATGTGTGTTTGCTTATTCATTTTTTTTCAAAGAGCCAACAATGTTATTGTTTCTTGAATCTATGATTCTTTAAATTGGAGTTTGTTGTTGTTTATCTACCTTGTTGTGATGAATGTATGGGAAATATCATCTTTTGGGCTCAATGATAAATCCATATCGTGTGTGTGCACATCTTGGTGGCTTCACGATTTGATATATTTTGAAAATCTTGCACGAGTGAATACACTTTCTCTCCAAACGATTGTATCCATTGGGTATATAATTGTGACACGGTCTGATTTATATCTAGAGGGTTTGTTTCAAATCTCTCTATCATTATATTCAAAAGGAAGGATAAAAAATGGTTTATGTCCATTAGGATTTCATTTTCAACAATTTGTTTTATTCTTGTTACCTTAATCTAAATTTTTGGCATAAATCTGAAAGCAATTGGAATCGTCTTTAGTTTTAAACATACATTTGGATCGTTAGTCAATTACATTCATTAATAAATTAGAAAATACCAAAAAATTACTAAATTTGTTTTGCATTTTGACATCTTGAAAGTACCAGCAAAGGCCTCCTCATGAACATTGACATTTATCTTCAACTGAGTTACCAAGAAGGTTGTACCATGACCTTAGAGAACCTTGGGAATAAATTTGTTATTCTTTCAAGAGTGGAAATTGAATCTAGAGATCCTAGCAATTGAATTGTGTAAAAACAACACTCAATAGGAGTGGCTCTAGAAGGAGGGCCTAAAAGACTGAAAAGTTGTATAACATTAGATTTTTCTCTCTAGAATGGTTCAAGCGAGTGTTGAGATCATCTCTAAAAATAGGAGAGTTCCTTGAACTCAATCACCATCGTAGAGCTTGCAGGGACAAAGGGAAGATGAGAGATAACTCCTCTCACCATCCTACTGAGTCCTAGAATCCTCTTGGATAACAATCACACCTCATTGTCCTGACTATCCTCTCAGCCATAAACCAAAATCAGAACTTGCAAAATCAAAATTTGTAACAACCTCATCCAATGGATTTCTTCACTAACGCACAAATCTTGCCACTAAACTTCATTGGGAAGGTCCATGAATTGCCCAAAAATTCAGAGAAGTTTTGCATGCATTTTATATATGGAGAATCAAGAACAGTGGAAGAGCACTTTTTTGCCTTCAAAGAAATTTGTAACCGTAGAGATATTTCCCACCAAGATGTTGTTTTTCATCTATTCCCATACACTTTGGGGGAGTTTGCATATAACTGGTACCTAAACCTACCACGGGGATCTATCTATGCATGGCTTGAATTTGAAACCAAATTTCTTAACCAATTTAAGTTGTATGTGGACCCTTCTACAACACATCACCTGTTCATAAAAAAAAGAAAATATCCTAAGGAGCTCAGCGCGATGTTCAATCATCATTTCCACAAGATGCATCAAAAGTTGGAAGCTCCTTACACCATACCAGAGGCAGCTGTCATACAAGTTTACCTTAAAGACCTGGACCCCTTCACTTCCATCTTTCTAAGAAGAATTCCCCCCATAGATAGAGACACAATGGTAAAGGTGTACAATGAGGCCATAATTTTCACACAACAAATGGACCCTCAAGAGGGGAACTTTGTAGTTTTTCCTACCATTAGCAACAACACTTCCCCGCACCCTTTTTTCAGAAAGTAGTCAAGCTTTGGCCACCCACACACCTTCATTAAACCCAACTCCGTGGTGTAGGAGAACCTAGGAAAATCCCTAAATCTTGTTCCAATTTTGGCTTGTACTGACCCTAGCCAAGTCAGTAGGTTTTTAATTTGACCTAGATGTTTATTGCTTTCTAGTTTAGAGCTAGATTAGACACAAGTTAGGAAAATGGGTGTAAATGTGCTTAAAATAATTTAAGGCTTAGGAAAGGGTAGAATAGTGCCTAAAATGGTTCCTAGATTCATTATACACCATTCTAGGTCGAATAGAAACCCTTAGCTATAACTTTTCAAAAAGTTGTCATAAAGTTGCTTGACAACATTTTAGCAACTTTTTATGTTGCATGACAACAAAAAGGAAAAAATAAATTATTTTCAAGGAAACATGATGGGTAGTTTCCATAATGGCCTAGATTCATGGGCATGGCATGTTAAGGAAAAATTTATCCCATTTCCTGAGGCATTGTGTGGAGAAGTGTAATTTTGGAAGTGAATGAAAGCTTTGTGTTCTTTTTCAGTAATAGTCAAGTTGCATTGTGTTTATGAGTTATTGTATGGATTAAGTTGAAAGGATTAGTATTTTTTCTGCATAGTACATAAAAAAATAAGTACTTTTTTTTCAATAGCATAGTAGTTTTGAGTTCATTTGTTTAGTTTAGTAAATTGTTATGTAGACTGTGTAGTTGTTGGAGTAGACAGTGTGGTTTTTAGTTTATGGCTCCCCCATAGAATCCAACCATGGAAATCATCTGGGTCTAGATAAATATGGTAGGGGAGCCTTTGTAATGCAATTAGGATTCTAGAGGAGCGATTTTTTTTATTTTTAAGGTCATTCCCTAAGCAAACATTGTGTGTCTGGCTAGAGTTTTGGCATGAACTAATAGTGCATGATTGCAGGGTAACGATTGAGGGAGTGAAACCAAGGGTGGTTTCATATGCACAAAGGTCATACAAACACCTCTTAAGAATCTTGAGCATTGAAAAATCCATCTTGATACATTTTTGGGGAGAAATCATAGGAATACACATTTCTAGCCCAATTATCCCTATTTGGCCTATATTTTAGGAAGCCACTGTACGAAGGACCTAGGAATATAAGACCACAAAAATATTCAAGGTCTTGGAAAAGGGTATTTGGATATCAAGTTATTTTTTTGGGGTTATTTGGAAGTTTGGAGAAATAATTGAGAAAAACCCTCTGTGTAGGCCTAATTAGGCGATTAGGCCTATTAGGACCAAAAGAACAGTCAGTCTTGAACTTGATTGTTTAAGTCTTGATGTTCCATTCCAATGTAGTCATAAGGATGTCAATTAGTTGTTTCAATGATGGATACACCCCCTGCAACACTGGTGAAGATGTGGTGAAGAGTTTTCACTTGGAGTCATCCAAGAAAGAGTGAAGAGTTGAAGCAACCTTAAAGTTAGTGATCCCTCAAGGTGAAGCACAAAGATAATAAATCTTGGAGTTGAGTTAGGGTAGTCTTAGGCTAGAAGAGAAAATACTATCAAGGTCCTAGAAGTGAGCTTAGGATCTAGGGAAGGCTAGGACAAGTAGACTCCTAGATAAGGTATTGTGCAAGCACACCTTGGAGCATCTCTATCACTCTGATACAAACATTCACAACCCTACCTCGGTCCATCACTTATCCCAGTTACGAGGCTCATAAAACAACATTTATGGAGAAAAGGGTTGTGTCCCAAACTGAACATGATACTCACCTGGCCTCTGAGTTGGATTTCATTAAGAAGACCTTATCCAACTCACAAGTGATCTCACCAGGATGAATTTGAATCCTTCCCAAAACCAAAGTGGGTACCCATGAGTGCCCACTGGCCTGAATGCTTACCCGCAAAATTAGAATCAAATTTTGAACACTTAAAACAATAAAAATATTCACAGGATAATCCATTTGGGCAGAAAAGACCCAATAGACCATGGAACACTCAGCCCAACAACAATAGCACACCGATGGATAATGCTAATACCTATGAGGATGCAAAGGCCAATTTTGTCGGGGCTCCAAATCTATGCCAAGGCAATGATGGATATGGAAGAAACTCCTATAACTAGTATCCTAAAAATATAGAGGATCCACCTGTCTAGTTCAATGCCATGGTGTTTGAATCCTATGAGTCTAGAAATAGGGAAATTTTGGACACCTATATGGGAGAATAATAGTTTGTGTTCCCATTCCAGAAAGAGAACAAGCCTAAATACTTTGAAGTTCATACCTTTCCAAATGATCATCGGAACTCATAGAATTTATGGAGCTGAAAGGAATCGATGAACGATGGTATACCTCTAGGTAAACAACCAAATACACCAGATCCCAGGGCAAGAAATAATCCTATGCCACCTAGAGGCCCAAATTCTCCTACGTCATCTCCACCAAACACGTTTGCTGGTTATAGAAGTTAGGCTTGGTCAAACAAAAAATATAAGTAGTTGAAGAATTGAAGAAAACTAAGGTAAACATATCTATGTTTGAAATGCTTCAAGGCTTCCCTTCTCAGAGAGAAGCCCTCCTAAAATCCCTCAACCATTCAAAGAAAGGTACAATGGCTAGAAGAATGAAGACCATCTCCAATATCAACACTTATGAAGCTTTCCTAACAATGTTCAAAGACAAGATAGAGGTACCACCATTCCTACTCAGTCTAGAGATATTTGGAAAAACTTACACAATTGCCTAATATATTCTGGAGATTCGTGTAATGTCATTCCCTTATCCATCTATCAAAAACTGGGGATGGTTTCACAAACAACAAACAGAGTAGTTATTTAACTTGACAAAATAGAAGTCAAGGTAATTGGTGTACTTAAGGACGTACACATTCAACTGCTTTCTGACCCAAGGATACAAGAATACATTGATGTGTACATAGTGGATATCCTTGAGACTTATGAAATGATACTGAGTTGAGAATGGACCAATCGCTTGAGAGGATGGTTGTCCACTGATTTCACCTAGCTATGGCTACCATGGAAGGGACTTAACAACCAGATCAAGATTGATGTCGAGCCTATGTTAAAGAGGATGATCATAGATTATAATGCTCTAAATGAAGTTTTGTTCATAGAGAATGACCTAGGCACTTATTAGATGGATGAAATTCTCATGTTCCAGATCAGAGAAGTTGAAGAACAAGACCGTAGTCCTATGCAGGCCCTAATAGAGATCAACATCCATGATGATATATTTCAAAACTTCATAAAAAACATGACAACGAGCTTGCAAAACCTAGGGAAAGACACAGATCCTAACATCCTCCTATTACTAGGGTATTTTCGGTTGCACCAAGTGAGTCATATAGAATTCACATGCCCAAGATGCCAAGATGCATTGTTACTAGTGTTAACTCAAATCTCCCTACCAATAAAATTCCTAGAGGGGCTTGAGATAGAAAGGGAATTCCTTGAGGTGGCAAGTGAAGGTGACACCATGTCAAAAGAAGATGCCCCTATTAATCTGGACATTTTGATCTACAGTCAAGGTAGTGAGTCCGAATCAGATAAAAAAACCCTACCTTAGACATATTCAGTGACTAGAGAACTTCAGATGATGGCGCGTGTCCACCCTATAGAGAGCTACATGAAGATAAAGATGGTGAAAGCACTGAATTACCAAAACTCAAAAATATCTAAGGGGTAAAGAAAGAAGAGTCAACTTCCTCAGGTAGTGATGGAGGAAGGAAGCAGAAGCTCAAAGAAAAGGGATTTTCAAGGAATGTCCTTAACATTTAAAACCCCATAAAAAGTACCAAATATGGAAATTACACTTCGATGGCTCTAAGTGTAAACAAGGAGAAAGTGTGGGGATCAAACTAATAAATACAAGAGGTAAGTCTTTCTATGCCGCTTATAGGTTACAATTTTTGTGCACTAACAATATTGTAGAATATGAAGCTTTGGTTCATAGACTCCTTATGGACCATGGTAAAGGAATAAAGGCCATGATGGTAGAAGGAGACTCATAATTGATCATCAAACAAATCTGTAGTCAATATTCTTGCAATGATAAGAGCCTCTTAGATTACTGAAACATGGCATGGGACTTGATCAACAACTTCGAAGCATTGAATATCAAATTCATCTCATGAAGGAAGAACATTGTCACTGATGCCCCAGGTGTATTAGCCAGTTCATTACGCCCAACAGAGAAATCTAAAATAAATAATTTCTCAGTTGAACTCATTGCAGCCCCATCCATCCCAGATAACATCACCGATTTCCAAGCTTTCAAGATGACCAACACATCCTTGAGTTCATCATGTGTGCAGGTTTGTTCGAAAAGAATATCATAGATGAAGGGAAGGAAGAGGTAGAAGAAGAAGTTATCCTAGAGGAACTAGATGATCAAGGCATCATAAACCCAAGGACCAATTCCATACCAAAAGGAATAGTGGAACTAGAAAGGATTTTTGACTGTGATGGGACTTCTATGAGAAGATGTCAAGACATACCACCTGATGGTAAAGAGTACAAAGTGTACAACCTTAGCACCAAAGATGAGCTGAGAGAAGTCTTTTGAGCATTGTTTTGACACAAGACAACTTTCTAGGATCTGAAGATTTGATTTCCTCTCTTGAAAGAATAATGAAGTTATTCCCAAGGTTCTCCGAGGTCGGGTCACAACTTGCTTGGTTACTCAGTTGAAGATAAATGTGATTGTTCATAAGGAGGCCTTTGCTGGTACGTTCAAGACATCAAACTACAAAACACTTTAGTTCTTTTTTGGTATTTTCCATTTTAACAAATATGGGTGTTGTAAACAAAATGCAATTTTGTATTTTCAAGATGTAGATTTTCAGAATTAAACACAAAATTTGAAGAAGTTAGAGTAACAAGGAATAAAACAAAGTGCTGAAAATGAAATCCTACGAACATAAACCATTGTAAACCCTTCCTTGTGAATTGAATGATGGAGATATTTGGAACAAACCTACGAAGCATAAATTAGACCAAGAAATAATTCAATACGCCATGGATGCAAGCGTTTGGAGAGAGGATGAATTCACTCATGCAATATATTCAAAACCTATCAAATCGTGAAGCCACCAAGGTGTGCGCACCCACAAGATGGATTTATCATAAATCCCAAAGATGATCTCTTCCATGCATTCATCACAGCAAGGTAAATAAACAACAACAAACTCCAACTAAAAGGAATGCAAATCCGAAGCACAATAAACAAGAGGCTCTTTGAAAATAATGAATAATGCAAGCATACATCCAATAATTTTGCATAGGTAGTAGAAATTCACACACCACGAATGAAGCACCAAATGTATATTTTTATTGTATTCAGAATTTGACCCTTTACATTGATTTGTGATTACAATATATAAAGTTTTGGATCCACAACTCTCAATGCCAAAATTAGGGCATCAAAGAGTCTAAATTAATAAACATAAACTAAAACTAGAACTTTGCTGAAGGGAAACTACTACTAACTCATACTAGAAAGCTTGCATGGATTCTTAAATCCATTTACAATCATCTTTCCCATGCAAGAAGGCTCAAACTCGCCCAGAAGATAAACAGAAAAGAAGGAGGGTTTCTTATGAGAAATTGGAGTCTTCTTCTCGATTCTTTGAGTTTTCCTTCTATTCTTCATCTGGAGGCTCTTCTGGTGGTGGAGACTGGTAAGAGACCCTTAGTCCCTTCAAAATGAACTCAAGTTAACCATCAATCTGATATGGAGTTCAACTAGTGTGCAAAAATGTGATCTCACTGGAAACACCTAGATTTTCAGACCTCGACCTCAACTCCAATACTTTTAATGCCCCATAAATTCTTAAGTGTTAAACAACAAAATTCTGATCCGAAGTTTGGACTGGAGGGCCGAAAGGCTGAAGATCTTGGAAGGCCAAAAATTGGAGGGGTGAAAGGCTGAAGAATTACATTTCTTGCGGGGCTGAAAGGTCGAAAGACTAAAAGTTTCATGTCCTGAAGGGGCCGAAAGGCTGAAACACCAAAACTTGCCTTAGGAAATTCTGTTAAGTGCTGGAGATTGCTTCTTAAAAATGCTCAGTGGTCCAAGGGGCCAGTTTGGGAATACTTCTGGGTGTGCAGTCTGGAGCCTCTGTATGACCTCCTAAACTTCCTCATAGTTTATTTTCTTTCTTTTCACCTTGTTGACCTTTCATTATTTCTTTTCCTTTAAGGTAGTTAGCTCGGAAGCAAAGAGCTAGATATCATATTCATGGTTTGTCATCTTTGTCATCTCTTCTTTTCAATAAAATAATTGCTGCAAGGCTTCCTTGGTCTCTACGCTTGCCATAATGTCCCTCAATTTTTGGACCACTTCTTTAGATGGCCGTAAGATATGCTCACCTTTGTCCCAGTAAAAATCAAGGCCGATCCTTGCAAATAAAACATCTATTTCTTCCACCCATTCCAAGACTTCTTTCGACTTCTCCAATATGGAGGCTTGACATTTTTCATGAACGCTAATTATCTTGATTATGTGCTTGATCCAAGTCTCAAAATCATCTAGCTCCTCACCCTCATATATCTTTACTAGAATTTGGAAGCATTGTTTCTTAATGATCTACAAATCTTGGAGGGCGGCTTGCCATTTTCTTGTCTCAGACTCCAAGCCACCCTCATTTTTCATCAAATCAATCAAATTTGTAGCTTCTATTAGAATAACCCTGTAAGGTTTGAATACTCATTTGATGCCACCTTCCCTGTACTACTCAAAATCTTCCTTCCAATCTGCACTTTCTTTGATGAAGGATGGTGTTAACCCTATTGACAGGTCTAGGGTGATTCTCTTATCTAACACTATCTGTAATGAGGCTTCTGGGTAGTTGGGGTCAATAGGACCAACCATTTTCTGAATGAACTTCTTGAAGGCTTCATTCTGTTCTGTCAAGGTTTTTACGGTCTCCTCATCCTTACTCATAAAACCCATAGCATGTTTAAGCCCTAAGGATGCTAGTGTCTTTCTCCCTTCCCTGGTGGGTTCCCCCAAATCTACCTCCTCAAATGTATAGACTTATGGAGTTGATTGCATTTGAGAGGTATTAGCAGATGGTACTGAAACCTGTGCCTTAAACACCCCCTAGTGTCTTGAGTGACATAGGACATTGTCTGCACTGGTAATATGATCTTTATCTGATGAAAATATTTCCCTAAGGATGCTATATCTATATTTTCCCCTTCATCCTCACCTATATAAGTTCTTCTCCTTGACTTGATTTCTTTAGTAAACCATGTAGGCTTACTAGATGCGGTGACCAGCTCATATGGGGTAACCTGAAGAACTGAATCCAAATTTTGGGACCCTAAAGAAACCTCTTTATCTGGCCCTTCTTCTTGTTCCTATCTCTGTTCCCCTTCATTCATTTCTCCTCAGTGTTCTTCCTTTTCCCTTTTCTCTTCTACCTTGTCTTCTTCTTCCATTGCCTCATCTTGTTTTTCCTCGCCTTTGTCTTCATTTCTTGGGGAGCTAACCAACCCTTCGGTATTGAGACCAGTCACGACCTTTAATGTGGTTTTGAAAGGTGACATAGCCTCTATAGTTACTAATCCTGTAGGGGCCAGGATGTGGCAAGGCAAAGGGCTTGATGATGGTGGAGTAGGTGTTGGGAGATTTGGAATTAGAAGTGGAAGAGTAGTGGGAGTTGGGAGAAATGGTGGTGGAGTAGGAATAAGAGGTGGAAGAGTAGTTGGTGGAGCAAGAATGTGAGGGGGCATTGTAACAATAATGGTTTCTATTATGGGCTCATTTCTAGTCACCTATTGGGCGATTGGGGACTCTTGATTCCCGAGCCCTTGATATGCTTTAGGGCTCTTTCCCACAATAGGTATATTTTTCTTTGGATTGGTAAATTGAGTGGGAGGTAGAGTTAAAGTTACCTATGGTTAAAAAAGAGGACAACCTACCTTATACCTAGTTGCATAACATGGTGTGTCTTGGCCTGGGTCCAAAAAATCTTCAAGACCCTCAAAGTCAGACATTTGGAACTCATTCAATCTCAGAGCATCCAAGGGATTATCTTTCTCTTTATGATCCTCTTGGTGTTTCCTACTAGTCTCCTTTTCTCTCCTTTTCTGAGACCTTGTCCTTTTGACTAGAGGGATCTCTCCCTCTTCCTCTTCTTGGGGTTCCTCTTGTATAGTTTCTAATTGCGGAGACATGGAAGTTTTCTTCCTCTTATGTATCTTCTTGCCCTTTCCGGTGGCAGGAGAAGATTGTCCAGAAGTGGAGGGTCCTTCATCTGGTGAAACCTATGCTAGCCTCATGGGAGGATCTATTTTCCCAATAATTCTTGTCTTAGGAGCCTTCTGCCTTGGGTTTGACCCATACTCCACTGCATGTTCATGGCCATATACCGTGCTTGGCTTCTATGGTGGTAGCTTCTTGTATTGTGACACTATACTTTTATCTCTGCCCTATTTATCTTATTTCTTGGGTGGATCCATCAACATTTTCATAGGTATTGGGATCATCTTATAGGGTCTCTTAATCCATTCCTCTATTCTTCTCATCACATGCCTTGCCCAGAAATCAATATCATCATTTTCATCCTTATCAACCTCTGCGTTCATGATGGGCATGTCATATATCTTGTCATTTGTATAATTGACTTCTAAGACCTTATCTGAATCATACTCCCAAACTTTTGGGGGAATAGGAGTCTTTATGACTTCCTTTTCTAAGGTAAGAGTCATTCTACAATAATCCTGGATTCTAACCTCATGATCATCTACACAGTTCATGCAGTGATCCTCCAAGTGTGGTTCATGAATGTATAACTTGCCAATAATGTGGCTGTAAGTGCCTATAGGGTCAAAACAAGGCTGCACTGTCTTGTAAAGCTGTAGGGGACAATCATCCCATTCAAAGGTACAAGATTTAAAAACCTTCATAACCTATAAGGTATATGGTCCCAGTGAGATGGGAAAATCCCAACAATGCTTCTTCTTGTGCTTTATGTGTTCATATGCATCTGCGAGTTGCCTGGCCATCTCCAAAATGATTATCTAGTCAGATGTATACCTGGGAAACTTCTTTGGTTTCAAAGTTGATCCACTATCTGAATGTAAGTGAAGGTTCTAAATTGTATGTAATAGGCCCCTATGGCCCTTACCTTGGTGGCTACTTCTTTTGACATCCTTTTTGAAAAATCACCCTCAATGGATCAGATGATTGCAAAAATGAAGGCGTCATTGAATATCATGTAGTCTGGGATGTCCTCTGACATTTTTTCCCTTTTCTGTAACTAGGGTACATGATGTGAGGCCATGCATTGGGGTCATTTACGTTTCCACTCTTGATGAGTCCTAGATAGTTTTCCTGTGTTTCCAATAGGTACACCACATAGGTACTCATATAAAACTTTGGGTTGTGTTTCATCACCACCAACTATTCATCCAACTTGTCATTGATGATGGTCCCCCAATCAAACCTAGACTTGTGGCCTCTGAGTCTTTCTATCAGGATAATCATCCAATTCTCCAGTTGGGAGGATAGTGGTAATCCATATACTCAGCTTAGCATTGTTATGCCTACCTTGATATCATCCTTCATGTATCCCCTCCTTAAATCTATCTTGTCCAGCTTATTTTTGGGGAGAGGTTGCTCGAGGTAATTTTTCTTGACTATATCATAGGCCTCTTCCCCTTTGTTTCTGAACCACAAGTTTCCCTTCTCTATGAAAAATTCATATAACTTGTCTATGCCTTTGTGGAGGTGGAAGACATCCTCTATGACATCTGGCCTAATATCCAATACTACTTGGCCCTCTGTATTCTAAACCACCCTTTTTTCAGAGTTATAATGGTTCACCAAGGTCATGATCAGTTCTGGTGAGGTCACGACCACTTGGTGGGCTACTCCGTTGACTAGTCCTTCTAATACCAGTGAGTTACAATCCTCTGATCTCCTGACTAGTTGGGAAAACATTGTCAGGAAGTCATCCCAATCTACATTCCCAATATCAGTATCAGTAATTTCAATGTGCTTGTTGCCAATTTTAGAAGGGGGAGTGTTCCCCTTGTATTGGTGCTTCATGGGTGATGCAATCTTTTTCTCAGGAATTCCTGTAATGAAACATGCAAGTATCAGTATTTTATTTGAAGAAAAAACTGAAAGAAAGCTGACTAATCTAAGAAAATAGACGTAAAAGCTCTCTAAGTAGTCAGGAATGTAGATTTTTGTACTTTAAGCCCTTTCAAGGTTTTGGGTGCCAAAAATATGTTAGAAGGCCAAAAAGGACAAAAGTGTGAAAAAACCATCATTGACGAGCAAGCTTCGTCAGACTTTTTAGCATCCAAAAGTCTGAAGGTTTCTATCGATGCCAAAAATCCGTACTAGTTTGTAGAATCTGCAAGTCTGAAATATCGATGAGGGAAACAGGGCTTTCAAGGATTCAGACTTGTCAGCATTTTGGACCTTTTAGAGGTTTGAAAGGCCAAAAAGGATGAATCTTCAAAATGACACAGACTACAAACTAACCTAGTTTTTGGCCTTTTGGGGGTAAAAAACCTGCGACAAAGGCCGTGACCAAGAAACAGAAAAAACCCTAACCTAAATAGCCTAAAAAGACCAGACCCGACAAGGAGGGACTTCCTTTCCAAACACGAAGGCACAAAAAGGCCCAAAAGGGACCAGGGGAGGAGGAAACAGATGTCCCCTAGGCTGGACAAGCACCAGGCAAAAAAAAACACCAAACCTAGACTAAAAAGAGGGAAAAAATACTAAACAATGAAGAGAGATCCTACCTTGAAGGAGCTAAGAGCGGAGGAGGATGACACAACGAACCTTGAAGACATGGGGCGAGCAAGCACAATGAGCGAGAGTAAGAATCCTGAAGTCAAGAGCTCTCAAAATGTCATAGATAAAAAAAAAGTGAAGTGATCAGATTAGAGCTCTTTAGCCTTTTTATAACTCGTAGTGTATGTTAGTGCTTTCAGTGTTTCAGTGTCTGAAACACCAAAAACCCAAAGCTAAACACCTTCAGCCTTTCGGTGTTTTTGATGGCTGAAACACCGAAAGGGCCTAATTTTGGCCTTTTTGTCATTTCAATATTTCGGGGGACTTTTGGTCCTCTAAAAGGCCGAAAGGGAAAAAAAAGGTGTCTTCTTCTATCTAAATACTGACAACACTTTTTTGAGACTAGCCTGGTGGGGACTTGAGGGGGGTAGACATGAAAAAGGAAAAAGATTAAAAAAGGGGGGATCCCCATGGTCAGAGGACCAAAAATGGGGTGTGTGTTGTGGACCCACAACAAATAGCCCCAAAAAAAGGAGGAATGACCAAGGCATTTCTTTATCATCATTACTCTTTCGGGCTGTAGCTTTGCAGTAGAACAAAGCCAAGAGGTGTTGGTGTCAAAAAATCTTTCAATGACCTCCAATCTGAGGTTTTCTACTATTTTCCCAGTGTGTGTTCATGTGTATTCATTCCTTGACCTTTGATTGTGGTAATCAAAATGTTTGCCAGCTACTCCCGACCTTTGCCAAGTAGACCAGGGTTTCCTCGAAATAGCTTTTCTGCCAGTCAGGCATTCATAGCCCTGACAAAGTTTTCCCCAAATCCCAAGTATAACCTTGGTCTATTTCTAGTTAGGCATTCATAGCCCCGATAGAGGTTGTCATAGTCACCCAAGTCCATTCTGTCAGCTAGGCTATAGCTTTCTTACTTTTGAGAGTTCTATCTTTTGGACAGTCATTTTATTTCTTCCATGTGCTTTTGAAATGTATCAACCCCTGGATGTTCATGTAATCCATGTGTTTAGGTCCATAACAATGAAATTCTATTTTTGTATTTAATCTGATCTGAGCAATGATTAGGCTGTGCCACCTGGATCTCACACTTGTGGCCTCTTTGGGACACTTTTCTTTTTGTGTTCTTCTCTTCCTCTCTCTTCAGCTATTTATTTGTTTCTATTGCCTTTGCATTCATTCAAACTTGGCTTCTTGGATCATTGGGTACCTGAATCTATGCACTAGTGCTGGTCACACTAAAAAATTCTCAAGAAACCATCGCTCTTGAGTGTTTCTTTTTTGTGTGTTTCATGATTAGGATGACCGAGTTTTGAACTTCTTCTTGTCCGTCACTGATAGTTGTCACCACTTTGCCTTTTGGACAATGTTCTTTTCATTGCACGTCTCTTTGGAGAAATTGACTAAGAAATACCTTTGCTTCTATCTATGGACTACCTTGGAATGCATCCAAGAACACACTGACCCAAAACAACAAAACAAGCCCCGAAAAAGAAAGGAAGAAAGGACTGACGGCGAGGGCAACGAAAAAAAGAAAAAAAGAAAGAAAAGAAAAGAACCAAAAAAGGGACTATGGTACAAGGGACAAAAGGTAGTCCCACTCAGGATCCAAAGCAGTGTTTGAGGAATTTTCCATTAACTGGTAATGGGGTCAACTCCCTATTCAATGTGCTAATCCTAAAAGTGTTTTCCCCCAGGATCTCTGATATTTGATAAGGGCTTCCCAAATTTTCTTTCGCCTTATCCCATATGAGGACAAGGTCAGAGATCCTGAAGGATTTAATGGTAGCTCTCTTTTCCAACCACCTCTTGATTATGGCTTGATGCTTTAATACATTCTCCAAAGACAATGTTCATTTCTCCTCTAGGTTAAGGAGATTCATAAGCCTGACTTGTACTCAATCTTCTCCTCCCACATATTGGTCCATGAATCTCAGGATTGGGATTTTTAAGTTCATGGGGAAGACCAGTTGTAAGCCATAGACTAGTTGGTATGGAGACGTCCCTACGGCATTTTTTATCCTTATGTGATCAGTCCACAAAGCATATTTCAGTTACATGTGGCATTCCCTGTGGTTGTCATCCAGGAGGTGTTTGATCACTGTTGTTAAGTTCTTGTTTGTACACTCTGCTACACCATTGCCTTGTGGATAATAATTTGAAGAGAACTTGAGGATTACCTAGTTTTTGAAGGCCCATTATGTGAGCAAGGAAAAAGACAAAGAAGGAGCATTGTCACATGCCAGATAGAATGACATCCCAAACCTAGTTATGATGTGCTCCACCAAGAATTTGGTCATGACCTCTTTAGTACAATTCTTCAGTGCTTGAGCCTCTGTCCAGTGTGTGCAGTAATCAGTAGCTGTCAAAATGAACTTTTATCCTATAGATGAAGGGGGGTTAATCACTCCAACAAAATCTAAGCCCCATTGGGTGAATGAGTATACCTCGTATACTGGCTATAAGGGCATTTATGGATTTCTCTCTTGAGTTGTACTAGTTTGGCAAGTGTGGCAAGATCTTAATGATCGCTAGTGTATTTGAATATTGTAGGCCTAAAATATCCTACCCTCAAGATTTGGTGAGCAGTTTCTTCAGCTGACCTATGTCCCATTCCATATTTTTCATGAAAGTCCTCTAGGATTTTCTTTACCTCAAGTCTATCCAGGCATCTTAGTTATAGAACCTCATAATTGTGTTTGTATAGTTGTCTAATTTTCAACATGCAGGAGATACTTTTTATCCTCAAAACTCTCCTCTGGGAACCATTCATCTCTTCTGGGCAATGATTCTATAATAAATAGTACACTATGTCTTGATACCATACATCAGTGATCACAACCTGATCGGTGTAGGTTTGGAAAACCAGACCTTCTTCAACCTTATAGATCAGCTTCGTTAGGCCTGACCCCTTACCAGTTTCATTGGTTGGATTTCAAGGTCAAACTCTTAGAGGATTTCCATACATTTTCCTCTCTGCTCTCCCAGCTCATTCTACATCAAAAGAGACTTTATGGCTGTGTTGGGAACTATCCAAATGACTTTTCTCCTGAAGATGTAATGTCAGAACTTCTTTACCACTTTGATGAGAGAAAATGACTGTTTATCTAGGTTTGGGTACCTGAGTTCAACATCTTTGAAAGGGAAACTCATGAAGGCTTGGGTCTTTCATCTTCACTATTCTTCTTCTATGTGAGGATGCTTGTGCATGAGTGTTCTGAGGCAAAAGAGTAAACCTTGAAAGGGATGGTGTAGTCAGGGTTGACAAGGACCAACACTGTAGCAATGGCACTTTTTATCTCCTCAATTACTTCTTTTCCAGAAAGGCCCATTCAATCTTGATGTCTTTCTTGAGCATGTAATTTAATGGTTTTACTATCTCTGTGAAGCCACTAATGAACTTCCTCATGAAGTTGATCTTCCCAAAGAAATATTTCATCTCTTTGCGGCTATGTGGTAGTGTCAACTTTAGAATGGACTCTATCATTTCGGGGTTTAAGTCTATCCCCTTTTTGGAGATGATATGTCCCAAGAGTTTGCCTTCAGTTACCCCAAACACACACTTCTTGGGATTGAGGGAAATCCCAAATTCCCTGCATCTTTGAAGGCATTTTCTGAGATCATTTAAGTGGTCAGCTCTTTGTTTTGAGAAGACTGTGAGATCATCCATATAGATTATAATAAATCTCCCAACTAGTACCTTGAAAGATATGTCTATTGCCCTCTGAAAAGTGGCCCCGATGTTAATCAGTTCAAAAGGCATCTGACGATAGGTGAAGGTTCCCCATTTAGTTGTGAATAGGGTTTTTATCCTGTTCTCTTCCTGCACCATCACCTGGTTGTAACCTGAGTAACCATCCATAAATGACATCATTTGAGACCCATTGACCTTTTTTAGCACTTCATCACGAGATGGAAGTGGATAATTGTCCTTTTGAGAAGATTTGTTAAGGTTCCAAAAAACCACGCACAATCTAATCTCCCCAGTTTTCTTTCTTACTGGCACCAGGTTTGCTACCTAGGTAGAATGCTAGATTGGGAAGATGATCCTGGCATCGAGAAACTTTTGGACTTCCTTTTGGATCAGGGGTTCCATAGTAGGGTTTACTGGCCTTTGTCATTGCTCAAAAGGCTTGGAATCTGGCTTCAAGGGGATGTTGTGTATTATGACCGAGGTGTCATATGTTTTCAATTCTTTATAGCTCTAGGCTATGACATCCTGATATTTGGTGAGAAGCTAGACTATTCTCTCCTTTTATTCTTTGGTCCCTACCTTGCCGATGTGAACCTCTCTTGGTTCTTCCTCTGTGCCAAGGTTGTATATATCACATTCTTTACCCTCAGGCATTACGTCTGGGCGCCTCCTTACTGTAATCTTTTCATTGTCAAAAATCCTCTCTAGTTCCACCATCCCTTTGGGTATGGAATTGGTCCTTAGATTTATGATACCTTGATCATCAGGGTATTTGGGTTTAACTGCTTCTTCACCTTCCTTTTCCTCATCTATGATCTATTTTTCAAACACACTGACACACATGATAAACTCCAAGATGTGTTGATCATCTTGGAAGACTTGAAAATTAGTGACGTTGTCTGGAATGGCTGGGGCTGTGACAAGTTCAACTAAGAATTTATTTAACTTGGATTTATCCATTGGATGTAATGAACTGGCCGATACAGATAGGGCGTTGGCGATAACATTTTTTCTTCTTGGGATGGTTTTGATGTTGAAAGCATCAAATTCATTGATCAGGTCCCATGCTCTATTTTGGTAGGCTGAGAGCCTCTTATCATTGCAAGTATACTGACTACTGATATGCTTGATGACCAATTGTGAGTCACCTTCCACCATCAAGATTTTAATTCCCTTTTTGTGGGCTAGAAGAAGTCCATGGACCAGCGCTTCATATTCTGAAACATTGTTAGTGTACATAAATTGTAACCTGTAAGCGGCATAGAAAGACTTTCCTCTTGGGTTTATCAATTCAATCCCTTCACCTGCTCCCTATTTACATTTGGAACCATCGAAGCACAATTTCCATATCTGGGGTTTCTTAGTAGGGTTAGACTTGGTTGATTTTCTCTTGGGAGAGTCCTTAGTTTTGAGTTTGCCCCCTTTTTCTCCATCACTGTTAGAAGAGGTTAATTCTCCCACATTTTGGGTATGTCTGGGTTTGGGGGTTTTAGCACTTTCACCACCTTTTTCTTCTAGTATTTCTTTGTAAGGGGGATATGCTCCATCATTAGAGGTACTCCATTCACTAATTATGTTCAAAGCATGACTACTATCATCTGAATCTGACCCACTATCCTGGTTTTGATGTGAAGTGTTTGTAGGGAATGAGCTGTCTACCACTGGCGAGGTGTTACTCTTGCCTTCTATTCCAAGGATATCCTCTTTTACCTCTGGTGTTCCGAACATCTTACTTGGTAAGGTGATCCAATCCAACACTCATGATAGTGCTTTCTAGGAATTGGGGCATGTGAACTCTGAGTGGCTAGCCTGATGTAGTCAGCAATATCCTGGTAGTAACAAGATGCTGGGGTCTGCGTCTTGGCCTAGATGTCATAAACTAGTTGTCGTGTTGTTGATGAAACTCTGGAAAATGTTGTCACCAATCGTTAGCTCAAGGAGACCTTGGATGGGACTATGGTCTGAATCTTCACCTTCTTGGATCTAAAACATGAAGACGTCGTCCATCCGATAAGTGCCCAGATCAGTTTGGGTGAATAGAACTTCATTCAGGGCATTGTACTCAGTGATCATTCTTTTTCAGTTTAGGCTCTTCATCTATCTTGATTTGGTTGTTCAAACCTCTCCATGGTAGCCATAACTGGGTGAAGTCTCTGGAAAGACACCCTCTCAAGAACTTGGTCCATTCTCAACTTAACAACATCCCATAAGTTTCAGGTATGTCCACTATATGCACATCAATGCATTCTTGTATTCTGGGATCTGCAACCAATTGGATGTGTACATCTTTGAGTGCACCAATCACCTTGACCTCAGTTTTATCCAATTGTATGAACACTCGATTGGTTAATTGGGGTACCATCCCTAGATTCTGGCAAATTGACAAGGGCATGACGTTGCACGAAGCTCCTAAATCAATCAAGCAATTGTGTAGGTTCTTTCCAAACATCCGTAAACTAAGTAAGAATGGTGGGACCTCCATATTATCCTTGAACATTGTGGGGAAAGCCTCATATGTGTTGATACTAGATGTAGGTGTCCTTGTATTGTTGGTTAACAAGCCAGGTTTTGAGTGGTCTAGAGATCTTAGAAGGGCCTCCTTCTGATATGGGTAGCCTTGTAGTAATTCGAACATAGATATGTTCGCTTTAGTTTTCTTTAGTTCATCAACCACGCTATATTTTTGACTTGACCATGCTGCACCTCTATAGCCAGCATATGTACTTTTTTTAGGGGGTGTGGGACATTCATGCCTTTAGGAGGCATGAAGTATTTACTAGCCTAGGGATTTGGTGGAGTTGGTTGTTTTCTTGGGGGGATACTGTCGGTGAGAGGTTCCTTTCTGGTCTGAAGGTTGTATGAATTTTGTTTATCATTCTGGAAGGTGTGTACCTGGGAATACTCATGCTCATTCTCTCTCTGGAAGGGAAAAACAAACTCATCATCTCTTTTAAAAGCATCTGAGCCTTCCTCCTTTCTAGGCTCATAGGAATCAAACACCATAGCATTAAATTGCACCGAGGGATCCTCTATATTTTGGATGTAATGATCACGGGAGTTGTGCCCATATCCATCATTGCTTTGGTGTGAATTTGGAGCCCCAAAAAAATTATCCTCTAAAGCCTCATAAGCATTGGCATTGTCTGCTGGGATGCTACCATTATTGGGTCTAGCGTTCCATGGTCAGCTTGGTCTTTGTTACCCAAACTGCTTCTCTTGTGTATTGTTGTTTTTGTATGTATTGAAACCTCGGTTTGGATTATGGGGGTATGTATTCAGACTAGTAGATGTTTGTTGGTATCCACCTTGGTTTTGAGATGGATTTAACTGGTGAGATCATTGGTGAGCTATGAAAAAGTTTTATTCATAGCATCTAGCTCAGAGGCCATGAGAGTATCAGGCTCAGCTTGGGGTATAACCCTCTTCTCTACAAATGCCATTTTATGAGCTCTGTAACCTGGGTAAGTGATAGATGGAGGAATGGCTGCACATGGTTGTGTCGAAACAAGATTTAGCATAGGCATGTGAGTGGTCGAGGCTAGATTGTTTGCTGCAAATGGATGTGGGAGAGAAAGATTACTCATGATGGGCGTGGTCATATAGCTTCCTTCTTGTGGGTCTGTTTGGTGGGTGAATGTGATGGCTTCATTGTACACCTTTTCCATCTTGTCTCTATCTGTCGGGAGAAGACTTCTCAAAAAGATTGAGGTGAAAGGGTCCAAAGCTTTCAAATAAACTTGTATGACAACCTCATCTGGTATGGTGTAAGGAGCTTCCAACTTTTGATGCATTTTGTGAAAATGATGATTGAACATAGTGATGGGTTCCTTAGGATCTTTCCTTGTTGTGATGAACTGGTGATTTGTTGTTGCGGGATCTACATACAACTTGAATTGATTGAGGAATTTGGTTTCAAATTTGTTCCATGCAGAGATAGACCCTCATGGTAAGTTTAGGTACCAATTGTATGCAACTCTCCCAAAGTGTATGGGAATAGACAAAAAAAAACATCTTGGTGGGCAATCTCTTTATGGTTACAAATTGTTATATTATGGTGGCTGATCAGGAAAGTGATTTACCTTTCAAGTGATTTCTTGACCGACATGTTCTAACCCTAAAGTGGCATAAATTTTGTATAAATTGGCTTTGGGTTAGGGTTTCATTATTATGTTGTATGGTTTACAACGGTATTGAGTTGTGAGGGATCTACGCTTTGCGATCTGATTGTAATCACTGGACAAGAATAATATTGGACTTTGTTGTTTGGTGGACATAGCCCAGGGATTGGGTGAACCACGTTAAATCTTTGTGTCTTGTGTTCTCTTCTGGTTTAGTTTATTATTCTCTGTTATAGATTATATTTCTGCATGTAACTGTTATTTCTGCCTTGTTAATGCTAACACAAATTTCTTTGAAGGTGTGGATGTGCTCTTCTGTTGTCCTTGATTCACCATATATGAATTGGGTACAAAACGTCTCTAGATTTTTGGTTAACTCATGGAGCTGCCCAACAAAATTTAAAGGTGAGCTGGTTGCGTTGGAGAAAAAGGCCATCAGACGTGGTTGTTGCAAATTCTGATTTTGCACATCATGATTTTGGTCTATGGCTATTATGACATTCGGGGTAGCAATATGTGATTGTTGTCCAAGAGAATTTTGGGACTCGGCAAGGTGGTGAGAATATTTCTCTTTGTTCTTTCCTTTGTCGTTGCGAGCTCTACGATGGTGGGTGAGTTCAAGGAACTTGCCTCTCTTCAAAGATGATCCAAGCACTCACTCGAATCTCTCTGGGGAGAAAGATCCAATTTTATCCATCTTTTGAGTCTTGAGGCCCTCCTTCTAGTGCCACTTCTGTTGAGTGTTGTTTTGACACAAGCCAACTTGCTAGGATCTCGAGATTCGATTTCCTCTCTTGAAAGAATAACAAAGTTATTCCCAAGGTTCTTTGGGTCGGGTCACAACCTGCTTGGTTACTCAGTTGAAGATAAATATGATTTTTCACAAGGAGGCCTTTGTTGGTACATTCAAGAGATCAAACTACAAAAAAATTTAGTTCTTTTTTGGTATTTTCCATTTTAACAAATATGGGTGTTGTAAAAAAAATGCAATTTTGTATTTTCAAGATGTAGATTTTCAGAATTAAAGATAGAATTTGAAGAGGTTAGAGTAACAAGGAATAAAACAAAGTGCTGAAAATGAAATCCTACAGACATAAACCGTTGTAAACCCTTCCTTGCAAATTGAATGATGAAGAGATTTGGAACAAACCTACGAAGCATAAATTAGACCAAGTCACAATTCAATACCCCACGGATGCAAGCATTAACCAAATTGATGTGTTGTGTAATGTGTTATTTGAATGTGCATTTACTTTGTATCAATCTGGATTAATAAGTATAAGAAAAAGATAAAGTTGTTGATAACTGATTCACCCCCCCACCTCTTAGTTTTTGATTAAGGTAAAAGCAGGTTTTGAAGGGAACCCCAAAACCCTTTAACAAAACAAAGAGAGGAGAGACTAAAAAAGCCCAATGAGCATCAGATTGACCTAGAGATAGGAACAATCAACAGAGGGTCAAAACCTAGATATAGCAACATAAACATACTAAACAAAAGGAACAAAAAAACTGCTGGAAAGAAAATATATAAAAGGCCTGCCAGCACCAAAATCAGAGCAAGGATTTCAGAAGGCATTCAGAGTCTGTCAGCTGACTCTTCATAGTTGTCACATTCTCTCTCAGCTTCTGAAGATCCGGATCTTCATTCTTCTGCACCTTAGATCTAGTGCGAGTTCCAGGTCCTGAGTGCTGGAAGGAAACAGGGTGCTCAGCATTGTCTTTATTGTTTTCCAGCCAAATGCTCAGAGACATCAGGTTCTCGAGCATAGCCTTCATTCTAGTGTTAACCAAAGTGAGCAAGTGTTTCAGCATATCTTCATTCCCTTCAATTTTCTTCTGAATGGGAATCATAGCTGCTTCAACAGCTTTTCTAATTTTTTCCTCAATCTCATC
>MU227511.1:671825-688715 GCA_018584345.1 Thuja plicata | reverse complement strand
AAACACTGAGAGGGGGGGGGGGGTGAATCAGTGTTTATTTGTTTATTATATTTCAGCCAATTAAACATAAAACAAATATGCATCCAAAGAATCTTAACACAAGAACACATAACACATGATATGATTATAGAGAACCTTGATCAAAGGAAAACTTTGGTGGGGATTAGTACCCACAAATATTGTACTAGGTATAATGAACCTGTTAAAGTTCATTTGCCCTGTTAGAAGCAGTCTTTACAAATTAAGTACAATGACCTGGTTAAAGGTTTGACCCTGTTAGGAGTCTTCTACAAAACCCTATTAAAGGTATATGGCTCACTACGTAGGCTCACTGCCCAATAAGATGAAGGCTACAACCCTCTGAATGTTGATATGCACTATATGAAAAATGAACTATTGTAATGACACTGTTGTCTGATCAGTTCCTTGTATGCGCAAATGCTCTTACTCCTTTAAAGAGCTATATCATCTACTGACTTCATTATACTGCTCATCTGTATCTTCCTCATGCATAATAATCGATGCTTGTAACATAACATTACATTACATACTTATATGTTTACAATTGAATAGGCGCGACCCAAAACATAACACTAGTCGGCCTTTAAACCAAAATATACAACACTTCCAAATAAGTTAGCCTAAGCATGTTTACTACAACATTAATTACATTAATACAAACTTATAACTAAAGGCGCATGGCCTTATCATCTCAAACTAATTCATGCTGACCAAAACTATAGTCGGCTTCCATGCTCTGTTTCCTAGACTGCAGGTTTACTAATTTTCCTGTAACTTTTCCATACTGATGTTCCATACTCTGTGCATCTAGATCTAGCATTTATATACACCATAGAGTATATACCTAAGGATTCATGCTCTAGTATGATCTCTAACACATGCGTTGACGTACTGATCTTTGTATGTGTCTGTCTGCCCTGTTTTCATACTTAGTCATTTTGTCTTTCATAACAGAACTTAAGTATGAATTTGTTGCCATGATTGACAACACAAAATAAGTCATGCTTCATCAGGAAGTCAACTTTCCAACATTCACTCATGCAAGATGTTCAAAACCTATCAAATCATGAATCCACAAAGGTGTGCACACCCACGAGATAGATTTATTGTAAACCCCAAAGATGATCTCTTCCACACATTCGTCACAACAAGGTAAATAAACAACAACAAACTCCAACTAAAAGGAACATGAATCCGAAGCACAATAAAAAAGAGGCTCTTTGAAAATAATGAATAATGCAAGCATACATCCAATAATTTTGCATAGGTAGCAGCAATTCACACACCACGAATGAAGCACCAAATATAGATTTTTATTGTATTTAGAAGTCGACCCTTTACATTTGTTAGGGTTTTTTCTTGCATGAAACACAATGCTTGATAAACTACTTGAACACCATACTCTTTAATATTGTTTCAAGCCAAGAAAATCCTAATTTCTAAGGATTGAATAAAATCCTTCTTCATTTTTGAGCTCCACATATACTCAGGTAGGTTTTACCTCTTTATGATTATCGATTACATAGTATATATGAATGTGGACACTGATTTTCTATTAGGAGTTTATTTAACCAACTTATGAGTCAATTTGAAAATGACCAAGCATAATCAAATACAAATCTTAACTATACAAATCATGATTGTCAATATAGAAAGACCAGTGATATAAGGACTTTTATACTTCTTCCTTTTAAGGAGGGATAACCTAGTTGATTCACTCTCCAAGGAATCACTAAAATGGACAATATCTTGCTGATATGAGTCCCTAATAAGTTCAACTCATCTGTTCTAAAAACTAAATGAAATTGATGGAAATGATTTTGATATTGGATGAGGAATAAACTGCAAACTATATCCTAGACCGGTGCCTATCCCTTGGGCAAAGAGTCAATGAAAACATGAATTAGAAAAGATAAACCAATGGAGATACTGTAGAGTGCCTTACAAATTACATGTAGTTGAGATAGAGTGTCTTACAAAATATCCTCTCATATACATACTTCTGCATCAAATCCTTATCATAATGCTTTGCTCTCTGAAATTATCTATGAAACTTAGTCCTCTCCTTGAAAGGAACTCATAAATAATTACAAACACTACCTTATAGCAGGTGTATTTCAAATGCCTTACAAGTGAAACACACTAGAGCACAAATAGAATACAATGAGACAAGATAATATGAAAGAGGGAAAACTACACTGTATTCCATTAATGAATTCCGCTTCAACACATCCAGACATTAAGCTTTCAAGAATTTACAAAATACATAGAAGTCTATCTTGCAATAGAAATTTATCAAACCAATAGGGACCTGCTCTGAACATCTGCAGGGAAAAAACCTAACAGAACAGAGGAAATGAACCCTTATAAATGAGAAAAGATAGAAATATATAGGAGAGAAGAAACCCTAGAAATCATGCCTGGTTAACACCTTTTCTCTTTCAAAATCTGATATGCACTTGTCTATCTTTTCTCCATAAAAATATGAACTCCATCGGTGGTTAAAATATGATTTATTTATCTCTTCAAAATCTGCTAATATTTGATTCATTTCATTAATGTCTGACTCCACTTTTCTGTTCAAAATCTAAACTTAACCTCTGCAAATCCCCTTTACTCTGCTATTGAAAATATTTCTAAATCTGACTATAAACCCTCCCGGAATGCATATTTCTGATAAGTTTTACAATAAAATACTTGCATTTTGTCTCATTCTCAAATCTGATTTCATTCCCATTGAAATCTGATCTTCATTTTTTCAAAAAGATACCCTCCAAATCTGATTTCATTTGCATAAATCTGATTTCTTCTCTCTGTTCAAAAAATCTTTGGGAATACATTTTTTAAGTTTTTGTAATGCAAAAGACTATACAATTTTAAATTCTTTTAAAATTTATCCCAAGCACACTCCTATGCCTTGAAATTCTCAATTTTTTGCATTTTATGCCCACAATTGACCATAAATTGACATGTGTCACCTATTGTTTTGATGCTCTTAACTAGTCTTTAACTCACATTTTAACCGCAGACACCTTTTCATCCTTGTCTCCAAGTCTCCTGATATCTGCACTAACCACGGTTTGATTTGGAGATTTGGAGACTAGCTTTAGTCTCCAAGTCTCATAATGAATCTAGCTTGACATTAAATATATGGCAACCACGTGACCACACAGTGTCCTGATATCCTGATATTTTTTCATTGACTGCTAGCATCTGGCGATCTTACAACTAACCGCTAGTGGTTAACTCGGTGGTTAGTCTCTAAGTCTCTTGATCCTGGTGGCTAACTGCTCCTCCTCTCCTGACTTCGTGACTAGCCACCATGTGTCCTCTTTGCCACATCATCACCACCATCTGGTCACCACCTTGCTACATCATCATTTTTCTACAAAATTTGGTCGCCATTCGGTCGAGCACAGAAATTAAGGTAGAGGCTACCTGAGCGTGCACGTGGATAGCTTTCTCTTTACTTCACTTTTCATATGTTCTTGTTTTTGGTTATAAACAACTCAAATATCCCCAGCGGCGTGAATGTGGGATAATTAGTTTGAGTGTTGTTAAAGAGTTTTTAAATCTAGGCACCAAAATTTGGGTCCCACCATGCATTCTAACTATCAAGCCAAAGGACCCACCAATGGGCCTCTTGGCTCTTAATTATTTCAAAAAGAAAGCATCAGAGTATATAAAGATTTAAAAATATCCCCCCACTGCCAATGTGGGATAATCCTATTTTCATATTTTCAAATTTTAAGCTCTGTATACTAACACCTGTGTGGTCTTTTCCTTTGCTTCCATGCTGGCTCCCATGTGTAGCCCCATTCAGACCCAGCACTGTCCTAAACTCACCATGCTAGGCCTTTGAAATTTTTTGTAAAGAATCAACTATGTAATGTGCAACTCATATCATTGCTATCATTAAAAACATAGTTTTTATCCTTCTTTGGATGATGCGTGGGATCACTTCAATGTTTATATCTAATACGCTATGCAGGTTATTAATGCCACAAGCATTCACTATGTTTTAAAACCCCTCTATGCCTCTTGCGCAAGACTCATTGGTATATGATAAACCAGAAAAATGCAGATTGCATTTTTTTTTAACTCCTTCATATTGTTGTGTGGGCTTTGTCTTTGCCAAGCACTTTGCAATGTCTTATTTCAATGCTGTGTAGATCATGAATTGCACAGCCTATTCTGTATTTTGCACTTGCCCATTGCATTTGGATGGAGAGCATTGGAAAATTCTTAGCTTCACCTCTGCTTTGGCTTTGCTATTTACTTTGAAGGTCAATTCATCCATCCTCTCTCTCGATATGTTATAATCTAGAAACTCTCTACATTTTCATTTGCAAAGCCTTCCATATTGCGTAGACTATTATTATAATTTGGGAGCTTTAAAATTCCCATAATCCATCCTCCATTTTAAAAACAACATGGTCTTCCATTGAATGCGCAACCTCCAACACTTTGCATTTGGATTTGACTAAAAAATTTAAAAAACCCCTTTTGCTGTCTATGTAGCCCATACTTTTAATGGGATTGTTGTTGGCTATGTTCAAATGCTTTAAAACTTTCATGTTTTCATGGCATCTTCAAGAAGCTTTGGTAGCATTGCCGACTCTTGCAGAATGGCTCCATCGGGATATAAAAAAGTATCTCTCTTGGTGTTTCAATTTATAGTTCCAATGCCTTGAATATGATTTCAAATTCTTTAGGTATAAACCATTATGAAAATTATCACAAAACCTCAAACTAGCGACTTTACAATCACTTTTGACATTTCCGCAAACTGAACTTTTTAATGGCAACTGGCCTCCGGTACAAGCCTCAAAAACTGACTGAAACAAGAAATCTGACCCTAACACTTGGAAATAAGATCCATTTATCTATAATAAATATGTATGAAAAAGGGCTTCTCTAGATGCGTCTTCATGCATAAGATGTAACTATTCAAACTTAGTAATTTAGAAAACCGTGCAAATGCAATATGCTGAAACATCAAAAAACTTCATCTGGATAGGCCACTGCGAAATCACTGAATCAAGCTCTGAATTTTCACCATCATGTCAGATAGTACATTTAAATTCCATGAGGATTATGCCATGATAATTTTTTGAAAAAAACATTTAGACAAAAAGTTATAACTTCCTTAAAATGACCATTCTATAAACTTGATTCTGTTCTGCACTGTCAATCTGCATAAACTGCTTTTAATACTGAATTCATAAAGTCATCAAAATGAACCTTCAAAATCTCAACCTATGAACATGAATTCAATGTCATATGTAGAATGGAAAACCTCAATTGTCTTTCTCTGAAAGTGAACTTTTCAACTGATACAAATCTGCAAAGTTAGCACCTCAACATTTGTCTGGTTTTAAACTCGGTGAATATGTAGAAAACTGATTTGGAATCAACTTAGAAAAGTGATCAAGTGGATTGATCAAAGTCTAAAAATCTTCAAAGGAGTTCACTTTCAATTCTAAAATGCAGCACAAATTTCAATTATGCATGATCCTAAACTGTGTGCAAACAAGGAAATCACAAAGTAGGTCATTTAATTTTGAATTCTGCACATTCAGTAAAACTTTAATAAATTGGAAATGGAAAGGCTCTAGAAAAGTGGATAATTGGATTGGTAGGAGTCTAAAAATATTCAGGTAAGTACTCTATCATTTTTGAAACATGGGGGAACATTCAATTATGCAATTCATTCAACTGGATACATTGTGGAAGGCCTCAAAGTAGGTTATTTGGAAATCTGGGCATAACAGAGAAACATGACAGTTTTGCAGGACCAACTTTGGGGAAACTAAAAACCCATCAAACAGACTTGAAATTGCTTGGGTTTCAGAGCCTAACCTCTCTAATATACATGTTAAACACTCCCAAAGAAGTGACCCATGAAACCTAAGAGGATGCAAGATATTCAGATGCAAAGTAGGCAAGTTACAACAATTTGACACTATAATCAACATATGCAAAAATGACAAGTGCTCAAAACAAGACATCACTAAATGACTCAAAACTTGAATCTGAGGATCTAGGATATCTTCTTACACCTAAAAAAGAGTGATAAACACCTGATATGCATGAAAAACTTCAGAATTGCATTCGGGCAAAAATGCTCAAAAGTACTCATAAGGGGCTAGAATGCAAAAAATTTAACAAGGTACTCAAAAACCTTGTATTTTTGAGTACCAACAATATTGATTTGTGATTACAATATATAGAGTTGTGGATCCACAACTCTGAATGCCAAAATTAGGGCATCAAAGAGTCTAAATTAATAAACATAAACTAAAACTAGAACTTTGCTGAAGGGAAACTACTGCTAACTCATACTAGAAAGCTTGCATGGTTTCTTAAATCCATTTACAATCATCTTTCACATGCAAGAAGGGTCAAAATCGCCCAGAAGAGAAAGAGAAAAGGAGGGTTTCTTCTGAGAACTTGGAGTCTTCTTCTCAATTCTTGGAGTTTTCCTTGGATTCTTCATCTGGAGGCTCTTCTAGTGGTAAGAGACCCTTAGTCCCTTCAAAACAAACTCAAGTTAACCATCAATCTAATCTGGAGTTCAAATGGTGTGCAAAAATGTGATCTCCCTGGAAACACCCAGATTTTTGGAACCTGACCTCAACTTTGAAACTTTTAATGCCCCAAAACTTCTTAAGTGTTAAACAACAAAATTCTGGTCTGAATTTCAAACTTGTCGGAAGCCGAAAAGGCCGAAATATTTGGAAGGCCGAAAGGCCAAAAAATTGGAGGGCCGAAAGGCCAAAAAACTGGAAGGCTGAAAGGCCAAAAATTGGAGGGCTGAAAGGCCAAAAACTGGAGAGCTGAAAAGCCAAAGAATTACATTTCTTGCGGGGCCGAAAGGCCAAAAGACTGGAATTTGCATGTCCTGAAGGGGCCAAAAGGCTGAAAGGCTGAAACACCAAAACTTGCCTTAGGAAATTTTGTTAAGTGCTAGAGATTGATTTTTCAAAATGCTCAGTGGTCCAAGTAGTCAGTTTGGGAATACTTCTAGGTGTGTAGCCTGGAGCCTCTGTATAACCTCCCAAACTTCCTCATAGTTGTATGTGGTAAATTTGGCCTTGTTAACTCACCATACACTTCAAAATAGTCCTTCTTCACCAGGTACACACAAGACTGAATATGATATTATTCATCTTATCTGCCTGCATGATTTGATCTGTTGCCTTCTATCCAGACGGGGTTTTTTAAATTGCTCTTAGAATGAGAGTCTCAAAACAATGGACCAATCTAGGAACAAATGATTTATCTCCATGAATGCAATGCAATGCAAGATTATTCTAAGAAATGAGAGATGTAAGATAATCTAAGACATGATTTTCAATGTAATTATTCTAGAAATTGAAGCTATTCTATTGCAAAATGATATTATTCTATATGAAATTATCAAGAAAATATGACAATGATTCAGTATTCTAACAATGCATATGATCAAAAATTTAGGAAGGGTTTGAATGAGAGACTGAGAGTTCTTTTATAGACTCGGAGATGATCAGAATAGAAAGTTTCCTCTTTGAAATAAAACAGATAGAAAATCCAGTTCAGAATAGAAAGCTTTATTCAAAAGAATACTATAAATTGTTTTCTCTGTGCTTTAACTATTTTCTTTCCTTGATTTAACTCTATTTTATTTGAATTAAATTGTTTTCTTTCTCTTTAAAGCACAATTAATTCAAAGATTCTATTTCTGAACAGAGATAATATTTTTGAGAGAATATTCAATTAATTAAATAAATATGACCTCATAATTGCTTTTTTCTCAATTATATGAATAATTAAATTCAATTATTGAAATGAGGACATTTATTTAATAATTAAATATTATTTAATCCCTTTTTCATGTGTCTTAGCTAAAGAGGGCGAATTTAATTTAATTAAAGTGCTAGGACTTTATAATTAAATTAATTCAATCATAGGGTTCATTTAGCCAATAGATATTTAGGAATTAAACATGATGTATGATTAATGTAGATTTAGGATTTTCTACATTTGACACTTAGGTCGAGTAGAGTCAGTCAAAACTCAGAATTGCCTAGTACAATAGGACTTTGATGATTCAGAAGAACAAAAAATGCAACAAAATTGGTTAGGGTTGCAAGATGCCAATTTTGGGGTGTTACATTAGTTTATCTTCTTTCTTTTCACCTTGTTGGACTTTCATTCTTGCTTTTCTTTGAAGGTAGTTAGCTCAAAAGCAAAGAACTCAATCTCCTCTTCATGGTTTTTCATCTTTGTCATCACTTCTTTTGAATAAAATAATTGCTGCAAGGCTTCCTTGGTCTCTACCCTTGCCATAATGTCCCTAAATTGTTGGACCACTTCTTTATATGGCCGTAAGATATGCTTAGCTTCGTCCGAATACAAATCAAGGTCGTTCCCTGTGAAGAAAACATCTATTTATTCCACCCATTCCAATACTTCTTTATGCTTCTCCAATATGGAGGCTTGACATTTTTCATAAATGCTAATTATCTTGATTATGCACTTGATCCAAGTCTCAAAATTATCTAGCTCCTCACCCTCATATATCTTTACCAGAATTTGGAAGCATTGTTTCTTAATGATCTGCAAATATTGGAGGGTAGCTCACCATTTGCTTGTCTCAGACTCTAGGCCACCCTCATTTGTCATTAAATCAATCAAATTTGTAGCTTCTATTAGAATAACCCTATAAGGTTTGAATACTTGTTTGATGGTACCTTCCCCATACTTCTCAAAATATTCCTTCCAATCTGCACTTGCTTTGATGAAGGATGGTGTTAACCCTGCCGGAAGGTCTGGGGTGTTTCTCTTATCTAACACTGCCTATAATGAGGCCTCTAAGTAGTTGGGGTCAATAGGACCAACCATTTTGTGAATTAACTTCTTCAAGGCTTCATTCTATTCTATCAAGGTTTTTATGGTCTCCTCATCCTTACTCGTGAAACCAAGAGCATGTTTAAGCCCTAAGGCTGCTAGTGTCTTGCTCCCTTCCCTGGTGGGTTCCCCCAAATCTACCTCCTCAAATGTATAGTCTTTTGGAGTTGATTGCATTTGAGAGGTGTTAGAGGATGGGACTGCAACCTGTGCCTTTCAACGCCCCCTAGTGTCTTGAGTGACATAGGACATCGTCTGCACTGGTAATATGATCTTTGTCTGATGAAAAGCTTTCCCTAAGGATGCTATATCTATATTTTCCACTTCATCCTCATCTATATAAGTTCTTCTCCTTAACTGGATTTCTTTAGTAAACCATGTAGGCTTACTAGATGCAGTGACCAACTCATATGGGGTAACCTGAAGAATTGAATCCAAATTTTGGGACCCTGGAGCCACCTCTTTATCTGGCCCTTCTTCTTGTTCCTATCTATGTTCCCCTTCATTCATTTCTCCTCAATTCTCTTCTTCCTTTTCCCTTTCCTCTTCTTCCTTCTCTTCTTCTTCCATTGCCTCATCTTATTTTTCCTAGCCTTTGTCTTCATTTCCTAAGGAGCTAACCAACCCTTTGTTATTGAGACCAGTCATGACCTTTAATGTGGTTTTGAAAGGTGACACATCCTCTATGGTTACTGATCCTCCAGGGGTCAGGATGTGGCAAGGCAAAGGGCTTGATGATGGTGGAGTAGGTGTTGGGAGATTTGGAATTATAAGTGGAAGAGTAGTGGGAGTTGGGAGAAATGGTGGTGGAGTAGGAATAAGAGGTGGAAGAGTAGTTGGTGGAGCAGGAATGTGAGGGGGTGTTGTAACAATAATGGTTTATGTTGTTGGATCATTTATAGTCACCTCTTGGGTGATTGGGGACTCTTGATTCCCAAGCCCTTGATCTACTTTAGGGCTCTTTCCCACAATAGGAATATTTGGCTTTGGATTGGTAAATTGAGTGGGAGGTGGAGTTAAGGTTACCTATGGTTGAAAAAGAGAAGGACCACCTGCCTCATACCCAGTTGCATAACCTAGTGTGTCCTTTCCTAGCTCTGAAAAACCTTCAAGACACTCAAAGTCTAACATTTGGAACTCATCCGATCCTAGAGCATCCAAGGGATTATCTTTCTCTTTACAATCCTCTTGGTGTTTCCTACTAGTTTCATTTTCTCTCCTTTTCTAAGACCTTGTCCTTTTGACTAGAGGGATCTCTCCCTCTTCCTCTTCTTGTGGTTCCTCTTATAGAGTTTCTAATTGCAAAGACACAAAATCTTTCTTCCTCTTATATGTCTTCTTGCCCTTTCTGCTGGCAGGAGAAGATTATCCAAAAGTAGAGGGTCCTTCATCTGGTGAAACATGTGCTGGCCCCGTAGGAGGATCTATTTTCCCAGTCATTCTTGTCTTAGGATCCTTGTGCCTTGTGTTTCACCCATACTCCACTGCATGCTCATGGCCATATACCATGCTTGGATTCTATGGTGGTGCCTTCTTGTATTGCGACACTGTACTTTTCTCTACACATTGTTTATCCACCTTCTTGGGTGGATCCATCAACATTTTCACAAGTATTGGGCTCATCTTTCAGGGTCTCTTAATCCATTCCTCTATTTTTCTCATAACATGCCTTGCCAGGAAATCAATATCATCATTTTCATCCTTATATACCGTTGTGTTCATGATGAGCCTGTCATATATCTTGTCATCTATATAAATGGCTTCCAAGACCTTATCTGAATCATACTCCCAAACTTTTTGGGGAATATGAGTCTTTATGACATCCTTTTCCAAGGTATGAGTCATTCTACAATAATCCCAGATTCTAACCTCATGATCATATACATAGTTCATCCAGTGATCCTCCAAGTATGGTTCATGAATGTAGAACTTGTCAATAATGTGGCTGTAAGTGCCTATAGGCTCAAAATGAGACCGCACTGTCTTGTTAAGATGTAGAGGACAGTCATCCCATTCAACTTCTAAAGATTTATAGAATTTCATATCCTGTAAGGTATATGGTCCCAGTGAGATGAGAAAATCCCAACAGTGCTTCTTCTTGTGCTTTATGTGTTCATATGCATCTGCGAGTTTCCTAGCCATCTCCAAAATGATTATCGAGTTTGATGGATACCTAGGCAACTTATTTGGTTTCAAAGTTGATCTTGCTATCCGAATGTAAGTGAAGGTTATGAATTGTATGTAATAGGCCCCTATGGCCCTTACCTTTGTGGTTGCTTCTTCTGACATCCTTTTTGCAAAATCACCCTCAATTAATCAAATGATTGCAAAAATGAAGGCGTCATTGACTATCCTATAGTCTGGGTTGTCCTATGACATTTTTGCCCTTTTCTATAACTAGGGGTACACAATGTGAGGCCATGCATTGGGATCATTTAGGTTTCCCCTCTTGATGAGTCCTGGATAGTTTTCCCATGCTGCCAATAGGTACACCATGTAGGTACTCATATAAAACTTGGGGTTGTGTTTCACCGCCACCAATTGTTTATCCAACTTTTCACTGATGATGGTCCCCCAATCGAACCTAGAATTGCAGCCTCTAATTTTTTCTATCAGGAAAATCATCCAATTCTCCAATTGGGAGGATTGTGGTAATCCATACACTTGTCTTAGCATTGTTATGGCTACCTTGATATCATCCTTCATGTATCCCCTCCTTAAGTCTATCTTGTCTAGCTTAATTTTGGGGAGAGGTTACTCGAGGTAATTGTTATTGACTATATCATAGGCCTCTTCCTCTTTGTTTCTAAACCACAAGTTTCCCTTCTCTATGAAAAAGTTGTAGAACTTGTCTAAACCTTTGTGGAGGTGGAAGAAATCCTCTATGATGTTTGGCCTAATATCCAATAATATTTGGCCCTTTGTATTTTGAACCACCTTTTTTTTGGAGTCATAATGGTTCACCAAGGTCATGATCAGTTCAGGTGAGGTCACGGCCATTGGGTGGGCTACTGCATTGACCAGTCCTGCTAATACCATCAAGGTACAATCCTCTGATCTCCTAACTGGTTGGCCACACCTTGTTAGGAAGTCATCCCCATCTACATTCCCGATATCAATATCAGTGATTTCTATGTGCTTGTTTCCAATTTTGGAAGGGGGAGTGTTCCCCTTGTATTGGTACTTCATGGGTGATGCAGTCTTTTTCTCAGGCATTCCTGCAATGAAACATGCAAGTATCAGTATTTTATTTGAAGAAAAAACTGAAAGAAAGCTGACTAATCTAAGAAAATAGAGGTAAAAGTTCTCTAAGTAGCTAGTAATGCAGATTTTCACACTTTCAGCCCTTTCGGGGTTTCGGGCGCCAAAAATAGGTTCGAAGGCCAAAAAGGCCGAAAGTGAAAAAAAAACCATTGTTGATGAGAAAGCTTCGTCAGACTTTTCGGTGTCTGAAAGTCTAAAGGTTTCTATAGAAGCTGAAACTCTGAACTAGTTTGTTGACTCCGCAAGTCTGAAATCTTTATGAGGGAGACATGGCTTTTGGGGATTCAGACTTGTCAGCATTTTGGACCTTTCGGAGGTTCAAAAGGCTGAAAAGGTCGAATCTCCAAAATGATACAGACTACAAACTGACCTAGTTTTTGGCCCTTTGGGGGCTAAAAACTTGTGACAAAGGCCGTGACCAAGAAATGAAAAAAACCCTAACCTAAAAATCCTAGAAAGACCAGACTTGAAAAGGAGGGACTTCCCTGCCAAACATGAAGGCGCAAAAAGGCCCAAAAGGGACCAGGGGAGGAGGAAACAGACATGCCCTAGGCTAGACAAGTGCCATACATGAAAAAACCCCAAACCTAGACTAAAAAGAGAGAAAAAGATACTAAATAGCAAAGAGAGATCCTACCTCAAAGGAGCTAAGAGCGGAGGAGGATGAGACGATGAAACTTGAAAACGTAGGGCAAGTAGGCACAACGAGTGAGAGTAAGAATCCTGAAGTCGCAATCTCTTGAAATGCCAGAGATCAAAAAAAAGTGAAGTGATTAGATTAGGGCTCTTTAGCCTTTTTATAACCCATGGTTTACATCAGCGCTTTAGTCTGAAACACTGAAAACTCAAAGCTACTTTGGCCTTTCGGTGTTTTCGGAGGCCGAAACACCAAAAGGGCCAAATTTCGGCCTTTTGGTCATTTAAGTATTTTGGGGGAATTTTGGTCCTCCGAAAGGCCAAAAAAAGGTTCTTCTTCTATCTGAATCCTAACAAAACTATTTTGAGACTGACCTGGTGGGGACTGGAGGGGGGCAGACATGAAAAAATAAAAAGACCAAAAAAGGGGGGGTCCCCATGGTCAGAGCACCAAAAATGGGGTGTGTGTGTGGACCCACAACAAGGTCCACATCAGGAAATTATTTACCAAAGAAGAGAAGGAAGAGATGGTCCAACTCCTTACAGAATATTAAGATGTCATAGCTTGGAGTTATGAAGAATTGAAAACATATTACACCTCAGTCATTGTGCACAATATCCCACTAAAACTAGATTCCAAACCGTTCTAGCAGCGTCAACATCTCGTCAACCCTACTATGTAGCCTCTAATAAAAAAAGAATTCCAGAAGCTACTGGATGTGAGGATCATATTTATAATACGACACTCAATGTGGGTAGAAAACTTGGTACCCATGAGGAAGAAGACCAGTGAGATCAGATTATGCGTGGATTTTCAAAATCTGAACAAAGTCTCTCAAAAAGATAATTACCCATTCCCTCCTCCTGATGAGGTACTGCAAGTAGTGAATAGTTCCCAAATGATGTCCTTCCTGGATGGTTATTCAAGGTACAATCAAGTGATGGTACAAGAGGAAGACAGATTGAAGATGACATTCACCACCAAGTGGGGGAATTTTGCCTATCAATGGATGTCCTTCAGCTTAATCAATGTTGGTGCTACTTTCCAAAGGGCCATGGACACTTCTTTCAAGGGGATAGTTGGAAAATGTATCATCATATATATGGATGATCTAACATGTTTTTCAAAATAGTGAATGGATCATATAAAAAATCTAAGAAGAGTCCTCCAAAGATGCAAGAAGTATGAGATTTCCCTCAATCCCAAGAAATGAGTATTCAGGGTCACAGAAGGAAAGTTGCTAGGGAACATAATATCAAAAATAGGAATAGTAATTGACCCTGAACAATTCCAAGCCCTTCTCAAGATGACGCCACCTCACAGCCACAAAGAGTTGAAATCTTTTTTCAGGAAGATTAACTTCATGAGGAAGTTCATTAGTAGTTTTTCTAAGATAGTAAAGCCACTCAACGTTATGCTAAAGGTGGATGCTAAGATTGAGTGGAATCCCCCAGTAAGAAAGTCATTTGAAGAGATCAAGAATGAAATTGTTACAACCCCTATTCTTGTTAGTCTAGATTAAACTATTCCCTTCAAGGTATATTATTTTGCGTCAAATCATTCCTGCGTAGGCATCCTCATGCAGAAGAAAGATGGAGAGAATGAGAGACCAATAGCCTTCATGAGCTGCCCCCTTAAGAACGTCGAAGTCAGGTACCCCAACCTAGACGAGCAATATTTTTCTTTAGTCAAAGAAGTAAATAAATGCTGACATTACATCCCGAGGAGAAAAGTATTTGGGATAGTCCCCGATGTGGCCATAAAATCTTTGTTGATGCAGAACAAGCTAGGAGAGCGAAGGGGAAAATGGATGGAAATCCTGCAAGAATTTGACCTAGAGATCCAGCCAATGAAACTAATAAGAGGCAAGGCCTGGAAAAGCTGATCTCTAAAGTAGAAGAGGGTCTAATATGCCAAACTTACACCGATCAAGGTGTGATCACCGATGTATGGTATCACGATGTAGTCTACTACCTACTAAAGAACCACTGCCTAGAGGGGATGAATATCTCACAGAGAAGGGATTTGAAAATAAAAATAAAATCCTACATGCTATAGAATGGTCAGCTGTAAACATAATTATGAAGGCATGTACCTGAGGTGCCTAGATAGGCTCAAAGCAAAACAAGTCGTAGAAGATTTTCATGATAGATACAGAACAAGACACGGGTTAGTTGAGGCAAATGCTCACCAAATATTAAGGGATGGGTATTTTTGGCTAACATTGTTCAAAGAAACTAGAAAACACGTAAGATCATGCCACACGTTCCAAAGAAGTGCAACTTGAGAGAGAAACCCAGTGATGCTCTTATAGCCAGTATACGAGGTACATCCATTCACCCAATGGGGCTTAGATTTTGTTGGAAGGATTAACCCCTCTTTATCTGTAGGTCACAAGTTCATCCTAATGGCTACTAATTACTACACACACTGGATGAAGGCCCAAGCACTAAAGAATTGCACCACAAAAGTAGTAACCAAGTTCTTAGAGGAGTGCATCATAACCAGGTTTGGGATATCATTCTATCTGGTATGTGACAATTCTCCATCTTTCTCCTCTGCCTCACTCATGTAATGGGCCTTTGAGAACAAGGTAATCCTAAAATTCTCTTCTAATTATTATCCACATGGAAATGGCGTAGTGGAGTCTACAAACAAAAACTTGATGATGGTGATCAAACATCTCCTTGATGACAATCCCCGGGATTGGCACACACAACTGAAATACGCTTTGTGGACAGACCATGTGAGGATTAAGAATGCCTTGGGGACATCCCCATACCAACTAGTCTATGACTTGTAACCGGTCTTTCCTATGAACTTGAGAATCCCAATTTTGATATTTATGGACCAGTACGTTGGAGGTGAAGATTGAGTGCAGGTTAGACTCATGAACCTTGTCAACCTTGAGGAGAAAAGAACTTTGGCCCTGGAGAATGTGTCAAAGCACTAGGCCATCATCAATTGGTGGTTTGATAAGAGGGCCACCATTAAATCTTTTAGGATATCTGAACTCATCCTCATGTGGGACAAGTCAAAAGAAAAGCCAGGTAGCCACACCAAATTTCAAAAATTATGGACAAGCCCCTACCAGATATCAGAGATCTTGTGGAGAATACTTTCAAAATAAATACCTTAGATGGAGAGTTGACTCCATTTCCAATCAATGGGAAATGTCTCAAACACTAGTTCGTATCCTAAGCGGGACTACCTTTCACCCCTTGTATCAGAGTTTCCTCTATTTTGCTTTCTTTTTTCTTTCTTTCTATCATTTTCCCATCATCAGTCTGTTTCTTCCGTTCGTGGTCGTTCCCCTCTTTTTTGGGGGCTTGTTGATTTTTTTTAATTTGGTTCCATGTGTCTTGGACTTATTCCAAGTGGTCCTTAAATTGGAGCAGAGGTATTTCTTAGTCAAATTCTCCAAAGATACATACAGCGCAGAGAACGTTCCAAAAGTTGAAGTGGCGGTATCATCCATTGACAATCAGAAAGATGTTCAATGCTCAGTTGTGCTAATCACAAAGCACGCTAAGAAATGGCACCCAAGAGCATTGGTTTCTCAAGTTTTTGTCCGTTGGAACTAGCACTAGTGCATTGATTTGGGTTCCCACCGATCCTAGAACCCAAGTCTAGTAAATGCAAAGGAAGGAGGAAAGGAATAATAATTGAAGATGAAAGAACCAAGTACAAAATAAAATGAACTGAAAAGTGGTTAGAATCATAAAATATGAGTAGCACAACCTAATTGTTTCTTGGATTGATCAAAGAAGACATTATGAACCTGAATAGAGAACTACACACATCAAGGGTCATGATATGGCTCATGTAAGAAAATAAGAAATTGTTTCAAAGAAAAGAACTCTCCTACATAGCTCCAGCCTAGAAAACTGAATAGACAAGGGTGACTATACAACTTCTACCGAAGGTATGGACATCCGACTGGTAGTAGAGAAAGGTTAGATTTGGGACTTGGGGATAACTTTTTTGGGGCTATGGACACCTGACTGGCAGCAAAACTCTTTCTGAGAAGCCCTGGTCTACATAGAGTGTTAGAGTAACTAAGAGGGGGGGGGGGG
>MU227511.1:628301-641294 GCA_018584345.1 Thuja plicata | reverse complement strand
ATATCCAAATGCATTCAAATGAAATCTACGAGCATGAAAGATGTAAATGTTTTTGTATTTTTAAAGAAATATGTGATTTTTATTTTTGAAATATAAATGCAAGAGCATGAAATAAATCTACATGTAAAATCTAACATAAAATGCAAATCTAACACCAAAAATAAGGAGTTGTATATCGCGGGTTCACCAAAATGTAAGATAAAATATATAGGTCACCAAAATGTAACATATAAAAATGTTACTATGTGTGTAAGATGAGAAAATATGTCACATTTGAAAATGTAGATTTTTGTGTGATGTGTGGGGAAGATAAGATATTCCTTTTAATCTCAAATGCACCAATGAAAGATCCAAATTGATTAACCCCAAAAGAAGGATCAATGCACAAATGAATCATCCATTTTGAAATGAGAGCAAAGAGGAAAGATCTTAAATTCCCATTTTAGAAAGGAATGTATATGGTAGTTCTAGGAATTGAAATGGATGAGATTAAGTACCAACCTTAAAATAGTGCAGATCAAAGAATGCTATTTTATGAGGTCTGTAGATAGTTTCTAGAAAATCTGACAGCTGATACCAAACTGAAATGCAGAGACGAACAAAACCCAGAAATCATTTTTTGTTCTGATGTCATCTTATGAAAAAGGTCGACCTTGACCCACAAATGTCAACCTTGACCCAATAATGTTGACCCTGACCTGCACAGATCCAAAAGTGACTTTGTTCGCGGATCCTGAAAGTTTGCCGAAAAGGGTATCGAGATCTGGTCTCAAAACTGCAATCCTAAACCTGTACCTACAAAAAAAAAGAGATTTTTTTGTTGGGGGGAGGGGTTTTCCTTGGTCAAACCCCAGTTTTGGAATTAATCTCAAATATATGTAATTAAAATTGCAGAAATGGACAAAGTAAATGCATAAATTCACCTTGCTTGAAAAAATCCTTGTGGCGGATTCGAGTCCTTGAATCCACAAGTATGCTTCAAATGAAGAATGTAGAAAGGTAGGATGAAGGATGTCTTCAACAAATTTATTGTATATCTCCAAAACCAAGTCTTGAATGAGTTCTTGATTTGGAAGAGGCTTGGAAGAAGGTGGATGGAGAGATCACTAAAAGGGCACTATGTAGCTTGAATCCTTCAATGGCCTCCAATGGATCTCCTTCATGAAAATGGATACTTGAATGAATGAATGCTTTCTTGAAATCTTGCTTGCTTTCTTGCTTGAATCACACTTGAAGATGTCTTGAGAATGCTTGATCACCATTAGAAGACTTAGAGAAAATGAGAGAGAAAGCTTCTCTTTTATATGGAATTAGGGCACAATATTCCAAGGAGGCCTACATAGGAGGATTAAATTAGCATTAAAGCCTTTACCCCTAGGAGAGGACCTATATTAAATATAATTTAGGAATCAGTGCTTCGAAACCTGAAACAGCCGACCCAAAAGCCGAAAAGAACTTTTTGCAAAGACCGACATCCAGAAATTGGAAGACCCTAAAGTTTGAACCCTAGGTCAAGGTCAAGGTCAACCTTGACCTAGGTCAGGGTTGAGGTTGACCCTGACCTAGGTCAGGGTTAAGGTTTACATAGACCCAAAAGGTCGACCCTGACCTTGAAGTCCAGAATCTCAGATCTGCAGTCCAGAATGCAGAAATTAGGCTGGAAAGAAGTGGAAAGAGGGATAGAACAAGGGGAAAGCCAGGTGTAGATCAGGAACCCATTCAAGGTGCTTGATATGACCCCAAACCACTTACTCAGAAGGCTAAACATGTCCACAATGGAAGTGCTTCCATTTTCTGACTATACATCAAGTATCACCTCTTTTTCTTGAACTTGTTCTCTTAAATAATGATACTTGATTGCAATGTGTTTAGTCTTAGAATGCATGACTGGATTCTTGGAAATATTTATTGCACTGGTGTTATCATAATAGATAATCACTGGTTCTGAGATCTTCATATGCATACCTTCTAGCAACTGTTTGATCCATGTAATATTTGAGCAGTTTGCAGCACTAGCAACATATTCTGCTTCTACAGTAGACTGAGAGATGCATCCTTGCTTCTTGCTAATCCATGTGACAAGTTTTTCACCCATAAAGAATGCTCCTCCAGTTGTGATCTTCCAGTCATCAAGATTTCTATACCAATCAGCGTTGGTAAACACCTTAAGTTCAAATTTGCCTTATCTTCTATACCATAAGCCAAATTCCTCAGTATTCTTCAGATATCTTAGAATTATTTTCACAGCAGTCATATGCGATTCCCTGGGGTTAGCAAAAAACCTAGCAACAATTCCTACTACATGTGCAATATTTGGTCTAGTGTGTACAACATACATGAGTTTTCCAATCATTGATCTATACAAAGTTTGATTTACCTCTATTTTCCTGTCCTCCTTTGTCAACTTACTTCTAGTAGCAATCGGTGTTCCAACTAGTTTGGAATCTTCCATCTTAAATATTTTCAGGACCTCTTTGATGTATTTGGACTGTGTAATGAAAATACCTTGACTTTGTTGAATGATCTATAGACCAAGAAAGAACTTGATCTCTCCAAACATAGACATCTTGAATTATTTGCTCATCTTATTAGCAAATGACTTACATAGTATATCATTGCCTCCAAATATGATTTCATCAACAAATATTTCAGCAATCAAAGTGTTAGCATCAATATCTTTTTTGAAATAAAGATTTCTATTTTCACTAGTCCTTATGAATGCAATACTTATTAGATAGGAATGAAGTCGATCATACCAGGCTCTAGGAGCTTGTTTAATCCATTCAAGGCTTTGTGAAGTCTATATACCATGTTCCTCTTGTCTGGATCTACAAACCCTTCTGGTTGCTCAATGTATACCTCTTCTTCAAGTATTCCATTTAGGAATGCTGACTTGACATCCATTTGATATACTTTGAATCCTTTGTATGCAACATAAGAAATTAGTATTCTTACTCCTTCTATCCTAGCAATGGGTGCAAAGGTTTCTCTATAGTCTATACCTTCCTCTTGTGCATACCCCTTGCATACTAGTCTTGCTTTGTTCCTTGTGACTTCTCCATTCTCGTTCAACTTTTTCCTCAATATCCATTTTGTACTGATGACATTTTTGTCATCTGGTCTTGGCACAAGTGACCATGTTTTTTTCTTCTCAATCTTCTCAATCTCATCATTCATAACACTTGTCCATTCTTCATTATCTAGTTTAGCATTGACAGATTTTGGTTCAAACTCACAAAATAAATAATTTGAGTTTAAAGACTTACTTCTTGTTCATGTACCAACTTTCTTATCTCCTATGATCTAGTCCTATAGATGGTTCCTTCTCACATATCTTGCAAGTACAGGTACAGCTCTTTGTGTATCAGTTTGATCTTCATTACCTTGCACATTATCTTGATCATTATCCTGACCGTCGGTAACAACATTTTGACTGTTGGTTGCAACATTCTGTTGTTCTGGAATTAAGCACTATTGCTCAGGTAGAGTTTTGGGTTCTTCACAATATACAAACTTGTTGTAGTCCTCTGGTTCTTTTGTGCTTTCCAGCTCATTCTTTTCTTCAAATTCATCAATCTTTACATTTGCACTTTAAACTATTTTGTTAGATGCCTTGACTAGACATTTAAAAGCTTTGTTCTTGGTAGAATACCCTAGAAAAATACCTTCATCACTTTTGGTGTCAAGCTTTCCATTTTTATCATCCTTTAAGACATAACATTAACTACCAAATATTTTGAAGTAACTTACATTGGGTTTTTTACCATACCATAGCTCATAAGGTGTCTTCTTTGTGTCCTTCTTCAATTGTACTCTGCTAAGTGTATAAATAGCAGTGTTGACAGCTTCTCTCTAGAAGATTTGGGTGATGTCCTTTTCTATCATCAGTGTTCTTACACAATCAACTATTGATCTGTTACTTCTCTCAGCAATCCTATTTTGTTGTGGTGTTCTTGGTGCAGAAACCTATCTTTTTATACCATGCTCATTATAGAAATTAGTGAATTCATCTGATATAAATTCTCCTCCTTTATCTGATCTAAAGCATTTTAGATCCTTACCACTTTATTTTTCTACCATAGCCTTGTACCATTTAAACATCTTGAATGCTTCAGATTTTTCTTTTAGAAACATGACTGTCATCATTCTAGAGTAATCATCAACAAAGAAAATAAAATATCTATCTCCATAATAGCTCTTTGTCCTCATAGGTCCACATAAATCAGTATGGACTAATTCTAGAATATCATTAGATGTATGGGTTTTACTTTTGAAACTAGACTTTGTCATTTTACCTTTTTGACCATTTTTGCACATGATATTGTTTGGCTTTGTCATCGTCAGTAAGCCTCTTACACTTCTTCTTCTACTTATTTTCATCATGTTGTCAAAATTCACATGACATAATCTTTTGTGCCACAACCATATGTCTTCATTTCTAGTCATTAAGCAAGTGGTGTTAGTATCATTCAGATAGAATAAGTTACATTTAGTCTGTTCACCGGTACCAATCAATTTTCCTGATTCATTGAAGATCTTTTCCTTCTTGTTTTCAAATGCTACTCTATGACCTAAAATATTCAGCTGAGAAACACTCAACATATTATAATTCAATCTTTTTACCCATAAGAATTTTCACATTTAATCGGGTTATTCAACATTATAGCTCCTTTACCTTCAACCAGACAAGGTGTATCATTACCCATTCTTACTGTACCACCATTATAATAATCAAAAGTGTTAAAATTTTCTTTGTCACCGGTCATATGGTGAGTGTAGCCACTATGTATAATCCAGATGTCATTCTTACTAACCTTAGATATGAGTGCAGTTTCTTCATACCTTTCTTCTTCATCTGAATCATCCTTCACAACTACAAATACCATCTCAATGTCATCATCAAGTTCGGTGTCAGTATCTTCATCTTTGCAAGAAGCTAGGTAGCTAGCCTTCTTTCCTTTATCCTTGTAGTCTCAGGTATACTTTCTTTCTAATTTTTGGTAACCTCTATAATCTTTGTTATCACCTCTGTCAGATTTCTTCTCAAAAGATTTGTCATTACTTCTGTCATCTTTCCTTCTGTTAGGACATCTTGCAGCAAAGTGTCCAATCTCTTTACAATTAAAGCATATAAGTGGTAACTTGCCTTTGTATTTACCTTTTCCTCTTTACATTCTCCTTGCCATGAGTGCTTCTATTTCATCTAGATCTTCTTCTTCACTTTCACTTTCACTATCTCTTCTAGATATGTATCTCTAACTGGATTTTCTTATTCTCATAGAAGACTTAAATGCAAACTCTAAGTTTGGTAAGACACTATTATCAAAGTTATTCATCTCAAATGAAAGCAGTCTACCAATCAAACTATCAAGAGTAACTATATTGTTTGCTACTACTCTCATTTCTTGAATAGCTGAAACTCTAATAGCATATACAGGAAATAAGGTTCTTAATATTTTACTTACCACTATCTCCTCTTCAAGTGTACCTCCAACACCTCATATAGCATTGACTACTTCTTTTATTCTTGTGTTGTATTGTGTGATGTTTTCTCCTTCTTTCATTCTGAGATCATGAAATTTTCCTCTAAGGCTTTCTGTCATGGCTCTCAAAATATTTGCATCACCACCATGTACAATCTTCAATTTGTCCCACATTTTCTTTGCAGTTGTGCAATCTTTGACATCTTCAAATTTAGCATCAGAGAGAGAGGAAGAAAGCTCTATGACCATGCAATTGTGCTCATGCTTCACTCTCAATTGATCTACTATTAATGGTCCTGTGGGCAACACATAAACAATATCTAAGTATTGAGTAAAATCATTACCAATACCTGATAAGTGGAGTCTTATCCTGCTTTGCCATGAAGCAAAGTTGTCTTTGTTCAACTTGGGAACATCTCGTCTGTTCATCTTGTGATCTTTGACTTAGGTCTTGAAACCTTCCTTCTAAGCACACAAGCTCTAATACCAATTGTTAGTAATAAATGAGAGGCGGGAGGTGAATTAGTGGCCTAAAAAATTTATCTTTTAATCACTAACCACCAATCAAATAAATCTCATATTATTAAGTCCCTACAAGATGCATGCCATGAAATACTTATAATGATTAACTGTCTATCGGTTTTCCTTTTTTGATTTTATTCTCTTTGATAACTGATAAGCAGTAAAACTATTTACCGATACTCAGTAAATATGAAGAGTATACCAATCAATCCAAAAATGCATATGTGAAATGTAAAACAGTAAAGTAATAAACCATACACACATAACACATGAATTTTAACGTGGAAACCCTGTTCAGGGAAAAACCACTGGGACCGGTACCTCAAATTTTCACTCTTCTAAAGTGAGCCCTGTTAGGAGCCAACCCTATTAAAGGTTACAAACACACTATTAGGTGTGACCTTGTTAGAGGATTTTATACATAGAATGTCACTTGATATCTGGAATGTATATGCTACCAATATTGATCAACCTCTCTAGGCACAATAGGTATCTGGCATATTTGGTGCTACCTAACTCCATTAGCCTCCTTCTTAGACTGTGTGTCAGTATTGGTCACTCAATGCTATCTTCATGACAATATTTTTTGCAATCTATTAGGATATACCTCAATTATAGAAGACTGTTAAGTCCTGCTCTGTTAAGAGACTTAATGCTTCAATGGTTAAACTAAAACACAATGACATGTTTCTAATGCAACTTGAATTGCAAATTTTTATATCTATTTAAGTACATTACCTCTCTGATCAATGTATCAATTCAATTATTTTTGCTCCACACTTTCTACTCTGTGATGTTGTGCTTCACTGTTCGTCGGTGTCTGCAGAATTCTTTAGGTCTTCTTCAGCTTGATTGATCAGGACTGTATGAAGTTATCCTTCATTAGTTTCTCTTCATCATCCACTTTATATTCACTCCCCTTCCCATGTCTGTGAATGTGATTATAGAAATGAATTATGCTTGTCTCTTATATAGACATGATATTCCTTAATTCTTGATTCTTGATTCTTGGCATGAAAAATAATCTAGCCAATCTGATTTAAAGCATAAACCCTGATTTATCTTGTAGTTATCTTCTTGCCAACTATACAAATCTTATTTAAATCAATTACTTAACTCAGGTCAAATAAAACAACTAGTTAAGTCTATCCTTAAGCTCTACCAGCTAGATATTTTGTCATTTTCTGAACTCTCTGTTCTGTCAGTCAACTCTGCAGTTAGTCATCAGTGATAACTACCAGTTCCATCAGTGTGACTCTTGTTAGATTTGGGATCTCTATCCGTCGGGCATCATTGGATTTTAATCATCGGGTAACTCTATTTTTTAGCTTTTCAGGTATCATTATGATTTTTCTTCATCGGGCAATACTGTCTTCTTCTCATCAGGTATCACTGTGACTTTTGTTCTTTTCCTTTATAGATGGTGTGCACTCCATCAATGTTGTCTGTCACTTAGTGAATACTTGACTTTTATGCATTGCTGAAATCATAACCTTTGTTCCATTGATTCTCTGAATTCTTTAGCATTATGTACATGACCGTATAGATTAGATCAAGTTGACATCAATGAAAATACAAACTATTAATTGATTTAATACCTTGTATTATCTTCAACTTAACATTATCAAACATTCAATCAGTTACATGTCATCACTTTCAGAAATTGCTTGATCCATGCAATGTTAGAGCAATTTGCAGTAGCAGCCACATATTCTACTTCTGTAGTTGATTGTGATATGCATCCTTTCTTTTTACTTATCCATGTGACAAGTCTATCACCCATAAAGAATGCTCCTCTTGTTGTGCTCTTTCTATCATCTATGTTTCCAGCCCAATCAACATCGGTATAAACTTGTAGCTCAAATTTTCCTTCTTTATTATACCACAAACCATAGCCTTCGGTATTCTTTAGATATCTTAGAATTATTTTAACAACAATCATGTGTGATTCCTTAGGATTAGCAGAGAATCTTGCAACTATACCAACTGCATGTGCTATATCAGGTGTGGTGTGTACAACATACATTACTTTTCCAATCATAGATCTGTATAAGGTTGGATTTACCTTTGTTTTCTTGTCTTCCTTTGTCAATTTGCATCTGGTTGCCATAGGTGTTCCAACTGGTTTGGAGTCCTCTGTCTTGAATATCTTCAGAACTTCTTTGATGTATTTGGATTGTGTGATGTAGATGCCTTCATCCTATTGTAGAATCTATAGGCCAAGAAAAAATTTGATCTCTCCAAACATTGACATCTCAAATTATTTTCTCATTTCATCAGCAAATGACTTGCATAGCATATCATTACCTCCAAATATGATATCATCAACAAATATCTCAACAATCAAAATCTTATCATCAATTTCTTCTTCCAAATATAGATTATTGTTGTCACTTGTTCTTGCAAATCCAATACTAATGAGATAAGATTGAAGTCTTTCATACCATGCTCTCGATGCTTGTTTCAATCCATACAAGGCTTTGTGTAGTCTACAAACCATGTTTCTCTTGTTAGGATCAACAAACCCCTCAGGGTGTTCAATGTATACCTCCTCTTCTAGTATTCCATTCAGAAATGCAGATTTAACATCCATTTGGTATACTTTGAATCCTTTAAAAGAATCATAAGCAAGTAGAATTCTTACTCCTTCTAGTCTACCAATGGGTGAAAAGGTTTATTCATAGTCAACACCTTCTTCTTGTGCATACCAGTCTTGCTTTATTTCTTGTGACTTCTCCATTTTCATTTAGTTTGTTTCTAAAAATCCATTTGGTACTAATGACATTTTTGTCACTTGGTCTAGGTACTAATGTCCATGTTTTATTCTTCTCAAACTTTCTAATCTCTTCATTCATTGCACTAAACCATTCTTGATTCTCAAGTGCAGTATTAATAGATTTAGGCTCAAAATCACAAATCAAACATCTAGTGTTAAGTCACTTACTTCTTGTTCTCATTCCTGCTCTTTTGTCTCCAATGAACTGGTATTTTGGATGGTGTCTTCTGACATATTTAGCAAGTACAAGTTCATATATGTGTTCCTCATTCTGATCATCATTTTGACCTTCATTTTACTCTTCATCACTCAGTTCAGCATTGTGAGCATTTTCCTGACTCTCGATGTGTGCAGCCTTTTGCTCGGTTGTATTGTTCTGTCACTCGGTAGCGTTACACTATTGCTCAAGAAAAGTGTCAGGTTATTAAATGTAGACAAATCTATTATAATCTTTTGGTTCCTTTCTACTTTCCTCGTCATTTTTCTTAGCAAATTCATCCACTTTAACATTTTCACTTTCAATGATTTTGTTAGAAGATTTGTTCAGACATTTATAAGCTTTGCCTTTAGTATAATATCCTAGAAATATTCCTTCATCACTTTTAGAGTCAAGTTTCCCATTTCTGTCATCTTTTAATATATAACATTGACTTCCAAAAATTCTAAAGTAACTCACATTTGGTGTGTAGCCATACCATAGTTCATAAGGTGTCTTATTGATGTCTTTCTTCAATTGAACTTGGTTTAGTGTATAGACAGTAGTACTTACAGCTTCTCTCCAAAATATTTGTGTGATGCCTTTTTCAATCATCATTGTTCTGGAACAATCAACAATTGATCTATTCCTCCTTTCAGCAATCCCATTTTGTTATGGTTTTCTCGGTGCGAAAACCTATCTTGTAATCCCATGCTCATTACAAAAGTTAGTGAATTTATCAGAAATAAATTATCCTCCTCTATTTGATCTTAAATATTTCAGTTCCTTTCCACTTTGTTTTTTAAATTTAGCTTTATACCATTTGAACATCTTAAATGCTTTAGATTTCTCTTTTAAGAACATGACAATCATCATCCTAGAATAGTCATCAACAAATAGAATGAAGTATCTATCACCATAATAGCTCATTGTTCTCATTGGTCCATATAAGTTATTATGGAATAACTCTAGAATAGCATTAGATGTGTAGGTTTTTCTCTTGAAACTAGACTTTGTCATTTTTCCTTTTTGACAATTCTTGCAAATGACATGGTTGGGCTTTGACATACTTAGTAAGCCTCTTACTTTTCTTTTCTTACTTATCTTAACCATGTTGTCAAAATTCACATGACATAAATTTTTTTGCCACAACCATATGTCTTCATTTCTAGCCAATAAACAAGTGGTCTCAATATTATCAAGATAGAATAGGTTACCTTTTATTTGTTCACCAGTACCAATCAACTTTCATGTTCCATTGTAGATCATTGCCTTTTTGTTCTCAAATACAAATCAGTGTCCTGTGTTGTTCAGTTGTGAAAAACTCAATAGATTATAGTTAATTCCTTTCACCCAGAATGCATTTTAACATCTAATCAGTTTATTCAACATGATGGTGCCTTTTCCTTCAATTGGGCAAGGTGAGTCATTACCCATCCTAACTGATCCACCATTATAATATTCAAAAGTTTCAAAATTTTCTTTATCTCTAGTCATGTGATGAGTACAACCACTATCAATAATCTAGACATCATTTTTACTAACTTTAGATATGAATGTAGTTTCAACATACCTTTTTTCTTCGTCTGAATCATCCTTCATAGCAGCAAATAGTACCTCAACATCTTCATCAGAACCGGTTTCAGTAATTTCAGCTTTGTCCTCAACTAGGTAACAAGCCTTCTTTCCTTTTTCCTTGTCATCTCAGTTATCTCTTCTATCAGAGTGTCAATTTCTTCTATAGTCTCGGTCATCACTTCTATCAAACTTATTTTCATAAGATATGTCATTGTTTCTTTCATCCTTTCTCTTGTTAGGGCATCTAACAGCAAAAAGTCCAATTTCTTTGCAATTAAAATAGACCAATGGTAATTTACCTTTGTATCTTCCTTTACCTCTATGTAATCTCCTAGCTATTAGTGCTTCAAGTTCATCAAGTTCTTGTTCATCACTATCACTGTCACTTTCATTTTTCATAGTGTGTTTTTTACTAGATTTTCTTATTTTTAAAGAAGATTTAAATGCAAACTCAATAGCTGGTAATACACTATTGTCATAGTTGTTCATCTCAAATTAATTCTACCAATCAAACTATCAAGAGTAACATTATTATTTTCTACTACTCTCATTTCTTGAATTGTAGATACTCTTATAGCATAAACAGGAAGCAGGGTTCTCAAAATTTTACTTACAATTGTTTCTTCCTCAAGTACTCCTCCTACTCCACGGATAGCATTAAAAAATTCTTTGATTATGTCACTATATTGAGTGATGTTCTATCCTTCTTTCATTCTCAAGTCTTCAAACTTTCCTCTTAGGCTTTCATCTTTAGCTCTTGGTACATTTGCATCTCCTTCATGTACTAGCTTGAGTTTGTCCCACATTTTCTTTGCAGAGGTGCATGATTTGACATCATCAAATTCAACATCAAGTAGTGAAGAAGAAAGTTCTATCATCATATAATTGTGTTCATATTTCTCTCTCAATAGAACAACAGTTAGAGGTCTAGTAGGTGCAACATATTTAGTATCCAAGTATTGTGTAACATCATTTCCAATACCTGATAGTTGAAGTCTTATCCTGCTTTGCCATGATACAAAGTTGTCTTTGTTCAACTTAGGAACATCCTTTTTACTCATCTTGTGATCTTTAGCTTGATTCTTTAAACTCTCTTCCAAGCACCAAAGCTCTGATACCAATTTTTAGAATAAATGAGAGGGGGGGATGAATCAGTGGCCTTAAAAAATAATTCCAATAATCCAACCAAAAATTATTTCTCAAACATAATACCCTCTAGTTATCTTGTTAGAAATGTAAAGAAATATGTAAAAAATAAACAATACCAGGAAAGAATATAAGCGAGTGAATGCATGAAAAAATATTACCATAAACAAGGAGAGAGAAAGCTCAAAGATCCAACACAAGAATACAAGATATTTGAAAGGGGAAAGCAAAGAAAACCCCTTGTGACATTATGAATGAGGCATGAAAATCCTAAGAAGAGGAGAGAGAGAGAGAGAGAGAGTGAATTGCTCATACAATAATTGAGAAGAGGAAGAAACATCATGAGAAATAAGAGAGGAGGGCCATATCTTAAATAGAGATGAGAGAGAGGAGTTAGATTGTAACTCCCAAGTCTATGAATGCCACCATTCATAAGTTTGTGTGGGCCAAGTGTGAGATTCCTCTTAAGGAGGAATAAACTAATTTCAAATTACAATAAATATTTGTCCTCACATATTCCACTAGAGGATGAAATAGAATGTAGTGGAAAGAAGACAAAAAATAAGTATATTAGGATACCTTGGCTTATATCCTAATATATTACAACAAAGATTAGTACTCTAACCTTGGTTTATAAATACACCAAGGAAAGATTACAAATTCTAACACCCCCCTTTAATCTTTACTTGGGGTAATTACAACAAGGGGTATTAAACCCATAATTTACAACAATCTGCAACTTGATCTTCAAGATGAAGTAATTTGATTATCTTCAAGCCATATGGTACATTTGTAGATCCAAGAGAAGTACATGATTCCTTTGAATGTGATCAAGTGGAAGCATAGCCACATCTTCATAAGATTTGTGAAAAATTGAGAAGGTTCCTTGATGGATCACCTGAAAAAAGAGGCATAGAACAAAAAACAAGGCACCAATCCACAAGTAAAATTACATCGTATAGTCAGGTTAGTAAATATTTGAATTTATAATAATTATAATCAAAGAGGAACCAAATGAATGTGTTCACCAACATGCAATGGAGTTAACATGATATCTAAAATAAAGCATAAGCTCAAAATGAACATGATAGTTATAATAAATCTCTCATGAAAGGAACATACTAATGCATAAATGACCACAGACAAGGCCAACTAATGAAACATACATCAACATTGCATTAATCACATGGATATAGACAGTCCACTAATGAGTCATCCCACTGCAAGTGAATGGGTCGCGACTCCATCACCTACATGACCCACGATCTAGGCAATAAAGTATGCAGAACATT
>MU227511.1:597960-624036 GCA_018584345.1 Thuja plicata | reverse complement strand
TGTGGATAGTGTACTAACAAACTTCAAGTCACACTTCACCAGCTTAGTAGAGACAACTACTAAGATTGCAGAAGATGAGTATAAGAAGGAAAGATTGAATGAAGTGGTGAAGAACTTTACCTTGGATATGAACTCTTTAAAGATTGGACAGTCTATATTGAAAGGGCTAGCAGAAAAAGGGAAGAAAGTCATAGCAAACTACATGGATAGAGTGAAGCTCACCTCCGAGCACACTAAAAAGATAGCTAAAGTAGAGGAAATGGTGGACAACATAAGAAAATTTGTTGAGTATTCCATGTAGGACATGAACATATGCAATAATGTCTACCAAGGAGAACTGGACAAAATTCAGAAGGCAAAGCTAGAAATTAGAAAAATAAGAGTTAGACAGACTCAGTTGAGAAATGCACTTGCGCCTTCACTAGCAATCCTAAATGATAACATCAAATAGATAGATGACACAATGCAGACTTATGATCAAGGTCCTTGCTTGGATCTAGTGAAAATGGAGAAGTTAACATATGCTTTATGCGCGCAGCTCCAAAAAGTTGATGCAATGAAAGCATTCTGGCAGAAAGAGATTCAGTCTCTTCAAGTTGTGTACCCGAATGTATATATGGAGTAAGTATGAAGACTTATAGTTTTTTGCACACCTTTGTCATTCATGTCAAAGGAGGATTAGTACAGAATGTGTATATGTGGAGTAGTATATATGTATATATCATTAAGTTATGATATACAGTCATTTTTGAATGAATTCATTTTGAGTAACTTATCCACATTCCTTTATTGCCATAAATGACAAAGGGGGAGATTTTTAGAAAGTTGACTTCCTGAGGAAGCATGGCTTATCTTGTGTTTTCAATCATGGCAACAAAGTCATACTAAGTTTCTATCAAAGATAACTTAGGAGATAAAATGACTAAGTACAGAATATAGAGTAGTCAGACAGATACAGTGATCAGCACATCAGCGCACGTGCTAGAAAGCACACCAGAGCATGCATGCTTAGGTATATATTCCATGATATATATACATGCTATATCCAAATGCGCAAGGTATGGAACATTAGTACAGAAAAGATACAGACAGATTAGTACATTGCAGTCGAGGAAATAGTCCAGAACATAGAGCATAGAAGCCAACTACTATTTTGGTTAGCGTGTATTATTTTGTGATGCTAAGGCTTTGCGCCTTTAGTTATAATTTTTTTATGATGTAATTAATTTTGTTGTAAACACACTTGAGCCGACTTGTTCGGAAGCGTTGTATATTTTGTTAAGAGGCCGACTAAGTGTTATGTTTTGGGTCGTGCCTATTCGTTTGTAAAGATATAAGTATGTAATGTATTGTTATGTTACAGCGTGCAAGAGAAGTCGATTATTGTGTAAGAATAAGTTACAGAGGGACAGTATAATGAATTCAAAAGATGATATAGCTCTTTGAAGGAGTAAGAGCATCCACGCATACACAGACTTGATCAGACAACAGTGTCACTACAGCAGTTCATTTTTGATATAGAGCATATCAACATTCAGAGGGTTGTAGCCTTCATATTATTTGGACAGTGAGCCATACACCCCTAACAGGGTTTTTGTAAAAGACTCCTAGGGTCCGACCTTTAACCAGGTCATTGTACTCAAATTGTAAAGACTGATTCTAACAGGGCAAAGGAACTTTAACAGGTTCATTATACCTAGTACAATATTTTGTGAGTACTAATCCCCACCGTAGTTTTCCTCTAATAAAGGTTCTTCATAATCATATCTTGTGTTATGTGTTCTTGTGTTATGATTCTTTGAATGCACATTTGATATATGTTTAATTGGCTAAAATATAATTAATTGATAAACACTGATTCACCCCCCCCCCTCTCAGTGTTTCTAACAATTCTCTCTAAATCATTGAAAAGAAATATGGATTCCAAAGTCTCTCTTGAAAGAGTCTCATGTTGAAAAACAAGGAAAGTTGACATTCAAGCTTCCAAAGGCTTCCACTTCATCTTCTTCCAAAAATAGTTTTTCATTCCATGTGCCTAAACCACAACCTCTGTTATCCATTCACCATATTCCTTCATGTATTCCTTCATTCATGCTTCCTTCATCCTCTCACCACCTATTATGCCCTGCATCCCTGTCCCTACATTTTGTGTGTAAAATGTTGGGTCCCCCTTTTTTTTGCTTTCTTTTCCTGCTTCTTCTTTGCGGGCTTTGCCTTGTCTTTCTTTCCCTTTTGTTTTTCTTTCTCCGGGGTTTTCTTCCCCGGTGTGTCGCTTTGCTGTTTGGTTTTCTCCTCCAGGACTCCAGTCCCAGAGGTTGTCTTTTGTCGGGAACTAGATTCCGGACTCTGGGATTTTTTTCCATGATGTTCTTATGGACATCATCATGAGGAGTCCCCGAACCTAGAGTTCAGAGGTTTGCCTACCCGGAGATCACCGGAAGGCGGAGGATTGCCTTTTACCGCGGGTATAAATAGAAATTATCTATCATTTTCACACTTACCATGATTAAAACCTTCGAGCACTTAGATCGAATTAAATAGTAATTTCAGAGTGATTAACAGAGCGTTTGCAGGAAGTTTATGGTAATCAGAGCTTAGTGATTTTCAGTCTCTCAGGAAAGTATAGGTGATCCATGGTGGTGATTCTAAATTATTGACAACTCGGGCTGTTGCAGAGCTCGTGCAGTAAATCCTTCCTTTCCTCTACCTTCTGTGTTCTCAGGTTGGTGTTCCTGTTTTCCTCCCTTGCTTTCTTTGGTCTTCGTTTTGCTTTCATTTGCTTGGTTTCATTTTGTCTTTCTGTCTTGTTCGGTCCTTTGTTTCTAGTTTTTTTTGCCGCCCGTTGGTGGGTCGGCTCTACCAGAGGGTTGTCCACCCTCTGTGCAGAAGTTGTTTTTCTATAAATACTGTAAAATATGTAAATAGCGTAAATAGTGTACATACTGTATATACCCATTTCTGCCTTGTCTGGTTTTTCCCGCGGGCGTCGTCCCATGATGTATATCCGTGTATATATGTATAATAATTATATAAAACCCATGTATATATCCCTATGTTCTCTATATATATCCCTTGGCTTCATGTATATCCTTCTAGGTAACTTGACAAGCTGGTCGAGTCACCTTTGCTTCTGGTTTTTCACCTTCAAACTCGCTTTCGAGGAAAAAAACCACCTGTTTGAAACTCGGCTCTCGGCCGGTTTCAAGCAGGCAGTTTTCTCTCTCCTCCATCAAGGCTATCAAAACCTCATTTATGTCCCATGCATGCAATAAATTCTATCCAAGTGGCTTTCCCTTTTCGCGTGTTCCGACAGTTGGCTCCGCCATCATCGCCATCACATCTATTTAATGCCAACGCACATGGCGTCCACGTGGGTTTGACAACTTGCCTTTTCGTATTCTCAATTAACGGTCATTTCTCTGGGCTTCAGGCCTCTTACGACCATCCGTCCCACATCTTTACTAAGTGTGACAAAATTTCCCAGACCCGGACGTATATTGAAAATCTCAAGTTCATGATGTGTTTTTCTTTCTGGTTACCTTTGCATGATACTAACTTTTCAAGAAGGCAAACATCACGGTGGTAAGATTTCCCGGACCCCAGAATAAATATTTTGATAAAAATGTTCTAACGGTCACTTTGTCTTATAGGTTCCCAGAATTATCTTCCAAATATGTCTGAGGCGTCTGCATCATCTCCTCCCGGAAGTCTGGAACTACCAACCACAACAGAGACCAGGGTAGCAACAAAGTCAAAAATGGAGAAGGCCCTGGCAAATCTGCCCCTCACCATGAAGTTTGTACAAGATAATGAGATTGTGGACTCAAAGATTGAGTCCAAGGTAAAACTGATGACCGACGCCAGTGTCAGGACTTGGGCAGAAATGCAGGCCCTGGTAAAGATAATGCACATCCAGCGATAGGCTGGAGACAAACTTGCAATCAACGTCGGGGACTCCGGAGTCCTCTGAGCAGCTTGCTTCCCATGCTCTGTGCAGTCTCTGGAGCTTGTTCTAACCCTGGCTGCCAACTATAACTCTTCTTTTTGGATCGTTATGCTTGCAGCTGTAGAACCCACGGGATACCCCACTCCACTGGTGTCCCTTGACCCAGTCACTTTCCAAGCAGGCCTGGGTATCCCACAATTTGACAGGGCCATGGTAGTCACAAGGATTGACGCCTTGAAACAATTTACACAATTGGAGGATGCTGCCCAGGTGTATATGAATACCCACTGGCTCAAGTCCCCAAAGAGGGACCCAAAGAGAATGAAGATAGATATCCCCCGCTCTGAATTCAAGGAGAGCATCCAGATGGGGATGATAGCATTGGCCCGGGTATTTGGGAAACCCTTCACCCAGGAGTTTTCCAAATGGATGTACTATTTCCTCCTCGGCATCTCCACTAAGGGAGAATTTTTTGACTGGGTGACAATAATCTCTAATCATGTCAACTCCCAGTTCCTGCAGTTGAACGAGAAGAAGAAGTTCTACATGTCTTCTTATGTTTTCTGGGCCCTGGCCCAGCAGAGGCCCCATTCCAACGGCCTACTCACTGACGAAGTACTTGGGATTGGCCCGGGACAAAAGGCACCATGGGACTATTTTTCACAAATTCAATGGGAGGCCAGCTTCCCCAGTTTCTGCCGGGTGAACGATGCTTTCATTTACTACCACCTGCTCACACCCGCCCGGGATGCTAGATACCGCCTATCTACTGAGGTGATAAAATTAGTTTGTAGTTATGGACACTACTATATCCAATTCTAGCAACATACATACATTAGGGTCACCGGCTTCTCCGGAAAACCCTACTTGTTGCCCAAGCATTGTGGGGACAAGATCGTGCTGCTGGAATATTATAGACAAATGCTAGAGTTGCACACCTTCTTTTCCCTTAAGAAGGTCCCCAACATCTCGTTCCCAATCACCTGTGGGAACTACACCTGCAGTCTAGCCACCGCGAGGGAGGCAGACAATGAGCTGAAAAGTTATAACTTGTAGGAATTCTATCTGGCACGGAGGAACTTTGATCCGCATGGCCAAATTGCAACAGCAATGCCCTGGACTTCGGAGCCCCATCAAATACACATGGAGGACTTTTGGGCAGATTGCCAGGATGATGTGGATGTCCAGAGTAGGCACTACGATAGAATGACGGCCGGATTAATGCAGGAACTAAAGCTCCAGAGATTCCCTCCAGGCTTCTCTAACATCGCCCCCACTATAGATCCCCAGTACAAAGAAAAGGGGATCGATAAGATGGCATTACCAACAATAGATTGGGCCACCCAGGAGGGGCCCACAATCGAGGACTTCACTCAGGAGGTGGTCGAGCGAAGTCATGCCTACTTTAAAAGGGTGTGCCCCAGGAGTATGCGCCAAACTCCCCGACCGGCACCAAAGGTGACTCCACCACCGGTACCAAGATTAACCTCGGGGGCCAGGACTTCCTCGCAGGGTGCAGACAAGGGAAAAGGGATAGCTACAACACCCTCCGCGCAGGAAGTCCCCATTCAGGAACAGATCGAGCAATCTGTGGTAGCCTCCCAGCAAATGAGGTAGCAATTAATAACAAGGCTTGCCACTCACCCGCTCATGGCTGGACCAATTCGTCCTCCATCCTCCCCGTCACTGGCAGCCTTAATGGTCAAGGCAACGGGGGTGGATCCCATGGAGGCAGTAGCTATAGCCGATGCGGGGCCACCTTTGATCACTAGGAGGAAGAGGAAGCACGTCAAACAGGTCAAGGCAGAACCAGCGCCAAGTACATCCCTCCCCCAAGAAGTAGAGATCCTCTCCTCCAGTTCCTCGGAACTGGAGAAAGAGGCAGAGCCTGCAGGAGTCCCAGCCAGTCCCCCTCTGCAAGAGGAATTTGATGATATATTTGCAACCGATGATTTTGGCAACTTGCAAGGGGATGATACACAAGCAGGGATAGAAGTCCCAGAGAAAGAGGCTGCGGCTGCGGACCAAGAGGACCCAGAATAGGAACCTGCGTAAGAGCAAGAGCAGGAGATAGAAGAAAAGGAGCGGAGACCAGAAATTATCTCCGGGGCTCAAGAGACGCAAGGTCTAGGAGTGGACCAACTAAAGACAGGTGGAAAAATGGCATCCGCTGGGGGAACCATACCTCTAGGAATAACTGTAAACCTAGCCGCCATGTTCCCAAGGCCACTCCCGGGGGAAAACTTCAGACAGGTTATCATAGTGGCCCAAACTTTAAATCTTGGCCTGATACCTCCCCAACTGCCAACAGAAGAAGAAATTCTGGCAGAAGAAGAAGAAGAAGAAGAGAAGCAACTTGAAGAAGAAATCGCCGAAGAAGCCTACCAAGGTCCAGACCCAACAATAGACACACAGGACAAGCCTGAGGAGATGGAAGTTGACAAAGAAAATTTTGCTACAGGAGAAGTTGAGGCAGGGAGGACGGATGATGTCCGTGACACCGGGGAGCAACAACCATCGGGTACTGGGAAAGAATCAGGAGAATAAGTTCTAGCAGGAAGGCCACCTCTCCCACCCCAGTGCCTGATAGAAAGCAAAAAGAGAAAGGCTCAGTCCACTCTGGTGATTCCTCTCTCCCTGGCCGAGATGATGGCCCAAGTACAGGCCCCACCAAAAGCAAAGAAATCTCGGATAGTTCACACTCTTCGAACTGGGCCAGGTGGGGAAACAATTATCATTGTGGCAACACCTCCCCCAGGCACTGATGAAGCAACTGTAGACCCCATAGATTATGACATTGCAGAGGTATCTCTGGGAAAGAGAGGAAAGCAAGGCGAGGTGGACTTGCTTAAGGAGGAAGCTAGGGCAGTCGAAGCCCGATATGAAAAGGAGGTCGAGAGGCTCAAAGCTGAAAAAGAGAAGAATGCAAACCTTATGGGGTTGCTTACTGAGCTGACCTGACCCCTAAATGCCGCTCCTCTAGGGACCTCCACATCAAAAGAATTACCGCAGAGTGACATAGAATCCCTACGAGTAACGAAAAAGAAGGCCCAAGCAATTGATGAATGGGTCGCCCTTCAGATAGGAAACACCCGGGATTTCCTAGCGTCCACTCTCCCAGACTTATACACAGCCTGGCAAGTTATCCATTAGGCAGAAGCACTCATTGAGCAGTGGGAGAGTGACATCAAAAATTACCAAGCGTGGAAGGTAGAGCTCGAAGAGCTCCTCACCTTGGGAGAAGACATGATTTTTGAATCCAGAATTCTAGGTGAGGAATCATTTGATTTTGTAAGGATTCAGCATGCCAGACTTGACCTCACATTGGAGGTAACCAAGCAATTGGTAGATTCCTTGCAAGAGAAGGTACACAATGTAAAATATCCTTCTAATTTATTCAATTCTTATGTAACAAATATTTTTGGGGCTGATCCCCTTAGTACAGATACGTACACCCCCGAAGATTCAGTTTTGGGGAGTTTTGATGAAATAATGCAATCCCGATATCAATCCCCGGAGGGGATAGACAGAGCCCAAATGGAAAAATTAAATGAAGTGATACTTAAGGGCCGTGACGCGGCAAGGATGGTGGATGAATTCAAAGAAAATGTTTTAGAGCTGGGGGAACAAGTTGAAGTAGCCAGGCACAGAAGGGCCAGCCTGAAGAGTGTAGATGAAGACGACATTTCCCACCTCCTTCAGGCCTTCAGTGATAATAAGCAGCCTTAAGCTTTCTCCAGAGGCTGGAGAAAAACTCACATTGAGTATTCTTTATTCTTTTTGGGACATAAGTTCCCGGATCCCAGAGTCCCGGATCCAAAATTTTGTATTCTTTACAGTGATCCGTGTCCTGGTCCCCGAGGCTGACCGGTCACTTTCAAAAGTGGTTAATAGGACTGTCAAAAGGTAGTTGGGCACATCAAGGGGTGTCGGCTTGGAAGTTGGCCTTCTGACAGGGTGGTCTTCTCAAGGCACCACTCAAGGGTACATTTGTCACATTGGAGACAGGGCACCACAATTTCAATTTATGAGGCATGTAGCCTCGGTCCTTGAGGGACCTACTTTCTTCTTTCTCCTCTCTGGCTCTCTTCTCGAGACCGATTCTTCCGATGTATATTATTATCTTATTCTTCTGACATGACAGACCTATTCCGTCTCCAGGTCTTTTGTAGGGTGGCGCAGGTAGTACCGGCCCCTGAATATTGTATTTTATTGAAGTGTGTAAAATAGGGTTAGGGTTAGAAGAGTTGTATAAATAGGCAAATTGGCCCATTTCCAAGGGTCAGAAAAATTGATGATTTTTTTGTCCATAGCAATAGCAAAGTAATATGGTTTTAGTTGCAGAGCTCAATGCTCCATTATTCTGTTTTCAGTAGTTAGATGCTCCCCTGGAGCCACCATTGTATCACGCACTAGTGCTTGCTGGACTAAATGTTAATGAGGAAGGAAGGATTCTAGGCAATGATATTGTTGGCACTCTTGCTTCTGAGTTAATGGTATTTCATGTTTTAATGTTCTGTATGCCTTTTACTCTGGTATGTTGAAGTAGATTAACGAACTCTTTTCTCCCGCTACTGATAAAATGCTAACTGATGGTTATGTTTTCCTTCGGTATTTAGTGTAGTTTACCAGAGTATTATTGATGTTCTGGATGTTATAACATGACTATAGTTAGATGAAATACTTCTAACCCTACAGGATATTTTTTTCTTTATTTGCTAAGTGTAGAATGCCTGGGAAAACCTTTACCTTGATCGAATCTCCGGAGATGATGAGTTGAAGAAACCAGCTATCCCCCTCGAAAATAGTCACCTCTCCCAACTGAGCCCCACACCGTCATGACCTGACACCCAGGTGCTTGAAGGCCCGGAGGATTTATTTCCCCCGGACAACCTTTGCAGGTGGAGTTGGCTGATTTCCCTGGAACCCGGTGACAACTTATGACTGTTGGCAGACCCGGTCAGCAAAACCCCGTCAACAGAAACTGGCGCTAGAAGGAGGGCATGAGCTCATCCCCCTCCCAAGATTCTGATTTTACACCTTCTGAGGGTTCTTCGAGTAGTAGTTTTTGGAGACAAGCCTTCGCTGGGATTGGATCTTTCTCCCCAGTGAAATTTGAAAGAGTCCTTAGGTCCGCCCTGAATCCCAGAAAGTTTGTCAAACTTGAGCGCCCTGCTTGAAAAAAATTAACCACTAAAGTCCTACCAGCCACTATTGTCTGGGGACCCACCATACCTCTAAATACTCAAACTCCCCAGACAGTCCTGGGAACCAGTACCCTAAACACTATCCAACATATAGTTCCCCCAATGGCTGCATACTTCGGAAACACTCGGTCCCTAATAGGCACTTTTCCGGGTGCAACCAATGATTTACCCTCTCACCCGGAGAAAATCTACCCACGATATGAGAACTTAGGCTCACAGACCGCAGAAGAACACTTACAGGCATACAAAGATTCCATGAATCGACACCAGATCTAGCATGAAGATGTTGTGACCCGTATGTTCCCACTGTCCTTAGGACAAAGTGAGTTGAACTGGTACCTTAACTTACCTGCCAACTCCATCAACACTTGGCAGGATATGGAGGATGCCTTCCTAGCTCCCTTTCATGTACATGTGGACCCAGCCTAGCCCCGCAGCCAGTTCATCTCCATCAGAAAGGAACCAAATGAACCTCTTGCAGCATTCAACCATAGGTTCTAGCGCGCCCTGAAGCGGTGCACGGGTCCTTTTATCCCATCTCCAGATGTTACCATATAGACATATCTTAATGCGATGGACCCTTTCATTTCCACCCTCCTCTAGAGAACAACCGCCCCGGGCGACCAGGATACCTTGGAAAAAGTCTACAACCTAGCCCTAGAGCTGTCCCGCGGTCTCAACAAATCCCCGGGCGGGATTGGACAGAACACACCCTATAACACGATCCCCGGTGGAACTGCATATGCTGGGGGATACAACCCCAATCTGGCAATAGGTGCCCCCTCGATGGCAGTGAATCCTCCGCCACCTGTGATAGACCAATAGGCACGGTATGTTTACCCAGCCTAGACCCAGATCACACCGGGTCTGGAAGTCTTCCCTTGGAATCAGCCGCAGCAGACACAACAGACTCATACACAACCATCCAGAGTGCCATTCTTCCAGTCGTCTGCAGCTAGGGGATTTCCACCCTCGACTCTGACTAATACTGCTGCCTTCCCAGGAAGCCAACAATAGCAACAGTCGTCACATTGTGATGCTAACACTCAGTTGACCGCCGAGGTCAAATCCCTCCAGCGAATGTTGTCCACCCTGACCATGGACATGGGCCAATTGAAGGCAGGGTCCTACACGCCCCAGAACTCAAATTCCCAGAGAGGGAATATCTTCTCCGGCCAGCAAAACAACAATGTCGGGGGAAGAAACTTTAACAATGGGCCTAGGCCCAACCAGCAACAATGGAATAACAACACGAATACCAGAGGCCCACCTCCGAACCAAAATGCCAACCAAAATGGTACTGGACCATCCCATTTTACAACGGTCGCAGACTTCCAGCCCATGACTAACTAGTGTAGATTACATGATATAGGTTCACACAACGAGGTGAATTGCGCCACTTTGGAGAAAGTTATCATGATCTCCCAACTGTACAGGCAGCAGTCACACGATTCACCTACAACACCATCTTCTTCAGAACTTCCGGGGAAGATGAAGAGGAATCTGAATTGCAGGGATTCTTTGACAAATTTATCTCACCTTTTGAGGCCAACGCCTTTATTAACCCACGGGCTCCATACAATACCCGGAGCCAGGCGGGTAAAGGACCAGCTTACACACCTACACCTCCCATCAAAGACACTCCTCCTCCCTAGAAAAACACGACTGATCAACCCATACCTCCAAAAGGTCCCAGCTCTAACCAAGCAAAAGATCTCACGGAGGAAAATCACCAGTTCTCGGGAGGAAGATTTGACATCACAAAGGCGTTAGAGAAAACCACCACCTCCATGACCTTGATGGAGGTTTTGCTAAATTGTCCCGAGTAGAAGAAGTCCCTTCTAAATATTTTAGGGAACCCAGAAATAGTTAGCCACCCACCCAAGACCGTCTCCTTCGAAGATGCTAATGCGGCTGTCTTCCGAGGAAACAATGAGGATCCTCCCTTCTTGCTAGGCTTGAACATTTATGGAAAAAATATACACAACTACTTAGTAGACTCCGGAGCTTTGGGTAACATCATGCCCTTATCCATTTTTCAGAAGCTCGGACTAAACCCCACCCCATCTAATGGCGCAGTAATCCAGCTGGATAAGACTGCTATGAAAATGGTGGGGGAATTGAAGAATGTTCAGATACATCTTATCCAGGACCCCAGGATAGCCAGCATCATTGACATCCAAGTGGTAGACATTCCAAAGACCTACGGGATGTTACTGAGTTGGAATTGGTCTAATTCCTTGAACAGATACTTCTCGACCAACTTCACCCACTTGTGGCTTCCATGGGAGGGAGAATCCAATCAGATCCGGGTCGAAAGTGAACCCCGGATGAAACAGGCCCTTACCAAGATTGGGAAGGTCAATGAAGTCCTTTTCTCTGAGACTTCTCTGGGGGTCTACCGACCTCTAGAAATTTTAACATTTGATTTCATCCCCGGAGAGGATCCTGTAGTGTTGCAAAGAGCACAAGACCTAGAAGAAAAGGTGAGAGTTGAAGTTAACTCTCAAGGCTCCACCGCATCCCTGGCCACACTCTTTTCCGGCACTTGGTGCCGAGTACACTACCAAAAACATTCAGAGCTTGAGTGTGAGCCATGTCTTTCAATCGCTAACTAGCACCTTGATACCCTCCAGAACAAACAACATGCAACTAATTCCCCGGGACCCAGTGTCCCTGTGGGATGCGCTCCTTTGGCGCCATCCCCCGAAGAATCCTAAACCCAAACTTCAGAGGAAAATTCCACTTTCACTTCGGTAGTTCGAGAAGAGATCCCCAAGTCTCCCAACAACAATCCAAAGAAGGCTCCCCTTCCCCAGCCCCAAGTTGCAAATAATGACTTATGGACCCTTAAGTTTGATGGGTCAAGATCCAAACAGGGCTGTGGGGCCGGGGTAGAATTAATCAACCCACGAGGAAAATCCTTCCTCGCGTCCTACAGGCTACAGTTTAACTATACAAACAATGTCACAGAGTACGAGGCTTTGGTCATTGGACTCTTATTCGCATTAAGAAAAGGTATCACCCGCCTCCGAGCTTTGGGTGATTCAGAATTGATTGTTAAACAAGTCCGGAGTCAATACACATGTCATGACAAAAGACTGGCTGCATACCGCAACCGGGCTTGGAGCCTTATCAAAGATTTTGATGCCTTTGGCATTGACCTTATTCTCCGACGACGGAATTATGTCCCGGATGCCCTTGTCGTCTCTGCCAGCACACTTGAGCCAATGGCCGGCTCCCGACTCCAGAGATTTTCAGTTGAAATGGTCCCCACCCCGTCCATTCCAGACAATGTCACCCACTTTCAGGTTTTTGAGGACGATCAGCATATCCTGGCCTTCATGGCCAACATTGGCATTTTTGAGGATCAGATAGTGGAGGAACGAGACCATGACGATACTGGGCAGGGTGATGAAGATGATGGGATCCTAGACTTGCCCACTAACACCATCCCTAAGGGGATGGTTGCGTTAGAATGAATCTTTGACTCGGACCCTTGGGCCCGCGAGAAGGTGTCATCCTCCCCTAAGGGAGGAAAGTTTGAAAAGGTTAACATCGGCCAGCCCGGTGAAGAAAAGATCATCCACATTGGTACCTCCTGCTCCCCTGAGGAGAAGGAAAAGATTCTCGAGGTCCTTCGAGAATATATTAATGTAATTGTGTGGGGATATGAGGACTTAAAAATGTATGATACATCTATCATGACCCACACTATTCCCTTGAAACCCGACGCTAAGCCCTTTTGGAAAAAGAAAAGACCAGTCAACCCCTTGATAGAACCTCTGATACGTCAAGAGATAGAAAAACTGCTGTCAGCCCAGATAATCTTCCCAATCTGGCACACTACGTGGCTTTCCAACCTGGTCCCTATAAGGAAGAAGAACAGTGAGATCTGCCTTTGCGTGGATTTCCAGAATTTGAACAAGGCATCTAAAAAAGATAATCACCCTCTCCCCTCGTTGGATGAGGTGTTGCAGATAGTAAATGGATCCCAGATGATGTTTTTCCTAGATGGATACTCGGGATACAACCAGGTCATGGTCAAGTATGAAGATAGAGAGAAAACAACGTTTACCACCAAGTGGGGAACGTTTGCGTACAGGAGAATGCCCTTTGGTTTGATCAACACAGGGGATACATTTCAAAAGGCCATGGACATTACGTTCAAGGGCCTTCTGAATCGATGCATAATCATCTACATGGATGATTTGACTATCTTTTCCTAGGATAGGCGTGATCATCCCACCCACCTCGCTCAGATCTGCGAGAGGTGTCGCCGGTATGGAATATCCCTCAACCCTAAGAAGTGCATATTCGAGGTCACCAAGGGGAAGTTGCTTAGGCATATTATCTCTGAGAAGGGTATATCCATTGACCCTGATAGAGTTGAGGCATTGCTAAATCTACAGATGCCTGGCAGCAAGAAAGAAATGCGATCCTTTTTTGGAAAAATCAACTTCGTACGATGATTCATTACAGGATTCGCAGAAATAGTTAAACCGCTCAATGAAATGATGAAGAAAGATACCAAAATTGAGTGGAGTCCTGAAGCAAAGAAGGCATTTTCCCAGATCAAACAAACCATAATGGAGGCGTCGGTCCTGGCTTGTCTAGACTATTCCCTTCCGTTTTACATTTATTCGTTTGCTTCGCCGCATTCCACTACGACAGTGTTGACCCAAAAGGTTGAAGGGGAGGAATGACCAATAGCTTTCATGAGTTCCCCCTTCAAGAATGCTGAAGTTCAGTATTCGTCACTAGAGAAACAGGCCTTTTCTCTAGTTTGCGCCGTGAAGAAATTTTGGCATTATATTCTCTGAAGCAAAGTGTATGCTATTATCCCGGACCAGGCCGCCAAGTCTCTGCTGATGCAGAGTGAATTGGGTGAGAGACGGGGGAAATGGATGGCCATCCTCAAGGAATATGACTTAGAAATGCAGCCCATGAAAATAGTTCGAGGCCAGGGGCTAAGTCAGGCGATGGCATAAGAGACTCCCCGCATAGAATGCCAAACTTATACAGTGGAGTCCATCACCCAAGATCCATGGTATACCGATTTGGTGTACTTGTTACTAAATAATGAGTGTCTGGAGGGGTTGCCTCCCCATAAATACCGTGCCCTGCGAATGAAAAGTGCGCACTTCATGATCAAAAACTCTGCACTTTACCACAGAAATTATGAGGGGGTGTATCTCCGGTGCATCGACAGGGACCAAGCTGTAAGAATAATCGATGAATTCCACGGACAGTTTGGAATAGGGCATGGTTCAGCTGACGCCACTGCCCATCAAAACCTTCAGGCCGGATACTATTGGCCCTGTGTCTTCAAAGACGTTTACGCTCATGTTAGGAAATTTCATACTTGTCAAACTGCGGCACATCGTGAACATAACCCGGCTATGCCTCTACAACTAGTCTACGAGGCTAGACCCTTCGCCAAATGGGCATTTAACTTCAATGGGGAAATTAACCCCAACTCATTTGCTAACCACCAATATATTCTGACTGCTACTGATTACTGCACTCGGTGGTCTGAGGCTATCCCTTGCAAAAACAACACGGCAGATGTAGTTATCAAATTCTTGGAAGAAAATATCATCACACGGTTTGGAATGCCCTTCGCTTTAGTATGTGACAATGGTCCGGCATTTTCTTCAGTGCAATTACTGGAATGGACCTATAATAGAAAGATCACACTGAAGTTCTCCAGCAACTATTATCCCCAGGGAAATGGCGTTGCTGAATCAACAAACAAAAATTTTCTCGAAGTGATCAAACACATGTTAGAACAAAATCCCCAGGATTGGCATCAAAAGCTGAAATTCGCCCTCTGGGTGGATTGTATTCATATTAAGGTCACCCTGGGAACATCACCATTCCACCTAGTTTATGGCCAGAACCCTGTATTCCCAGTCAATTTACAGATCCATGTATTACAGTTCATGCTGGAATTCAACAATAGGGACAACATCGTGGAGGTTTGACTTTTGAATCTGGTGCGAATGGAAGAACAATGAGATGCAGCTCTTGAACATTTCATGCGTCACCAAGTAGTGGTAAAGAGATGGTTTGATAGAAGAGCCCAATATAAAGCTTTTCAGATCTTAGATTTGGTCCTCTTGTGGGACAAGGCCCGGGAGAAGAAAGGAAAACATACCAAGTTCCAGCGGCTCTGGCTCGGACCATACTTGATCTCAGAAATCTATGGGGCAAATACTTACCGCCTCAACGCTTTGAATGGGGAACCTGTTGCATTTCTTGTTAATGGGAAGTTTCTCAAACACTATTTCGAGTGAGGGTAAGTTTCTCCAAAGTTGTATTATATGTAAATATTCGCTTGTAAATATCTCTTCCGGGTGTCTCGTTGCGAGGTACCCTGCCTTGTAAATAGTCTTGTCGACTGTCCTCCGGGGCAGTCCCCCTTTGGTTGTTTTTGTTTTCGCTTTTGGTTTTCTTTTTGGTCCCATTGTTTTGCTCCGTCTTGCAGGAATTGGAATGCTTCGCATAACTTTGGTCTCCAGTGCAATGTCTACGGCATGGTGAACTTTAGAATCTATCTTTAGCACGGTGGAATCGACCCGGTCTCCGGGGTTTTTTTTATGGGTTATGACACATTTTAAGGAATCTTCATTGGGTGTTCTTTCCGGGAGTCTAGCAATCAGTGAACAAAATAATAATTCAAGGAATAAGTAATCGGACACACCGAGGGTAGATCGACTGTACTGATTGGTTGACCCACGTCTTAAAATCTAAAGAGATTCTTCCCGGGTCTAGAGTTTTTGTCCCCTCTTTGAACAACCTAAATATAGGTGGATAGGTGAAAGAAGTACCACCATTACAATTAGCTAAGATTGAGCTTAATAGTGAAAGAAGTACCGCCTTTCCCACCCAGAAATAAGTAAAATAATGAGATGAAAAGATGGGATAGAACTCCGGCCTCCGGGGGAAACAAGAAAATTGATGACTGGTTCGATGTAATTAGTACCTCTTCTCTACTCCTCCCAATGGTCATTGGCTTGATCCCCTTCCAAAGCACACATGACACCACTGATAAAGGACTATGGACTACCTCCTGTGTGGTTGGATTCTCTCAGATATGTTGCCCTTTGCCTGTCAGACGCTTTGGGAAGTGGCTTGTTCCAGTTTTACTAACCAAAGATCCTTTAGTTCTCAAATGCGCTAAGACATTTGTCCCAGATAGTCGCCATTTGTTATGCCCTGCATCCCCATCCCTACATTTTGTGTGCAAAATGTTGGGTCCCCCTTTTTTTTGCTTTTTTTTCCTGCTTCTGCTTTGCGGGCTTTACCTTGTCTTTCTTTCCCTTTTTTTTTTCTTCCCCGGTGTGTCGCTTTGCTGTTTGGTTTTCTCCTCTAGGACTCCAGTCCCAGAGGTTGTCTTTTGTCGGGAACCAGATTCTGGACTCTGAGATTTTTTTCCATGATGTTCTTATGGACATCATCATGAGGAGTCCCCGAACCTGGAGTCCGGAGGTTTGCCTGCCTGGAGATCACCGGAACGTGGAGGATTGCCTTTCACCGTGAGTATAAATAGAAATTGTCTGTCATTTTTACACTTACCGCGATTAAAACCTTCGAGCACTTACAGTGAATTAAAGAGCAATTTCAGAGTGATTAACAGAGCGTTTACAGGAAGTTTATGGTAATCAGAGCTTAGCAATTTTCAGTCTCTCAGGCAAGTGCAGGTGCTCCGTGGTGGTGATTCTGACTTATTGACAACTCGGGCTGTTGCAGAGCTCGCGCAGTAAATCCTTCCTTTCCTCTGCCTTCTGTGTTCTTAGATTGGTGTTCCTATTTTCCTCCCTTTCTTTCTTTGGTCTTCGTTTTGCTTTCGTTTTCCTAGTTTCGTATTGTCTTTCTGTCTTGTTCGATCCTTTGTTTCTGGTTTTTTTTGCCGCCCGTTGGTGGGTCGGCTCTGCCAGAGGGTTGTCCACCCTCTGTGCAGAAGTTTTTTTTCTATAAATACTGTAAAATATGTAAATAGCGTAAATAGTGTACAAACTGTATATACCTGTTTTTGTCTTGTCTGGTTTTTCCCACGGGTGTCGTCCCGCGATGTATATCCATGTATATATGTATAATAATTATATAAAACCCCTATATATATCTTTTTATTCTCTATATATATCCCTCAGCTTCATGTATATCCTTCCAGGTAACTCGACAAGCTGGTTGAGTCACCTTTGCTTCTGGTTTTTCACCTTTGAACTCACTTTCGAGGCAGAAAATCACTTGTTTGAAACTCGGCTCTCGGCCAGTTTCAAGCAGCCAATTTTCTCTCTCCTCCATCAAGGCTGTCAGAACCTCATTTACGTCCCATGCGTGCAATCAATTCCAGCCAAGTGGCTTTCCCTTTTCGCGTGTTCAGACAGTTGGCTCCACCGTCATCGCCATCACATCTATTTAATGCCAACGCACGTGGCGTCCATGTGGGTTTGACAACTTGCCTTTTTGTATTCTCAGTTAACGGTCATTTCTCTGGGCTTCGGGCCTCTTACCACCATCCGCCCTGTGTCTTTACTAATTGTGACAAAATTTCCTGGACCCGGACGTATATTGAAAATCTCAAGTTCATGATGTGTTTTTCTTTCTGGTTACCTTTGCATGATACTAACTTTTTAGGAAGGCAAACATCACGGTGGTAAGATTTCCTGAACCCCGGAATAATTATTTTGATAAAAATATTCTGACAGTCGCTTTGTCTCGCAGGTTCCTGGAATTATCTTCAAAATATGTCTGAGGCATCTGCATAATCTCCTCCTAGAAGTCTGGAACTACCAACCACAACAGAGACCAGGGCAGCAACAAAGTCAAAAATGGAGAAGGCCCTGGCAAAGCTGCCCCTCACCATGAAGTTTATACAAGATAATGAGATTGTGGGCTCAAAGATTGAGTCCAAGGTAAAACTGACGACCGACGCCAGTGTCGGGACTTGGGCAGAAATGCAGGCCCTGGTAAAGATAATGCACATCCAGCGACAGGCTGGAGACAAACTCACAATCAACGTCGGGGATTCCAGAGTCCTCCGGGCAGCTTGCTTCCCATGCTCCGTGCAGTCTCCAGAGCTTGTTCTAACCCTGGCTGCCAACTATAACTCTTTTATCCAGACCGTTATGCTCGTAGCTGCAGAACCCATGGGATACCCCACTCCACTGGTGTCCCTCAACCCATTCACTTTCCAAGCAGGCCTGGGTATCCCACAATTTAATAGGGCGACGGTAGTCACAAGGACTGACGCCTTGAAACAATTTACACAATTGGAGGATGCTGCCCAGGTGTATATGAATACCCACTGGCTCAAGTCCCCAAAGAGGGACCCGAAGAGAATGAAGATAGATATCCCCCACTCTGAATTCAAGGAGAGCATCCAGATGGGGATGATAGCATTGGCCCGGGTATTTGGGCAACCCTCCGCCCAGGAGTTTGCCAAATGGATGTACTATTTCCTCCTCGGCATCTCCACTAAGGGAGAATTTTTTGACTGGGCGACAATAATCTCCAATCATGTCGACTCCAAGTTCCTGCAGTTGAACCAGAAGAAGAAGTTGTACATGTCTTCTTATGTTTTCTGGGCCCTGGCCCAGCAGAGGCCCCATTCCAATGACCTGCTCACTGACGGAGTACTCAGGATTGGCCCGGGACAAAAGGCACCATGGGACTATTTCCCACAAATTCAATGGGAGGCCAGCTTCCCCAGTTTCTGCCAGGTGAACGATGCTTTTGTTTACTACCACCTGCTCACACCTTCCCGGGATGCTAGATACCACCTATCTACTGAGGTGATGAAATTAGTTAGTAGTTATGGGCACTACTATATCCAATTCCAGTAGCATACATACATTAGGGTCGTCGGCTTCTCTAAAAAACCCTACTTATTGCCCAAGCATTGTGGGGACAAGATCGTGTTGCTGGAATATTGCAGACGAATGCTAGAGTTGCACACCTTCTTTTCCCTCAAGAAGGTCCCCAACGTCTCGTTCCCAATCACCTGTGGGAACTACACCTGCAGTCTGGCCATCGCGAGGGAGGCAGACAATGAGCTGAAAAGTTATAACTTGCAGGAATTTTATCTGGCGCAGAGGAACTTTGATCTGCATGGCCGAATTACAACGATAATGCCCCAGGCTTCGGAGCCCCATCAAATACACATGGAGGACTTCTGGGTATATTTTTAGGATGATGTGGATGTCCGGAGTAGGCACTACGATAGAATGATGACCGGATTAATGTAGGAACTAAAGCTCCGAAGATTCCCTCCGGGCTTCTCTGACACCGCCCCCACTATAGATCCCCAGTACAAAGAAAAGGGGATCGATAAGATGGCATTACCGGCAATAGATTGGGCCACCCAGGAGGGGCCCACAATCGAGGACTTCACTCGGGAGGTGGTCAAGCGAAGTCATGCCTACTTTAAAAGGGTGTGCCTCGGGATTATGTGCCAAACTCCCCGACCCGCACCAAAGGTGACTCCACCACCGGTACCAAGATTAACCCCATGGGCCAGGACTTCCTCGCAGGGCACAAATAAGGGAAAAGGGATAGCTACAACACCCTCCATGCAAGAAGTCCCCATTCAGGAACAGATCAAGCAATCTGTGGCAGCCTCCCAGCAAATGAGGGAGCAGTTAATAACGAGGCTTGCCACTCCCCCGCTCATGGCCAGACCAATTCATCCTCCATCCTCCCCATCGTTGGCAGCCTTAATGGTCAAGGCAATGGGGGTGGATCCCATGGAGGCAGTAGCTATAGCCGATGCGGGGCCACCTTTGATCACCAGGAGGAAGAGGAAGCACGTCAAACAAGTCAAGGTAGAACTAGCGCCAAGGAAATCCCTCCCCCAAGAAGTAGAGATCCTCTCCTCCAGTTCCCCGGAACTGGAGAAAGAGGCAGAGCCTGCAGGAGTCCCAGCCAGTCCCCCTCTGCAAGAGGAATTTGATGATATATTTGCAATCGATGATTTCGGCAACTTGCAAGGGGACGATACACAAGCACGGATAGAAGTCCCGGAGAAAGAGGCTAGGACTGCGGACCAAGAGGACCCAGAACAGGAACCTGTGCAAGAGCAAGAGTAGGAGATAGAAGAAAAGGAGCCGAGACTGGAAATTGTCTCCAAGGCTCAAGAGACGCAAGGTCCAGGAGTGGACCAACTAAAGACAGGTGGACAAATGGCATCTGCTGGGGGAACCGGACCACCAAGAATAACTGTAAACCCAGCCGCCATGTTCCCAAGGCCACTCCCGGGGGCAACCTTCGGATAGGTTATCACAGCGGCCCAAACTTTAAATCTTAGCCTGATACCTCCCCTACTGCCGACAGAAGAAGAAATTTCAGCAGAAGAAGAAGAAGAAGAAGAGAAGCAGCTTGAAGAAGAAATCACCGAAGAAGCCTACCAAGGTCCAAACCCAACAATAGATACATAGGACAAGGCTGAGGAGATGGAAGTTGACAAAGAAAATGTTGCTGCAGGAGAAGTTGAGGTAGGGAGGACGGATGAGGTCCGCGACACCGGGGACCAACAACCACCGGGTACTGGGAAAGAATCAGGAGAACAAGTTATGGTAGGAAGGCCACCTCTCCCACCCAAGTGGCCAATAGAAAGCAAAAAGAGAAAGGCTCAGTCCGCTCTGGTGACTCCTCTCTCCCTGGCTGAGATGATGGCCCAAGTACAAGCCCCACCAAAAGAAAAGAAAGCCCAAATAGTTCACACTCTTCAAACTGGGCCGGGCGGGGAAACAATTGTCGTTGTGGCAGTACTCCCCCCGGGCGCCGATGAAGCAACTGCAGACCCCGCAGATTATGACATTACAGAGGTATCCCTGGGAAAGAGAGGAAAGCAAGGCGAGGTAGACTTGCTTAAGGAGGCAGCTAGGGCAGTCGAAGCCTGATATGAAAAAGAGGCCCAGAGGCTCAAAGCTAAAAAAGAGAAGAATGCAAACCTTATGGGGTTGCTTACTGAGCTGGCCCGACCCCTCAATGCCGCTCCTCTAGAGACCTCCGCATTAGAAGAATTATCGCAGAGCGACATAGACTCCCTGCGAGTAATGAAAAAGAAGGCCCAAGCAGTTAATGAATGGGTCGCCCTACAGATAGGAAACACTCGGCGTTTCCTAGTGTCCACTCTTCCGGACTTATACACAGCCCGACAAGTTATCCATCAGGCAGAAGCACTAATTAAGCAGTGGGAGAGTGACGCCAAAAATTACCAGGCGTGGAAGGTAGAGCTCGAAGAGCTCCTCACCTTGGGAGAAGACATGATTTCTGAATCTAGAATTCTGGGTGAGGAATCATTTGATTTTTTAAGGATTCAACACACTAGACTTGACCTCACATTGGAGGTAACCAAGAAACTGGTAGAGTCCTTGCAAGAGAAGGTACACAACATAAAATATCCTTCTAATTTATTCAATTCTTATGTAACAAAGATTTATGGGACTGATCCCCTTAGTACAGATACATACACCCCTGAAGATTCAGTTTTGGGGAGTTTTGATGAAATAATGCAATCCTGATATCAATCCCCAGACAGGATAGATGGAGCCCAAATGGAAAAATTAACCGAAGTGATACTTAAGGGCTGTGACGCAGAAAGGATGGCGGACGAATTCAAATAAAATTTTTCGGATCTGGGGGAACAAGTTGAAGTAGCCAGGCACAGAAGGGCCAGCCTGAAGAGTGTAGATGAAGATAGCATTTCTCGCCTCCTTCAGGCCTTCAGCGATAATAAGCAGCCTTAAGCTTTCTCCGGAGGCCGGAGAAAAACTCACATTGAGTATTCTTTATTCTTTTTGGGACGTAAGTTCCCGGATCCCAGAGTCCTGGATCCAAAATTTTGTATTCTTTACAGTGATCCGTGTCCCGGTCCCCGAGGCCGACCGGTCACTTTCAAAAGTGGTTAATAGGACTGTCAGAAGGTAGTTGGGCACATCAAGGGGCGTCAGCTCGGCAGTTGGCCTTCTGACAGGGCGGTCTTCTCAAGGCGCCGCTCAAGGGTACATCTGGCACATTGGAGATAGGGCACTGCATTTCCCATTTATGAGGCATGTAGCCTCGGTCCTTGAGGGACCTACTTTCTTCTTTCTCCTCTCTGGCAAGAGTTGTATAAATAGGCAAATTGGCCCATTTCCAAGGGTCGGAAAAATTGATGATTTTGTTTTCCATAGCAATAGCAAAGTAATCTGGTTTTAGTTGTAGAGCTCAATGCTCTATTGTTCTGTTTTCAGTAGTTAGCTGATCCCCTGGAGCCACCATTGTATCACGCACCAGTGCTTGCTGGACTGAATGTTAATGAGGAAGGAAGGATTCTTGGCAATGATATTGTTGGCACTCTTGCTTCTGAGTTAATGGTATTTCATGTTTTAATGTTCTGTATGTCTTTTACTCTGGTATGTTGAAGTAGATTTACAAACTCTTTTCTCCCGCTACTGATAAAATGGTAACTGATGGTTATGTTTTCCTTCGGTATTTAGTGTAGTTTACCAGAGTATTATTGATGTTCCGGACATTATAACATGACTGTAGTTAGATGAAATGCTTCTAACCCTGCAGGATCTTTTTTGCTTTATTTTCTAAGTGTAGAATGCTCAAGAAAACCTTTACCTTGATCGAATCTCCGGAGATGATGAGTTGAAGAAACCAGCTATCCCCCTCAAAAATAGTCACCTCTCCCAACTGAGCCCCGCACTGTCGTGACCCGACACCCAGGTGCTTGAAGGCCCGGAGGATTTATTTCCCCCGGACAACCTTTGCAGGTGGAGTTAGCCGATTTCCCCAGAACCCGATGACAACTTATGACTGTTGGCGGACGCGGTCAGCAAAACCCCATCAACACCACCCTTCAAGGTGTGTGTTGATGTTGATCTTGTCTCCCTTTCCATCTACCCTTTCACAATCCTTTCATTCACTATCCTTCTACCTTCTATCATTTTTCCTCATTTGTCTATTCCTCCTATCTTCCAACCTCACTCGCTTTGCATAAAACCTTATCCTCCATTTCCCTCTTTCATCTTCCTTTCCCAATCAGCATCTTTAAGTATATCATTTTGGATCCTTGGAATATCATGGTTTATCCTTTCAAGGAGCATTATCTAAAAAGCTTGCCTTCTTCAAAAAAATTTAAAAAAAAAATAGGAAAAAAAAAGAAAAAAAAAATTTAAAGAGAAATAATTTTATCCTATGGTGAAAAGCACTCCCTTGTGGCACCTTGGATAGGTAGCGTGGTGAAAACCTGGCAATCAGGCATCATGCGTAGTTCTTCTACATCTTTCATCCATTCTATATTCTCTCTTTGATCTTGACAATATTGATCTATACAGGAATATTTGGGCTATCTTATGAGCTATCTTACGATGATCTTGCTTTCATTCCTTTCATGTTTATCTTTCATATCTATCTTCCTCCATTCATTTTTGTCTATCGCTATCCTTTTCCCCTTTGGTCTTGATCTGAAAAAAAAGAGTAAAAAATGGTGCTATAAAGCCTCATGACATGCCTACTTCTTTGGACTGCATCCTTTCTTGCTCTTGCATTATGCTTTTTGTGACTCATCCTATGCTGGCCTTTCATTGCTTATCCAAATGTCCTTTTCATGATGTTTATTTTTCCCTAGCTTGGGTACTCTTGAGGAGTTTGCCTTTGAGGATTTCTTCCCTTCATTCTCTTTCATTCTCTTGTCTTCCATCTCTTCCACCAGCTTGCTAATCCTTCCTGCCCTCCACCTTGCTAAAACATTGGGGCTGCACGATGTGATCTTGCTTGGGAGTTTGATGCCCATTCTGTCTGGGGGCATCTTTTGTACATAATTATTGATCCTGAAAATTAAAAAAAAAAGAATATATTGTCAAAAATTCTAAAAATCAGAAAATATCCTGAAAAAATGATCATCTTAGTGAAAACCTAGCAATAGGTGCTTTGATGTATCTCCAAAAAATTTATATATTTCAAAAATACAAAAAAAGTAAAAATTCAAAAAATTCAAAAAAATAGAAAAAGTGCCTTGGTGAAAACTAGAAACAGGCGCCTCGGTAGCAAAAATTTAAAAAAATTATAAAAAGTCCTGAAAAAAAAGAAGAAAAATGAAAAAATAAAAGAGAAAAAATTGTAATAAAATCCAAGTGGTGAAAACCTAGAAACGGGTGCTACTTGAGGCCTTTGCACCCCTATTTCTTAGCGCGTGACCTCAACACTTAGCCTCTCTCCCTCATGCCTTGTCCTTGTTGCTTTGGTTTGGAATTGGTCTTTGTCTTTGTCTAGGTGGCATAACTGTATTAGCTTTGGTCTCTTGGATGCGTTAGTCTTTAGGATGCCTCACAAATGGTGTTTTTCAACACCACCTCAACTGTATTTTTTAATACAACCCTTGACAGCGAGTATTTTTCAACACTTATCGGTTTGGTCTTACCTTCTTTTGTCATGTGGTCTTACCTACTTGCAAGCATTCACTCCTTATCCTTGGAACTCAGTATCAGTTAACACACTTAAATTTTTAAATGCAACACTTAATGCTTGAGCTATGTCATGATCTTTTCTTTGTGTGCTAACTCTTATTGATTTTCGTTGAGTGTCCTTGTCTAATAAGTCTCTCCATGATGCATAGCTAGAGGACTTGGGGCATGGAACATGTTTTTATTTACTTCCTGCTTTAAGCTTCACTATTTTTCCACAACCATTCTACTGGTCATCCTGGCCTCTATGCCTTGATGCAAGCATGGTTTTGCTACATTAAATTGGGTAAGCTAACATCACAGTCATCTTGACTTTTATGTCTTTGATGCTTATGTTAGAATCTTTCACCATTCCAATCCGATATACATCACATTCATATCTTCATAGTTGCACTTGTGACTAGTGATGGTTGTGTGATGTTTCCGATATAAATTACATTCATATCTTCATAGTTGCATTTGTGACTAGTGATGATTGTGTGATTTTCCAATGTCCGTTAATAATGGCCCAATGATAAAAATAAGTTCCTTAACATTCTCTCATGAATGATGAACACAAAGTCCTATGTTACAGTTTCTCTATTGCAAGTACACCTTTGTATTTTCATGTAGCTTGCATTGTTAGACCTCATGTTATTTTGCATTTTTAGGTTGTATTATGAATTTTTGAGGGTTTTCCTTCATCTTTCTTGTGGACTTTTTATCAACTTTGATCATGTTTAGATCTTCATTTCCTTATCTTCTTTCGTGATCTCAATCAAAATTTTCTATCTTAAACAGTTGATTACTTTTGGGGCATTCTCTTTCTTGAGGAAAATTCTCTTTCTTCTTTCTATTTATTTCCACTTCTTCCAAACTTCTATCTTCCATTCGCTTTCACCCCACTTCTTCTTCTTCTTCTTCTTTCTTCTTTCTTCTTTCTTCTTTTTCTTCTTCTTTCTTCCTTCTTCTTCTTCTTCTTCTTCTTCTTCTTCTTCTTTTCTTTCTTCTTCTTCTTCTTCTTCTTCTTCTTCTTCTAATTCAACCTTGGGGCATAATATTTTGTGCTTGATGATCTACCTTAGTTTTGTGATCTTTATATCTTTCATCTTACATCAAGAACCTTATCTTTAGTTCAATTTGATCAAATTTATCAATTTTTTGTTTCTCCTCTATCTCATTTCGATTTCGATCACGAGGGGGCAGTACCTATCAAACTTCAATCTTTGATTCAGCTTTATCAATTATATCAGTCTTGCTTGAGATTCTTATCTCTAACATGTCAATTACTTATTTTAGTGTTGACTTTGTCTTTTTCAATTGTGCTTATTTTTGTCCTGATGCGTTCCCGATTCAACCACACATCTATGTTGTTTTGTGATCCCATTTTGACCTCACACTTCAACTGCATTCTTTGACTACATGTGTTCCTGTGTCGACCACACATTTGTCAAAGAGGGGCAAATGTATGCACCCTAAAATG
>MU227511.1:577285-597104 GCA_018584345.1 Thuja plicata | reverse complement strand
CTCGTTTCATGGTGTACTTGCATAGGCACTAACTAGGTCAATCTGAGGGCCTCCATTTCAAACCTTTTCACTCCATGACTAGAGAGCTATGGATCGATATTTGAGGCCTCATTCTTGAGCAACCTTGAATGGAATGATTCATAGAAGTGTGTCAACATTTTAGCACACAACTTCATACATAGTGTACCTATTAGCCACACGAGAAGACTATTTGGGGCTCATAAAATGGGGAAACTTTGGTGAACCAAATGCATGACCTCATATTGTCTATCAACAACTGGTAAGAAAAAAAAATATGCCATAAAATAGCCTGGACTAAAGAATAGTGAATGATGCCTTTGTCTTCACAGTCATCAGATCCATAGAGGGTGACTATGTAAAGAGGCTATTAGAAGAGGCTGCTTCCAAAATAAGGGCCATTGGGGCATACTAAATATAGTTTAGAACCTTCACATACATCAGAGTGGTAGGATCTACCCTGAACCCCAAGAAGCTACCCAAGTACCCATCTGATTGGGTAATCATCCTAGAAATGGCTAGATAGCTTACGGATTTATATGAACACATCAAGCATAAGAAAAAGCATTGTTGGGACTTCCCCATTTACATAGGCCCCTACACTCTCCAAGACATGAAGATCTATAAGTCACTGTTCTTTGAGTGGGATGAGTGCCCACTCCAACTATATAAAACAATTCGGGCCCGATTTGACCTCATAGGCACATACAACCATATCATTGGCAAGTTCTACATCCATGAGCCACACATTGAAGATCATTGGATGAATTATGTGGATGACCATGAGGTAAGAATTAGGGATTACTTCATGATTTCCCTCATACTAGTACAAGAATCCTTAGTGTTCAATATTCCCCCAAAGGTTTGGGACAAAGATTCAGATAATGTGTTGGTGTTTAAATATACTATTGATAAAATATACAATCAACCTATCTTGAATGCAGAGGTAGAGAAGGAGGAAAATTAGCATTGAATTCAAAGAAAGGCATGTGGTCAAAATGACTAAGACATGGATCGACAAGCCTTATCAAATGGATCCTATTCCCATGAAGGAATTAATGGATCCACCCAATAAGGTAGATAATAAATTTGGAGAGATGCCCATAGTGCCCCAATTCAAGAAGGCCCCACCTCAGAAGCCAGGGACACTGTATGAGCATGAACATGTAGTAGAATATGGCTCCAACCCTAGGAACAAGACCCCAAAAACTAGGATGATAGGGCAGATAAATGATCATGTTGGATCATCACAAGTCACCCAAGGGAAGGCCCTTCCACCTCCAACCCATCTCCCCCTACCACTAGACAAGAGGAGAAGACTTGTAAAAGATAGAGAGCTTCTGCCTCTCGATGATTGGAAAATTTACAAGAGGAACCAGAACTAGAAGATGTACCCTTGGTTAAAAGGACAAGATCTCAGGAAGCCTCTCTAAGGAAAAAGGAGATCACAAAGAAGTAGGTAGAGGCTTCTAAAGGGTGTGACAATCCTTTGGATACCCTAGGCTCAGATCAGTTCCTCATGTCTGATTTTGAAGGCCTAAAGGGCTTTATAGACCAGGGATAGGATACACCTGACTCCATGGAAGGAACTAACATGGGAGCATAGGTTCCCATCCATCCTCAAGTGATCCTTACTCCACCTCCATCCTAATTCACAAACCTCAAACTAAACATTCCTATCATAGGAGTGGACTATAGCACTAGACAAAGGGAAGAAAATCAAGTTGTCAGCACTGCCCAGAGCATAGAAGGGGATGAGACTATAGGAGAGAGTTCAACACCAACCCCGCCACCTCACATTCCAACTTCACCAACATCTCTCCCACCTCCCATTCTGACTCCACCACCTTCTCTCCCAAATCCCATGCCAACTCCGCATCCTTCTACTTCCACTCTGCCACCTACAATGCAAATGTTAGCTCCACTACCATATGTTCCTTTTCCTTCCTCTATCTCAACTCCACAAGTGTCAGTAAGCACAAAATTTGGATCTCCCTTCAAAACCAGACTAGAAGCCATGACAGGCCTTAATGCAGAAATATGAATCAGTTCCTCCGGGGATGAAGGCCAAGATAAAGGTGAACATGAGGCTATAGTTGAAGAAGAAAAGAGATAGGGAGAGAGCCATGAAGGATAAATGAGTGAGGAAGAAAGGAAGGAAGAGGGTAAACCTAAAAAAGAGTCAGATAAAGAGGAGGGGGTGACCCCAGATCCACAAAGCTTGGCTTCAGTCTTTCACATGGCCCTGCATGAGCGGAGTACTACCTTTAGTAAACCCACTTGGTTTACTAAAGAGATTCAGCCATGAAAAATAACTTACAGAGATGAAGAGAAAGGAGAAGACACAGATATGTCATTCTTAGGGCAATCCTTCCATCAACCAGAGGCTAATATACCAGAAAGGACCATATCATTTATCACTCAAGACACCAGGGGTTGTTGGAAGGCACAGGTGGCAGTTCCCTCTACCAGTACATCTCAAAGACAAATAACCCAGAGGATTATACATTTGAAGAGGTAGATCTGGGAGAACCAACAAGAGAAGGGAGTAAGACCCTGGCAGCTCTAGGGCTCAAACATGCTCTATTTTTTATGAGAAAAGATGAGGAAACCATCAAGTCCCTGATGGAGAAGAATGAGGCTCTAAAGAAAATTATTCATTAGATGGTTGGTTCCATTGACTTGAGTTTCCTAGAGGCCTCATTATGGGTCATACTAGATAAGAGAGCTACTTTGGACTTGCCAGAAAGTATGACCCCTTCTTTCATTCAGGCAAGTGTTGATTGGAAGAATGATTTTGAACAGTTTGGAGAAGGGGTTATCAAAATAGTTTTTAGGCCTTTCAGAGTTATTCTGGTGGAAACCACAAAATTTATAAAGATAATCAAGAAGCAACGCTTCCAAATTCTGGTTAAGCTATATGAAGGTGAAGAGCTAGACAACTTCGACACCTGGATTAAGAGCATAGCCAAAATAATTAAGGTTTGTAAAAAGTGTCTAGACCATATACAAGAAAATAATAAGGAAACTATGGAATGGGTAGAAGAAGTAGAAAACTTCTTCATAGGTATTGACTTAGAGCTATACCAATATCAAGAGAGGCAAATTCTACACCCATCCAAAGAGGTGATACAATAATTCAAAGATATTTTGGTAGGTGTTAACAGCAAAGAAAGCCTACACCAACTTTTCTATTCAAAGGAATACATGCAAAGGATGTCTGAGCATGAAGAAGACATCAAGTTCTTTGCTTCTGAATTGGCCATTTTTAGGGAGAAGCAAGAATGACAAATTAAGAAATTAAAGAGGTGAGAATAAACTATAAGGAAGTACAGGAGATAGTGCAGAGGCTATGAGCTACTCATCTAGATGTGCTCCCAAACTAACTACTCAATTCCAGACACCCATTTTTGAGAAGTGGAATTTTTCCATACTTAGACATTTTTCCAAAGGCTAGTCTTTCGGCCTTTCAGAATCCGAAAGTCCAAAATTTCAGGGTCTCTAGTTTTGGCTTCACACTTAGTCAAATTTTCACTTGGAAAATTTTAGGGCAAAGGTCAGGGTCTAAATTTCTAGGAAATTCCAGCAAGATCACTTTTTTGCATGAAAATAGAACTTCAAATTAGATGGATACATAACTAAAGTTCATTTTGTGAGGATTAAGGGTCCTCTATCAGTTCCCACCTCAAAGAGAGCCACAGATGAAGATTCCAAGGGAGAACTCAAAGATCAAGAAGAAGACTCTAGTTGTAAACAAGGGAACTCCAGCTCCTCTCTTTCTTCTTTCTTAGTGAGTTTGATCCTTTTTTCATGGGAAAACTAATTTTAAATGGATTAAAGATCCATTAAACTACTTTAATATTAGTTTAGCAATAGATTTATTTAGCAAAGCTTTAGTTTTAGTTTGTTTTCATTGTAATCAAAAGCAATGTAATAGGGTCAGATTCTTGATTCAATAAAGATATATAGTTGGTGCTTCATTCATGGTGTGATATTTTTAGCTATGTATGTGAAATTGATGAATGTGTGTTTTCTTATTCATTCTTTTTCAAAGAGCCAACTGTGTTTTTGTTTCTCAAATCTGTGATTCTTTATATTGGAGTCTGTTGTTGTTTATCTACCTTTATGTGATGAATGTATGGGAAAGGTCATTTTTTGGGCTCAACAATAAATCTGTCTCATATGTGTGCACATCTTACTGGCTTCATGATTTGATAGATTCTGAAAATCTTGCACGAGTGAATACACTTTCTCTCCAAATGATTGCATCTATTGGGTATATAATTGTGACATGGTCTTATTTATATCTAGTGGGTTTTTTTCAAATCTCTCCATCATTCTATTCACAAGGAAGGATCAATAATGGTTTATGTCTATTAGGATTTCATTTTCTGCAATTTTCTTTATTCTTGTTACCCTACTCCTCTAAATTTCTGTCATAAATCTGAAAGCAATTGGAACCGTCTTTAGTTTTAAACATAAATTTGCATCATTAGTCAATATATTGCCGCAAAATGGAAGCACTTCCATTTTGGATTGGTTTATCCCTCCAATTAAGTGGTTTGGGCTCATGTAAAGCACCTTGAATGGGTCTCTGACTTGGGTCTATCTTTTACCCATGTTCTGCCCCCTTTTCCAATTCTCTTTGGCCTATTTTCAGCATCATGGACTACAGATCTGAGATTCTTGACCTCAGGGTCAATTTCAACCCCAACCCTGACCTAGGTCAAGGTTGACCTCAACCCTGACCTAGGTTAGAGTTGACCTTGACCCTGACCTAGGGTCCAAATTTCATGTTTCCAGGGTTTCCGGATGTCGGGCTTCGCAAAGATTTAATTCCTGCTTCCGGGTCGGTTGTTTTGGTCTTCAAGGAAAATACCCTTGAAATTATATTTAATATAGGTCCACTTCTAGGGGTATAGGTCTAATTTGAATTTAATTCTCCTATGTAGGCCTCTCTAGAAGATTGTGCCCTAGATTCATATATAAGGAAGCCTTCTCCTCTCATTTTCTCTAAGGACAAACCATCTAAGTGAAATCTAAGTGTGAAAGATGCAAGAAGCAATTTCATCCATCCAAACTCTATGCATGATCTATTGAAGAAAGCGTCTACTCTCAAACATTAAATAATTCAAAGACATTCAAGCATTCAATTCATCAAGGAGATCCATTGGTACCCATTGAAGGATTCAAGCTCTATGGAGCCCTCTTGTTGAAGATTTCTCCATCCACATCCATGCAAGCCTCTTCCTATTCCAAGATCCATTCAAGATTGGTGTTGAATATCTACAAGCAATTTATTTGATGTATTCTACATTCTACATTATTTTGGAACATACATACTTATGGATCCAAGGATTCGAATCCTCCACAAGGATTTCTATACAAGCAAGGTGAATTTGTTTATTTGCTTTGTTTATTTATGCAATTTCAATAATAATTTAAGGTTAATTCCAAAACTGAGGTTTGACCAAGGAAAACCCCTCCCCAACAAAAAAAACCATTTTTATTGCAGGTACAGGTATAGGAAAGATAATTATAGAGCATATTTGAATACCCTTTTCAGCCACCTTTCAGGATCCACGAACATAATTTTTGGCGGAGTAGTGAAGGTCAATGTTGACATTTTGGGGCAAAATTGCACCCCAACAAAGAGTTCAAGGTTGACCTAACTCAAAAAAGGAAAATATTTATGGGTTTTGTTTGTCTCCGTGTTTCTATACCATATTCGGTTGCAGAATTTCCCAAAACTTGACACAGACATCAGAAAATAGGATTTTTTAGATCTGCTATATTTTGAGGTAAGTACTTGTCTTCAATTCATTTCAATAAAAAAATTTATATACTCTTCATCCATAATTCGGGAACATAAGTCTTTCTTCTTTCTTCTTATTTCCAATCAATTGATGCATTTATGCATTAACCATTTTCTTATGGTTGATCAAAGTGGATCTTTCCTTTGTGAAATTTGGGGCTAAGAGGACAATCTTACCTTCTCTACTATCTCAATAATACAATTTATCCAATAATAATAACAATACATTCAATTTCTACCCCACATCATTATTCTTATCTTACATGTTGGTGACCTCCATTTTATATGTTACATTTTGGTGAACCCGCGATAGATAAATCTTTCTTTTTGGTGTTAGATTTAAATTTCATGTTAGATCTTGCATGCATATTAGATTTTCCTTCTTATATGTTCTTCATTTATATTTTCTTGATTTTAGTTCATTTACATTGCATTGGTGTATGAGCTTTACTACCTCTAGTCCTACCTATAATATCCCAGTTAGAAGAATTTGTAGAATTATGGGTTCCTTTGACCTTGAGTCTTCCTCTCCTTTCCTTAGGATCTCATATGACAATTTGATCACTCGTGATTCCAATCCTTCTACATAGCATAACTCTTCTCACTCATCTCATGATGAGGATGATTCTTTAAGAGTTCTTCCTGAACAAGTCCAAAAACTGTCAACTGAACTTGATAAAATGAGAAATTGGCTTATTCAAGAAAACCATAATCAATATTTTAATCAAGCTATAGAGGCTCTTAATAAAGTCCTTTGTGATAGTGATTAAGGTTTTAATCTCTTGCGTGGTATTACTCATCTTGTGCATTTAAATGTTAAACCTTTAGCTCAAGGGGCTCAATATTTAGGATTCACTCCTCATGTCTCTAGTGTGGAACTTTCTTTGATTCCTTTACCTAGTAATCCTACTTATACTCCTCCTTTAGTGACTACATCTCTTACATTTTCCAATCCTCTAGCTTCAAATCTTCCACCTCCATCTCTTCCTATGAGTGTTCCTCCAATGTCTTTACCTACCTCACAGCCTTCTTACCATAGTGTTCCTTTTGCCTATTCCAATCCTCCTCCTACTGTGGTTCCAAGTGTTCCACCAGTTGGGTCTTCCATTCTTGCTGCTTCCTACACTTTTCCTAGTGTTCCAAATGTTTCTATGCCTCCTATTTCTTCTAATGATTCCACAATTATTATTTTGGATGAAACTATGTCCTGTTTACAACAACAACTTGCATCTTTAACTCAATCCAAGTTTAGTATTCCTACATGTGACATGGGTAGCCCTTTATCCCTAGACATTATTCATGCTCTTGTCCCTCGAAAAGTTGATATGCCTTTTCTTGAGAATTACACTGGTAAGGGAGATCTTTCCACTCATGTTAAAACATTTCAAATCCTTTGTAGTGACTATGCTCATGACCATAGGATTTTAGCCAAGTTGTTTACTAGAACTTTTCATGATAAGTCCTTGCAATGGTACTATTTTTACCACTTTTCAACAACTTTGTGCACCGATTCATCATTATCAATTACAAGTGAGTCAATTTGAGAGCAACACTCCAATGGCTCCTATTACAGTTGATAAGAGTGATGCTACTCCTAATCCCAGCAAGTTTTAGAAGCGTAACAACTATGTCAAAAACAATAGACAAGCAAATGCAGTTTCTGATCAAGTTGTTGTTGCATCCCACAATGTCACTTCTGCATCTAGTGCTTTTTTTTTAAATCGTACGTTTACTCCTCTTTCTGAATCTTTACATTCTATTATGAGTAAATTTTTAACTGCTAATATGATTACTTTGCCTCCTATTCGACCTCTTCTTCCTATTACAATGGCATCAAAATCCTTTGATTCCAAAGCCTTTTGTCAATACCATCGTCAGTATGGCCATGATACTGAGAAGTGTTATTCCCTAAAACATAAGGTTCAAGATTTAATTTATTCTAATGCTTTATTTTTTGATCATTTTGATGGTAGTGGGAACAAATCTATCTCTCCTCCTAATCAAACCCTTCAAATCTATATAAATCCTTTTCCTACACATGATACTAATACCATTGCTCAGCCATCTTCTGTGGATATTGTTTATGATTCAAAGATGGATGATCTCAATCATATTGTAGACCAAGTGGAGCATGTTTTTTAATCTAAACCTATCTCTCCACCCTAGCCTCAATCTCAACCTCCTATTCAAATTCCTCCCTCTCAACCTCAATTACAAGTTCCATCTGAACCTAAACCTATACCAAAACTTTAGACTAAACCTTCAAAACAACCTAAGGATAAAAGACCTCAGGAACTCTCGATCACCTTTGATGATTCCGAGACCGTTAAACCTTCTGATGGTCCCCTTTACATTTATTCTAGGATTGCTAAGATACCTATGCATGCTTTTCTTTTTTATCCTACTTCCTTAGTCAATGTCATTACTGAAGAAAATATCTTTATGAAGAATTTACAATGTGATTATTATGATACATCTGATGTGTGGATTCAAACTTGTAATGGTTTTCTCTATCCATCATTTGGTTCTATTAACTTACCTGTTCAACTTTGTGGTAAAGTTGTGGACACTACATTCGTTGTTGTCCCTACTTCGGATCAATTTCAAGTTAAGCTTGGTTTTCCTTGGTTGACTGTCATGCATTTCATTGCTTCTCCTATCCATATGTGTATTAAGTTCATTCATGATGAAGAGGTGAAGACGATTAATCATAGCTGATATCAACCTTCTAGGCCTAGGGATTATACTACCCTTGACTTCTTTTGTCCTTCATTACCTAATTCATGTTCTTCTCAACCTGATAACCTTTTTTTCTCATATCAATCCTATAAACATCACAATATTCTTGAGTTAAGAATGCCTTAGATGGATCTTAACCGTGGCCTTTTTCCTACACCTTTCATACCTCCTTTATCCATTGCTTCTACTTCTATTAATCAAGTTCCTAGTGGTTCTCTATAGCCTACTAAGAATCCTACTAATCCTCCTATAGAACCTGTGAAGGAACCCGTTGTTGTTCCTCCTAGTTCTCAACATATTTCAAACAAGACAAAACATAACAAATCTACCAATGAACTTCGGGCTAATGCTAGAGCTTGTGCCTCTTCTCTTCAAAATTCTTTACCTTCTTTTGACCAGCCTATGCCTGATGTTTTGGAGGAATTTAATGTTAATAATGATGTTAAGATGAATAATTATGATGATTCTATTCACATCTTAGATTCTATTTTGATTAATCTTCATCAATAAGATATTCTTGATGATCCTATTGATGCTAATGATGAATATGAGACTATTGATATTGTTATTGATTTACCTCATATGCTTTCCACACAAATGATAATTGCACATAGTATTGGACATTGTGATTCTCAAGAGGATCCTTGTTTGGAACTGGCTATCATTCCTACTGTGTTGGATATAGTCCCTCTTGCAACTTTCCCACCTTCCCTAAATGATATAAACCAAGATGGGGAGAGTAGGAAATGCACTTGATTGGCTTGTCCTCCATGGTAGCCTTTTATGTTTTTTCCTGTTGTATTGTGCTTCTCCCATAATGTATTTTCTAAATGTTTGTTAGATTCTTTTATACGACCCTTGTTACTTTGTTGGTGCAAGGTTATAAAGCAATCGAACCTATTGTACTATTCTTCTATATGTATCTCTATTCTTCTATATATTGTTCCATGGTGTGTTGCACTTGTTCTATTATTCGTAAATGTTTTCCTTGTGTATTCTTCTTGGATTAGTGACATGGTAGCACTGATTCTTTTTTTTCTCCATGTTGTGGTCTGAAAGACTCTTCTTTGTAAATATTGCATTTTATTTCCTCCATTATGATTGTAGTTCTACTTTCTTTGGGGAATGATGTCAATTCATTTGCAATAATATTATATCTATATATACATATTATCTTATGATCATACTGACCCCATGGTAGGTAGATCCCTTTTGTGTTCTTTGTATGTTTATGTGGTATTTCCCTTGATTTGTCTTCTCTTGGGGGCATCTCGTAGTGGAAACGTAATCAGTGGAGTTGTTTATGTTTCCGTTAAATCCATTGCTCGTGTTAAATTGTTAGCAATGACTTTAACTTGGGCCCATACACTCTACTCACTTTTTGTACACACACTTCCAAAATATTTTCAAACTCAAAACTTAACACTTTTCTCCCTTTATGGATTATAGACTAATCCTTAAAGCATGGTTTTTTACCTTATAGGAACTCTTGATCCTTGTAGTTTCAATTTACAAGGATCTCTTGATCCATCTAGTTTCAATTTACAAGGATCTCTTTATCCCTCCATTTTCAATATACAAATATTTTTGTTCCCTTAAGGTCGGAAGGTGTCCTTAAGATTGGATCTCTCTGTATTTTGGCTTTTCTCTTTTGGAGTAGAATATTCCCAAGAGTAAAACCTTGATGGGTTTACTAGTGAGTAGCCACATTCACTAGGCGGTTCAACTCCATATTTCCAGTTACACTTCTTCCTTGTGTGATTCACAATGGGACATAGGTTCTCATTGGCCGAGGTAATCACACCATCTCTCTTTTCCTCTTTGACTAGTGATGTCTCTCTTATTGTGATCTTAGGGTTGATAAAGACTTAAGTCTTTGGGGGCTTGAGGATTCCTTTGTCCCTTTTGATTTCAATAAGATTATCTTTCTCTATGATCTCCTTTACCAAGAGTTTGCATTGAGTCCATACTCTTGCTAAAGTGGGGGCTAAATGTATAGTCAGAAAATGGAAGCACTTCCATTTTAGACTGGTTTATCCCTCTAAGTAAGTGTTTTGGGGAAATTTAAAGAACCTTGAATGGGTCTTTGACTTGGATCTAGATTTTACCCCTGTTCTGCCCCCTTTTCCACTTCTCTCTGGCCTATTTTGGCATCCTGAACTACAAATCTGAGATTCTTGACCTCAGGGTCAAGGTTGAACTTGACCCTGACCTAGGTCAAGGTCAACCTCAACCCTAACCTAGGTAAAATTTGACCTTGACCCTAATCCAGGGTCAAAATTTCATGTTTCTATGGTTTTCAGATGCTGGGCATTGGAAAGATTTAATTCCCGTTTCCGGGTTGGCTGTTTCGATCTTCGACGCAGTGACCCTTGAAATTATATTTGATATAGGTCCATTTCTAGGGGTATAGGTATAATTTTAATTTAATTCTCCTATGTAGGCCTCTCTAGAAGATTGTTCCCTAGATTGATATATAAGGAAGCCTTCTCCTCTCATTTTCTCTAAGGACAAATCATCTAGGTAAGTGAAATCTAAGTGTGAAAGACACAAGAAGCAATTTCATCCTTCCAAACTCTATGCATGATCTATTGAAGAAAGCATCTAATCTCAAGCATTCAATAATTCAAAGTCATTCAAGCATTCAATTCATCAAGGAGATCCATTGGTATCCATTGAAGGATTCAAGCTCTATGGAGCCCTCTTGTTGAAGATTTCTCCATCCACATCCATGCAAGCCTCTTCCTATTCCAAGATCCATTCAAGATTGGTGTTAAAGATCTACAAGAAATTGATTTGAGACATCCTACATTCTACATTATACATTCTTTTGGAACATACATACTCGTGGATCCAAGGATTTGAGTCCTCCACAAGGGTTTCTATACAAGCAAGGTGAATTAGTTTATTTGCTTTGCTTATTTATGCAATTTCAATTATACTTTAAGGTAAATTCCAAAACTAGAGTTTGACCAAGGCAAACCCCTCCCCAAACAACAAAACCATTTTTGTTGCAGGAACAGGTATAGGACAATGAATTACAGAGCAAATTTGGATACCCTTTTCGGCCAACTTTCAGGATCTATGAATAGAATTTATGTCAGAGTAGTGCAGGTCAAGGTCAACATTTTGGGGCAAAATTGTGCCCTAGCAAAGAGGTCAAGGTCGAATTGACTTAGAAAAGGAAAATATTTATGGGTTTTGTCCGTCTCTGCATTCCTATTCCATATTTGGTTGTAGAATTTCCTTAAACCTGACACAGACATCAGAAAATAGGCTTTTTCAAATCTACTATATTTTGAGGTTAGTACTTGTCTTCAATTCATTTCAATCAAGTTTTTTATATACTCTTCATCCATAATTCAGGAACATAAGGCTTTCTTCTTTCTTCTTATTTCTGAGCGATTGATACATTTATGCATTAACCATTTTCTTATGGTTGATCAAAGTGGATCTTTCCATTGTGAAATTTGGGGCTAAGAGGACAATCTTACCTTCTCCACTATCTCAATAATACAATTCATCCAATAATAATAACAATTCATTCAATTGCTACTCCACATCATTATTCTTATCTTACATTTTGGTGACCTCCATTTTATATGTTAGAGTCAATTATATTCATTGATAAATCATAAAATACCAAAAAAGTACTAAAGTTGTTTTGCAGTTTGACATCTTGAAAGTACCAGCAAATGCCTCCTTGTGAACATTCACATTTATCTTCAATTGAGTTACCAATCAGGTTGTACCACAACCCAGGAGAACCTTGGAAATAACTTTTTTATTCTTTCAAGAGAGGAAATCAAATCTTAAGATCCTAGCAATCAACTTGTATAAAAACAACGCTCAACAAGATTAAATCTACAATGGTTTTCAGTCAAAATCTATTTAATGGATTTACACTTGATTTTATACAAGATAATACTAATTATAGTATGTTTATATTTGACGGATTACAACATTAATATCTTAATTTAGAGTATGGGACAAAATTTTTTGGTATAATTATAGTTTGAATATTTTCCTGTGAAGAAAGACCATGTCTAACAATATGAACCCAGAACAAAATAAGGAGACAATTGATAGATTGTGTTGTAAGTTCAAAATAAAAGGTGATGGAAAATTTTATTGTCCCTGAAAAAATTTCAAGGAATTAAAGACTCAAAGACTTCTACTCAAAACAACTTATAAAAATTGTAGGAAGCATTGTCACATTGAAGGGGGGCACGATTTTCATCAATTGATAAGTATTTTAATATATTATTTTAACAATTTATATACATAAGAAATCTATTGATGATGAGATCATGGTCATGGTTAATTTAAGGTCATCATTTTGATATAAGTCAACCACCCTAGGTTACATGTTATGGACCATAAAGATCTAGAGAATGTGAATTTCCAAGTGGAGAAACATAGAGGTGTGAATATCGAAGGAGAAGATAATGATCCCATGGAAGAAGATGATCCTGCGACAGAGAACACAATTGAAGATGATAGTATTGTTGCAGCTGATCATGAGCCAAAGAACACAATTGAAGATGATAGTGAAGACATTATATTATTCCATTAGTATATGCAAGGAAAAACATGATAAACACCATCGGTTTATACTACACCGACACATAGGGCATGTCACTACCCGACGCCAAGGTTACCGATACTGCTAAGTACAAAGCATCTTGACAAACACTATTCATTGTTACCCGATGACAAAAAGGACAAAGAAACCCAATGAGTAACCAACAGTGCGACCCGATGATACAGTCAAGAGTGGAACCCAATAGATGAAAGGAACCCGACAATCAGTTCAAAGAAGGAACACCGATAGACTTTCAGTTCACACCAACAATCAAGAACCGACAGTCAGTTACATCCCGCAAAAAGTGGATCTGAATTTCCACGTCAGATAAATCACTGAAGTTTTATATTTAGCTTCTTGATTTGTTTTAAATCCATTACGTGAGGAAAAATCAATGTATTTATTATTCTCTTTATCACTTTAGCTGATTTAAAACATGCAAACTAAAGGATCAAGGTCAAGTTGTATAACTTGGATCTAGAGTTAACATTGTAATGCATGATTTTAAAATAGGTCAATTAACTTGTATAAATACATTCTCAATCAGTTATGAACATGTTTTTTGATGATGATTGTAGCCACTAAGAGCATCTAAGGATCAGGCAAGAGAATTCATGCAGCAGCACAAACCAAGATAAAATTAGTTTTCAAGAACAAAACCAAGGCTACCGATGAGGAGGAAAAGGTATTAATCAATCACTATAGGTGATATTCATATTCTGTAAGATTTAATGGACCTGTAATCAGAAATTATAGATTGCATACAGTTAGGTCAAACATATTGTACACATTCTAACAAGTGGGGTACACTTCATAAATCCTTTCAAGGAAGGTGGACTTAATAGTCCTATTGTAAATCTCTTAATCGAGTGAACACTTAACAGTGTTGCAGAAATATCTTAATAGAGTAGATCCTAATAGGTCTCCACATCAATACTCCTAATAGGATAGATCATCGGAAGTGATAAAATTGTAAGCCTTAACTGACTCCCTTCCATTCTGCAGATAGTGAATTTTTGTGGGTGTCATCCCCACCATAGTTTTTACTTCCTAACAGGAGTTTTCTGTGATATCATATCTTGGGTTATGTGTTTATTACTTTTATGAATGTTGCATACAATTAAATTTATGAATTAATACTACATGCATAAGAAATAACATTAGATATGGTCAGTAATACAGTAAAGTTTGATTACTAATGATGAAAGATGAAAAGTGTTAAAAGTTTTAGAGGTACTAATTCACCCCTCCCCTCTCGGTACTACTTCCCAATAATCCCAACAATTGGTATCAGAGCTAAGTCTCTTCTTGGAAATATCAAAGGCTTAAGAGAAAAGATCATACAATGGAGAAGTACAAACTTGATAAAAATATTGAGAATAAAAATCTTGAAATTCAGATGTTCTATGAACAATATAAAGAAGCTAGAATTAGTATGAGACAATTGCTGGATGAAAGAAATAATATGGCTTCTCTCTATAATGAGACAGATTATCATGAGGAAGAGATTCTAGATTTCTTTGAGTCTTTAGGATCAACTACAAGCAAGGCATTAGATACATCAGAAGAAAGCATCACAAGCCTTACTGAAATCAATTTATATCTGGCTGGACAAGTCAAATCTCTGCAAATCGGTCAAGAGACACAGATGGTAAGAATGATTGATGTCATGAACAATGCAAGGCAAGCTGAATAAGAGAGAAAACTAGCTATTGATGAAAGAAGAAAGATCATAGACAAACTACAAGAAAAGGAGTCTAAGATACAAAGACTTACAGAGCATCACCATGAGGTAACTAATCAGATTATTCTTATGAGTCAAGAAGCAAACAGAATGAATATGGAACTCATTGAAAGAATACAGATTATCGGTGAACTAAGAGAAGAGAATGAAAAACTAAAGCATGAGGCTAGAATTCAACAACATCATAATGACATGATTAAGAGAGTTGAAGAGAGTATAAAAAGGATGGATGAATTCTTGAATGCACAAAGAAGACCCAACACCAACACTGGACTAGGTTACACGGAGCATGGAGAGTCATCAAATGAAGCTAATCCAAAATATGCCTACACCAATCCTAGACCAAGGAAGCTGACATGCAATCACTATGGAAAGCAAGGCCACACCTAAAATGTTTGCAGGAGAAAAGAAAAAGGTATTCCTAAATCCACATTTACATTCATAGGACATTGTTATAATTGCAGCAAGAAAGGACATAAAGCACATGAATGTAAATCAAAGGTGAAAGAACCAAAGAAGAAAACCTATAAGGACAAGTATTTTCCCACCTAAAAATGCATTAGCACACATCTCCTGAATGTAGGAAGAAGAAAATTGAAGCATGGAAACCCAAAAATGAAGAAAATGCATATAAACCAAGAAGAGTCGGTAATTCATATGTTTGGGACTACAATACATGGATAAACTGCACAGCATGTGGTAGATATGGTCACATTGTTGCAAATTGCATGAGAACATGGACCAAAAGGTCTAGAGGCTGGAGCAACCCTGGAATGGCATGTTTACACTATCATAAGGTTGTACATTTAAAAGAGGACTGCAGAGACCGAATAACAGAAACCACCACTTTTGCAAATGGTAACACCATTGAAGACATCAAGAAAATGAGAAAGCAAATGTGGAGGAAAGCTTCAACCATTGAGCAAGCTAGACCAAGAAATATAGTAGGTGACACCTCATCCCATGGATTTGGTGACATCACCACTAATGTGGACAAAAGTCTTGTCGCTGCTACAGAACCAGCTTGGCTCTGCTCTGAGATCTTTCTCCTAGATCTCTTAGGGTGTTCACAACCCTAAAATGAGGTAAGTCACTCTCAACTTTACCTCCTCTTCAAGACTCAGTCCCCATCGAAATGATTTTCATCTTCTTTCTGAACCTACACATATAGATTCATTCTTCTCACTTATTCAATGTTTTCTGAACATTGCTTTCATTCTCTTCCCTAGCCGGACTATCACCGAGCTTGCCTAGGGTAAGATCTCCAGACTTGTTGTTTCTTCTCCTACAGAAAACAAAAGGGAAACTATGTACGAGGGCTCCTCTCGAGTTCCATCCCAACACATGACTCTCACCATGGATTTAGGAATCTTGAGGGGCCATCACTGCTTACAACCCAGAATGGGTGAAGAACTAAGAACTTACAAAATAGAAAATAAAGTAACTAATCTAATTGCATGCAAAATGAACAAAGAAGGTTGATATCCACTAAACACACTGTCTGCAACTTCTCATTACTGGAAACAAAACAAATCAGTACAATAATCTGCAACTCTGTGATTTCCTATAGCTTCTCTTTTCTTCAATCTCTACTCTCTCTAGCTCTCTAAAATGAAGGCTTGGGATGTTATTAATAACCATCCTCTCACTAAAATGACCCTAACTACCCACATATTCACAAGCATCTCTTCAGGAACTATTACAACTGATCATATTGTCCATAAAAGATAAGATTTTCTTTTTGCGGGCCATTATGACTAACTTTACCGACCAACAGTAACGTAAAACCAACCACTAGTCTAAATTAACTGACAGCGTTAACCGACACAGTGTTAACCGACAGTGTTAACTGATACAGTGTTAACCAACACAGTGTTAACTGACACGGTGTTAACCGACAATGTTAACTGGCATAGTGTTAACCGACATAGTGTTAACTAACACAGTGTTAACCGACACAGTGTTAACCAACACAGTTTTAACCGATAGTGTTAACTAACACAGTGTTAACCGATAGTGTTAACTGACACAGTGTTAACCGATATTGTTAACTGACACAATGTTAACCGACAGTGTTAACTGACACAATGTTAATCGATAGTGTTAACCGAAAATGAGGAAACCAACTAAGAAACCTAGCTAGACATGGATTGACCTAGTCATATCCATCTTAGGGAAAACAAAAGACCTTCTAAGTTCCACACAAACTCTCCTGACTTGGCTAGAGTCAGTACATGCTAGAAATAAAGAGCTAAGGGTTTGAGCTACGTGTGCTCCTGCACCATACTCCCCCAAACAAAAGAAAGGTTAATCCATCCTTGGATTGAGCATGTTTGGATCAATGCCCAACCTCTTGAAGTCTATTTCTTTGATCCAAGTAGCATCAACATCCTCTTTTCCATGCCATTGGACAAGGTGCTCCATATAGTCTTTGTTCCTAGTCTTCTTGTAGACCCTTGAGTCTAGTATCTTTTCAGCTGTCATAGATGGAGTAGGGGCTAATTTTAGATCTTTTTCCTCTTGTATTACCTCTTGAAGGTTCTGATCAACATCTTGAATTGGTCATTTGTATGCTATCAAATCTGCAATGTTGAAAACTGGTGACAACCCAATGTCTTCAGGAAGCTCCACCTTGTATGCATTGTTTCCATACTTTGCCAATATCTTACATGGACCTAGCCTCTTCATCTATAGCTTGTGAGGGACACCTTTTTGTAACCTATGTTTGTTCAAGTGTACCATCACAAAGTCTCCAATCTAAAACTGAACATCCCTCTTTGTTGCATCTACATTTTGCTTTACCTTTTCAACATTCTCAATCAAGTTCTTTCTCACACCTTCATGGAATTCTCTCATTGAATGAGAAAATTCCTTAGCATATCCACTACCTTGCAATCCTTCCTTCAAATCTCTAAGCTCAAAAATTCCTCTTGGGTGAAAGCCATAAACAATTTCAAAAGGACTCTTACCAGTTGATCTGTTCACTGTATCATTATATGCATATTCAGCTTGTCTAATGAGTTGGTCCCATGCTTGACCATACTCCTTTGTGAGGCATCTTAGTAAGTTACTGAGACTCCTATTTACTACCTCTTTTTGGCCATCTATCTGTGGATGATATGCATATCCAAAAGACAAGTTAGTACCCAGCCTTTGCCATAAGGTCTTCCAAAAATGGCTCATGAATTTGCTATCCATTTCTGAAACAATACTAAGTGGGAGTCCATGCATCCTCACCACTCCACTGAAAAACAATTATGCAATGTTACAAGCATCATGAATGGTCTTACAAGGTATAAAATGTGCCATCTTGCTAAATCTGTCTACAACAACATAAATACTGTTATATCCCTGCCTTGTTCTTGGAAAACCAACTACAAAATCCATGCTTATGCATTCCCATGGTCTGGTTGGGATTGGAAGTGGCTGATAAAGACCTACATTTGAAGATGTGCCCTTTTCTTTTTGACACACTACACAGCTCTCAACATACTGTCTAACATCTCTATTCATTTTAGGCCAAAAAAAGAACCTAGTGACCAGCTCTTGAGTCTTACCGACTCAAAAATGACCACTAAGTGCTCCATTATTCTTTTCCTAAATCAAATTCTCTCTCATAGACCCTTTAGGAACACAAATTTGACCTCCTTTAAATAGAAAATCATTCTACAAAGTATATTCAGAAAACTCACCATGAAAGTTATTTTTAAACTCTTTGCATACCTTGTAGATTTGGGCAAAATCTTCATCTTCATCATATAGGTCTTTGAAGCTATCAATTCCTATGCTTTGTAGCTGAACTTCTTGGGCTGTGAGCAGCCTTCTACTCAATGCATCAGCAACCTTATTCTGTACTCCCTTTTTATGCTTGATATTGAAAGTGTAAGCTTGTAGATACTCCACCCACTTCATGCGTTTGCTACTAAGTTTGTCTTGAGATTTAAGGAAGCTGAGAGCTTGGTTATCAGTATATACTATGAACTCCTTTGGCAGAAAGTAGTGCATCCACTTCTTGTGTGCTTGGACTATAGCATACAACTCTAATTCATAAGAAGAGTACTTCATCTTTACATCATTTAGCTTCTCACTATGGAAAGCTATTGGTCTTCCTTCTTGGCTTATGATAGACCCAATGGCCGCATTACTTGCATCACATTCTACTATAAAAAGCTTATCAAAGCTTGGAAGAACTAGAGTAGGCAACTCCGCTATCTTTTCCTTGAGTGTTTCAAACCCTCAGTCAGCTTGTGGTGTCCATTGAAACTTTGTCTTCATCCCACCTTTGATGGTGTCTAACATAGGTGCACAAATTCCACTGAAATGTCTAATGAACTTTCTGTAATACTAAGCTAAACCAAGGAAACTTCTCACCTCAGTGGCAGCCTTGGGAGTAGGCCAACTTAGAATGGCATCCACCTTTTCTTGGTCCATTTTGAGGTTACCCTGTGACAAAACAAAACCAAGATATACCAGCTCCTGCTTCATGAAGTCACACTTCTCCAAGTTGATCATTAGCTTTTCATCATGCAATTTCTTGAAAACAAATTTCAAATGCCTAATATGCTCCTCCTTAGTTCTTTTGAAAACTAAAATGTCATCTAGGTAGACAACAACAAATTTACCAATGCATTCTACCAATACCTCATTCATCAACCTCATTCTTCAATTCTAGGTATTGGGAACCTATACCTAATGGTGATTCTATTAATGGCTCTAGAATTGGTACAAAGTCTCCAATATCCTCTTTTCTTAGGTGCTAAAATAGTAGGGACTACACATGGGCTTATGTTCTTTCTAATTAGGCCTTGGTCTAATAACTCTCTGATTTGCTTGGCTATTTCCTCATTCTGTTGAGGGGTCATCTTATAGGAAGATTTGTTGGGTAAGGTAGCTCCTGGTATGAAGTCAATCTTGTGAC
>MU227511.1:564577-575854 GCA_018584345.1 Thuja plicata | reverse complement strand
CAACTTTTACCTTCTGTGCTTTAGTTATGCCCTCACATTCAAAATGATTCTCAATACCTTCTATCCATTCCACAACTAGTTCACTATCCATTTTTCCATTAAAGAATGGAATTCCTTCAAGACTTTTGCCTCCTAGGGCCTTGAGAGCTTTTAGAAATGGCTCCTCATTCATCGGAGGGTCTGGTTCAGGTATCAAGTCTTCTTCATCAACTTTTTGCTTCCCTCTGCTGCTGCTAACTTCATCTCCATCTTTGCTTTTAGTTGCATCTGCAACTTCTTGAAGTTTTACCTTCATCTAATCCAGGGCTTCTTCAAGGAATCTACTATTTTCCCTTTGATCCTCTATCACTCTCTTCTTCTCATCTACTTCCTTTGCAAGCTCTAAATTGGTGACCATCTTGTTTTCACCTATTGATATTGTTGGATGGAACATCTACCACAAGCCCAGTCAATTTAGGCTCTGATACCAATCTAATGTAGACAAAAGTCTTATTGCTGCTACAGAACTAGCTTGGCTCTACTCTGAGATCTTTCTCCTAGATCTCTTAGGGTGTTCACAACCCTAAACTGAGGTAAGTCACTCTCAACTTTACCTCCTCTTCAAGACTCAGTCCCCATTGAAATGATTTTCATCTTCTTCTTGTTGAACCTACACAAATAGATTCATTCTTCTCACTTATTTAATGTTTTCTGAACATTGCTTTCATTCTCTTCCCTAGCCGGACTATCACCGAGCTCGCCTAGGGTAAGATCTCCAGACTTTTTTTTGTTTCTTCTCCTACATAAAACAAAAGGGAAAATATGTACAAGTGCTCCTCTCGAGTTCCATCCCAACACATGACTCTCACCATGGATTTAGGAATCTTGAGGGGACATCACTGCATACAACCCAGAATGGGTGAAGAACTAAGAACTTACAAAATAGAAAATAAAGTAACTAATCTACTTGCATGCAAAATGAACAAAGAAGTTTGATATCCACTAAACACACTGTCTACAACTTCTCATTACTGGAAACAAAACAAATCAGTATAATAATCTGCAACTCTGTGATTTCCTATAGCTTCTCTTTTCTTCAATCTCTACTCTCTCTAGCTCTCTAAAATTAAGGCTTGGGATGTTATTAATAACCATCCTCTCATTGAAATGACCCTAACTGCCCACATATTCACAAGCATCTCTTCAGGAACCGTTACAACTGACCATACTGTCCATAAAAGACAAGATTCACTTTTCGTGGGCCATTATGACTGACTTTACCGAACAACAGTAACGTAAAACCAACCACCAGTCTAAATTAACCAACAGTGTTAACTGACAAAATGTTAACCAATAGTGTTAACTGACATAGTGTTAACCGACACAGTGTTAACCGACAATGTTAACCGGCACAGTGTTAACCGACACTGTGTTAACTGACACAGTGTTAACTGATAGTGTTAACCGACACAGTGTTAACTGATATAGTGTTAACCGACAGTGTTAACTGACACAGTATTAACCGTTAGTGGTAACTAACATAGTGTTAACTAACATTGTTAACCGAAAATCAGGAAACCAACTAAGAAACCTAGCTAGACATGGATTGACCTAGTCATATCCATCTTAGGGAAAACAAAAGACCTTCTAAGGTCCACAAAAACTCTCCTAACTTGGCTAGAGTCAGTACATGCCAGAAATAAAGATCTAAGGGTTTGAGCTAGGTGTTCTCATGTACCAACCACCCCCGCCTAAAGGTGAACAAGTAAGTATGGAACTACACTACACCAAGTCATATTTTGCATCAGTTCCATTATACAAATTAATAGATAGTCAAAATTTGCATGAATAAAGATGCATATTATGTGACTTGTTACAATTTTGAGAAAACAACCCTACCAGTAAACACATACGAAAAATCATTAGTGAATATAAAAAGATGAGTTGTTTACACTTGCCAAGAATTTTCGGTCAACACATAAAAAGGCTAAGTCACTGATGTAACCCGACACCCGTCAGTAAGGAATCAAAGTCACAAAGTTGTCTTGAAACAACACCGATATCTGTCAGTAAAAGAAAAAATCTTAACAGCCATCCTGAGCATCCTGTCAACACCGAGAATTTTATTTAAGAGTCTTCCCGACGAACTCTGTCTTCATGACCTGACGAGTTGTTGAGAATTTATGAAGACTTAGGGAAAAAGTCTATAAATACTCGATAGAAGCACTTCATTCTTCACATGTGATTTGAGAAAATAGAGAAGAGAAAAAATAGATCATTTAGAAGATCAACCTCGACTCGATCCAACGCACTCCAAACTATTCATTCACAAGCTACACAGATCGATGTAAGTATCGAGTGCACCGAAGAACTCTATTATTATTTTCAAAAAATCCCCAAATTTGAAACACAATGGCGACCACTTCAAGAACAGTAAAATTGAAGATTGATAAGAAGAATGTCGTTAAGTTGATAAATAATAGCACTTGTGTGGGACCTAAATACAAGATATGCCCAGAGATTTCATCGCAACCCGATGATTCTGGCTCATTTTCAAAAATTCTACCTAGGTTTTTGTTGATAGAAGATGTTAGGCCCTATATTCACTCTAAGATTGTTGAGATTGGTGATCTGAAGATAGATCAAGCTTACATGAAGTTGTGTGATGAACAAGGGAACCTAAAGGAAGAACACAAACACTTACAGGTAAAAGGGATAACAAATGCCCTATATTTCCTGAGGGTTTTCAAAACTGATTGGATTAAGTTGGTACTTAGTAGAATGCATGACCAGAAGTTATGGTTGGATAAACCCAAGAAAATCACAAAGGATGTGTTACATGCTGTAACAAGTTACCCTATTATTGAAAAACCAAAGTCACACAAGCATCCCTCTCAACCAGAAGTTGAAAAGGGGACTTAAGGTGAACACCATCATTGACGAGGAACTGAGGTTCGATGCATGTGTGATAGGTTACAAAATCTTCCAAGCTAGCAGGATAAACAACATAGCATCAATAGCAGTAAGCACAGCTTACAAGATTGTCACAAAAGGAATACAGATGGATCTATGTGAGATCCTGCTAAAGCAACTTGATGAGAATATGACAACAATAAGGTCTACCAAGACAAACACATGTAAGTTTGGCTCACTTATAATGTGTATATTCTTTTATTTTCAAGAATATTTTCCTTCAGTTGGGAAAGTAAAGTGGGACACTACCAAGCCATTCACATTGTAGATTAGTGACCTTATCAAGTTACTAGGTGACAACTTTGATTTAGTGATGAATGAATACTTCCTTGACTTCAAGGAAAAGATGATGGAGAGAGTGAGGATCCCTAAATAGTTGATTGAAAAGCATAGGGATGAAATATTTTTTATGGTGGATTCAGATTTCACTCACATTAAACTAGTTGTACCAAGGACAGCCTGGTTAGCACCTCTTGACTATGAGATAAACATAGATCAAGCAACAAATGCAACTTATGCATTGTTGAATGAACCACTTGACAGCAAGAAACCAAGATTTGGGACATATGAAGAGGCCAAGTCCAAGATAAAAATAGGCCTAGTAATCAAGAAGAATGTCAACAAGAAAAACAAGATGGTGAAGAATCTTGAAAATATGTTGTCAGTAAATGAGGAGGAGAAAGAACAAGCAGAGGAAACCAAGGAACAGGGTGTCATCGATTAAGAGAAAGATGAGCAAGAATTAGATTTTGAGGCCACTGAGTCTAATGTGCCTCCACCTCCAACCAAGAAACCAAGGACCACAGTAGCTCAGAGGAAAAGAATCCAAACTATAAAAGATACTACACCTCTTAAGAAAGGTCAAGTGAGGACCTATAAGAAGAAGAAACAAACAGAGAAGAAAACACCTACCAAAAGGAGGAAAAGAATGGTTAGAACCAAGTCCGATATTGAAGATTCAAAATAGGATTAGCTTGATGTAGATAAGAAAAGCTTACCTCATAGAACAATGGATGAAATTGTTGATTCAATTGCTACAATTGGTACCATGACCGATAGAAAAATTAGACAATGGGAAAAACTGGAGCTAGAGGACCAACATAAAATACAAGATGCAATAATTAGGGCTATGGTCAAGTTCAAATATGTACCAGTTGATTTTGTTGAAAAAATACCCAAAGAACTGGGTGATAGAATTTCACAACAATGGTCTTATTCTTTGCACACAGAAAAGGAAGCAAGGGAGAGGGTACTTGTCACACTCATGCCTCCTGAATCCAAAATGGAAGAGATAAAAGAAATAATGAAAAATCATTCCAATAAAATTGGGGCAAAGATAAGAGCTTACAAGGTGCTACAGGATAAATTTATAGAGCTAGACAGCATGATAGATGCTAAATGGAGACAAATTCTTCATCTACCTACAGAATCAACAAGTTGTGAGAATCAATTAATTCTCACTGACACACCTCATACAGAGGAGCTAAAGATAAAGAAAGTCCTAAGCACATTGCTTTGGATAATGTAGATAACACTGAGCCCATTGACTTAGAAAAATTCATGGATGATATTGACATTCAAGATATCACTCATTATGATTCAGATAAAGATCCACAGAAAAAAGATGATGCCATATTCATATCTCTTAAGGATCAAAACAAGAAAAAAGAATTGGAGACACAAGGAAATAAGGACATGGATTTTACTGATGAGATATGGCCAGACACTTCTATTGGAAACACTGAGAGGGGGGGTGAATTAGTGTTTGTCTATTAATTCTATTTCGGCAACTTTAAACATAAATAAAATATATATCAATTGAATCGTAACACAAGAACACATAACACATGATATGATTACTGGGAAACCTTGATCAGAGGAAAACCCCGGTGGGAATTAGTACCCACAAATATTGCACTATTATAATGAATTTGTTAAAGTTCATTTTCCCTGTTAGGAGTAGTCTTTACAATGTAAGTACAAAGACCTAGTTAAGGGTTTGACCCTGTCAGGAGTCTTTTACAATAACCATGTTAGGGGTGAGGACTCACTGTCCAATAAGCTCACTGCTTAATAAGAAAGAAGGAAACAACCTCCTTGATAATATATATACACTATATCCAAAAGTGAACTATTGTATGTGACACAATTTTCTGATCAGTTTTGGTTATGTGTTGATTCTCTTATACTCTTGAAGAGATTTATCTCATTATGAAATCTTATAATGTTCCTCTATATCTCTACTCTTCTTATTCAATGACACTTCTTAATACAACTTTGCATGTTATATATATATATGTCCATGCCTGAATAGATGCGACTATAAACAAGACCTTAGTGGGCCTAAGAACAACATTCAAAATGCTTCCAAACAAATTGGCTTAAGCGTGTCAACAATAATGTTTAATACATGATTACGAACTTATTACAATAGGCGCTTAGCCTTTACAAAACAAAAGATTATACGCTAATCAAAAAACTGAAGTTGGCTTCATACTCTATTTTCTGGACTGCTAATGTACTTGTTCTTTCTGGAACTTATTTGCACTAACATTTCATACCATGCATGTATAGGGTAAGCATAACAACATATCATATAGCTTAATTTTGAAGGCGCTTAGTCTGAATCAGTCGTACGCACATGCGCTAGTGCTCTGATTGAATGTAAATCTCTATTTTGTCATGTCTTCTATACTTAGTCAATTTTCACTTCAAAGTTTGTTGTCAAAAGTGTTAATCTATAAGTTCTGTTGATGATTAGTGACCAACACTTATTCATTCACTTAGGCAGTTTTAGTTGGCTATCACTGTGGCCGAAATAAACCTATGCAAGGCCGAACAACATTGTCGAGCAGTATTCAGGTTGTCAAGTTGTATCATGTCGAGCCAAGTAGGATACTTAGTGTCGAGCGATAGAGATGTTAAGTGTCGAGTAGAACAGTTTTTGTATACATGTCTGGAATGATTCAAACTTCAAGGATAAGTGTTCAGGCTAACTTGTATAAGCTTTTTGGGCTGACTTATGTACGCATTTAATATTTTCCTATGGAGTTAGTTATGCATTTAATTATTTTATCTTATGCATGATCTATTGTAATCATTAATTGTAATACCTTGGAGGTATGGGTATTAGATCTTGATCATTGATCTAGATCTTGCTATCAGACTTGAATAGATATATAAGATTGCTTCTAAACCTTATTTTGAAAGTGTGTGGAGAGAAGTGGTGACTGCATTTTAAAGTGAAATGCACAGAGGGTTATTTTGTTAAGAAGCAGAGATCAAGCAGAGTGACAGCACAGTGAACAATAGAGTAAAGACATATCAGATTGTGAGATCATAGAAGGTACTGGAAAGAGGAGATCTATCATCAGCATCTGAGTGCATAACGAAGGATCATTACTTGAAACATTCTAATCATTGTATCAGGTGAAAATATCTTAACAGAGTGGTACTAGCAGACCTTTCTAAATCTCCTAATAGAGTGCTTACTTTATTGTAAGTTGAAATCCTTTCACAGGGTAGATTGTAATGATCTTTAGCTCTTAATCAGGCATACCTTTAACCGGGTAGATTGCATTTTGTAATCAACTTTTATAGCCCTAACAGGCACACTTTATTACTGCAGTAGTGAAGAATTTTGTGGGTGTCATCCCCATCCCAGTTTTACCTATTTGGATTTCTGGGTTACCAAGTTCTTGTGTTATGAGTTATTTACTTTATTGTGTGGATGCTATTTGATATTACATTAGATTCATATATGTATGAATGTGGATCAGTTTATTTTAACTGTTTAAATTTGAAGATCTGATTCACCCCTCCCCCCCACCCCTCAGTATCTTGCTTTCCCATTATTGTATTTCCAAAAATTGGTATCAAATCTTAGTTCTCTAGAAATTCATAATCAACTTGAGAATATAGATCTTGAGATGGAGATCTACAAGATGGGTAAAGTCATTGAGAATCAAAAGATTGATATTCAACTAGTACTACAAAAGCTTGAGACAGCAAGATAGGAATTAAAGAAGTCCTTGATAGTAAGGAAAGATTTGGCCAAACAAATGAATGACACTCATTATCAGGAAGAGGACACCACAAATCTATTTCAGAATGGAGATTCTACTGAGAGTGATGCAGCAATAGTAGATCTACTGGAAAAGAACAGTGCACTATGTGAAGAAGTTAGAAACTTGAAAAAGCAACAAGAAGCCCAATCAATAAGAATGTGTGAAATTGTTGAACAAAAAAAGAAAGCCAAATATGACAAGGCTATCGCAAAAGAAGACAAAAGAATGATGACTATAAGACTTGACGAAAGAGCACATGATGTACAAACAATGAAAGTCAATCAAGTTGACATGGCAAATCAACTGCTAGTTGTAAATCAGGAGATCAGCGGGAAAGACTTGGAGATTGTAAATCTTAGATCTGAGAATAGTTAGTTGAAAGATGAATTGAGATCTAAGAAAGAACTTAATAATAGACTGAATGATCCCAATGCAACTTTGAGCTACTTTGAACAACTAGTGGAAGCATCAAGAAGACCTAAAGATTCTTCTAGATTAGGTCACACTAAAAAACATACAACCACTGAAGAAGGAGAATCATCTAAGATAGGTGAAAGAAGGTATGCAAAGCCAAGAAAAAACAAACCTATTTGCCACCACTGTGGGAAATCAGGTCATACAACAAACATTTTCCAAAGCAAGAATGGTAAGTCCAATCCTAAGACTAACTTTAATGGTTATTTCTTTAACTACAATAAGTTTGGACATCAAGCACATGAATGTAAGTCAAAGGCAAGCAATGCACCTTCCACACCTAGACTCAATGGTAATTGTTATAACTGTCAAAAATATGGTCATAGAGCACACAATTGCAGATCTAAAGGTAAACAGCAATGGACATCAAAGGCACAAGAGAAATCACCAAGAAAAGGAAATACTTACAAATGGGATTACAACACATGGCATAGTTTTCATTACTGTGGTGAGTATGGACATGTTCCAAAAAACTGCATAAGGACACATTTTAGAGGAAAGTCTAAAATTTGGATGAATGGAAGCCTAGTTTGTCACACTTATCTGAGAATTGGTCATACAAGGAAAGATTGTAAGACTAGGGTACCTACTCCTACTGTTGAGAAGATTAGAGCATAGATGAACCAGACATGGGTTAAGAAATCTGAACCATGCAGTAGTGAAGCTAGCACAACCGAGGTCACCCAATCCAATGGATCAGGTGATCACATCATCTCCAACTAAGCAAAAGAGGTATGTAAGGAACTGCATCTAAAATTCTTATCTTACATTAGTTCCTAACATGAAATGTACCAAAGTCCATATTTGCATATGTTAAGATGCACCAAGACACATTTTGAAGACAAAATGTTGAGAAGAGAAAATTGCACTATAGGTGTCGAGCACCAGTTGTGGACACTAAGGCCGAGCTCTTTAGTTTGTGCCAAGTTTTTTGGTCAAGTAAGTTCTGTGATGGTCGAGTTTAGTGAGCCGAGTGGGATGCAAGTTGTGTTAAAAAGCTGAGGACAACTAGCTTGCACTAACTCAATGGGAAGAATGTTTATTGCTTACCTACCTTGACCTTTCAAAATCTATAAGGATGAATAGTTTATTCTTCATTTTTACCTTGCAATTTTCACTATTTACGGAGCGATTGAAGTAGTTTCATAATTGATCTTAACAGAATTAGCATCAAATATTTTGTCAGCGTGTCATCGGCAATCCTAAAGTGAATAGTACAAAGTGCTACTTGTTGAGGTACTCTATTCTTCATTTTTTGAACCCTAATTTCAAGATTATGGCTGCAAGCTCTTCCGCACCAGTCAAAAGTATGGAGGGAGAACAAGAGCAAATTTAGTTAGTACAGAGTGATGAATGTGCACCTCTCAACTTTCGAGCCATTCCTAAAAGTATGATTCAGAATGATTTTACTCGAGCTATCTCATCCATTCCACCAAAGGTACTCATGATCCATGATGTAAGATCTTGTTACATGGTTAAAATTGGTGAAGTAGGTGATAGTGAATTGAGAAAATCCTAAAGCAAATTGTGTGTTGATGGAGTTTTGAAGGGAGAATTTAAACATTTAGCCAAAAAAGGGTTAACTCGTGCCCTAGATTTTCCAAAAGGTTTCAAAGATGAATGGATTAAGGTTATTCTTAGCCGAGTTCATGATATGTGTATGTGGTTAGACAATGGACCAGTCAAGATAACTAAAAACATGATTCATCGAGTGACTGGATATCTTGTTGTTAACAGGAAATGGACAATGAGAGATAACAGTAAAGAGGAAATTACATTGAACACTAGAGCCGTATGGAAGAACAGAGGTATGACTATCTCTACAATTAAAGACCTAGAACTTGATTTTGGAGTAAGAATAATGGCACATAAGTTCTATCAGTCGAGTTGACTAGATAGTGTTCCTTGTACAGCCATTGGCCAGGCATGGAAGATTATTAAGAAGAATCATACATATGATCTTGCCAAGCTACAGCAAACTCAACTAGCTGAGAACCTAGCATCAATCAGAAAAGCTAAGAGCTCATCATGTAAGTTTGGTTCCTTACTAGTCTACATATTTTTGTGCATTCAGAATACATTTCCTACATTGGGAGATATATTTTGGAAAAAGGATAGACCCATTACAGTTCAGATAAGTGAATGTATTGAGAAATTAGGAAGTAATTTAAATAGCATTATGGGGAGCTATTTTGTGGAATTTAAAAAGAGAATGAGATTAAGAACTAGGATTCCTAGATCACTAGTGGAGAAGCACTATGAAGAAATTTTTTTTCTAGTTGATATGGATAGCACATATATCTAGGTTGTGACACCTAGGATAGCATGTTTAGAACCATTTCCCTATGAAATTAATGTTGATGAAGCATTAGAAGCCATAATTTCACTCCTAGCCGAGGCAATTGATACTACAGCAGAAAGATTTGGTGATTTTGATGAAGCTAAAGTAAAAATTTCAAGAAGTTTAAAGGAGGGAACCATGGAGAGAAAAAGGAAGAAGATTGTGAAAAATATAAAGAAAATGGTTGGTTTGAATAGTGATGAAGAACCTGAGGATGCACCTCTAGGCCTATCCACTAGACAAGGAGAAGATATATCTATAGAAGAGGAAGTCAGTGCATCTTAGGAGATCACTGAGAAATCTAAGGGTAAGAAACCAGCAATTTTCATAGTAACCAAGTCGAGTAAAGATAAACCTAAGGTTACACCTCCTGCAGCTAATCGTTTGAGGACTAGAGCATCCACTGTTACTTCTCCAGCAGTACAAACAAAAGTATATGAAAAGAAGAAGGTTGGAGAAAGCAGTTTTGGAAAGAGAGCTAAAATTGCTCCTAAGGCTGAGCCGAGTAAACCAGTAAAGAGACCAAGGAGGAAACTACACTTGGAGATAGATAGTGATGATGAAAAGACTGAGATTGATGAACCCAGCAACATACCTATAGCACAATTCAAGAAACCAGCTAATATTGATGAGGTATGTGACAATTTGAGAAACTTAGCAGGGTTAGATACTTTCAAATTCATTAAGTATGAGAAACTGAGTATTGGAAACAAGCATAAAGTTTAGGAAGCACTCTTAGATATGATGAGTACTTTTAAGTTAACTCTTACAAAGATAGGAAACCATGTGTCGAATGAACTATATGAGTTTCTATCAAGAAAATGGGAATTTGCACTTACTACAAAGAAACATATCAGGGAAGGTACTTTAGCCAAAGTGATACCTAAGTTGACATCAAAATAGCGAGCAAAATTCATTGAAGAATATAAGAATAGGTTTGTTCCTAAGCTTAGAGGTTATACTATTTTGAAAAATGATATTGAAGGATTAGTACAATAGAGTACAAGGATTTGGAAGGAAATATTTGGACTAATAGTTCCAAAAGACAAGAAATCTGATGTAGGGACATCTGACCAAAAGACAAAAGAAGTTGAGATCACCCCTGAGCCACAGATGACTCAAGATCAAATTGATACTAAAAAGACTAAAGATGCATTAGACTCAAAAAATTCTGTTGATCTGACTGCAGACAGTCCAATTGACTACATAATTGATGATTCCTACAATTTGAATGTTGAGGAACAGGATATGCCAAGTGGAACAAACACTGATTCACCTATTAGGGAAACTAAGACTGAAGGAGGAAAGACCACTGTATCTAAAGAGAAAATTGATGAGATAATTGAAGTAATCAATGATCAGATAGGTGAAGAGAAAAATAAAATAGATGCACAAGAGGTAACTTCACAAAATCCACCTATTTTAGAGGTTGTCAAAATAGTT